>OX401406.1:2271526-2809026 GCA_947846245.1 Cerastoderma edule | reverse complement strand
ATGTAAGCAAATGAAGGCGCAGACTGCCAATTTAAAATTGAATTAAAAGTTCGAAAAGGGTATTCATTTGTCGACTTATGAAAGGCCAATTGATCGCAACAGACGAACATAATTTGAAAAAGAATTAGCCTGATTCAAAATATTTAACAGGCAAATCGTCCCAGAAATAACAGCTGATAATAGTAAGATCATGCCATTCTTTATTTTTTTATAGTGCTGGAACCGACTTATGCGTATGCAAACATGTTAGATCCAGGTCAGCCTCCATGTAATTTCAAACATTTTTTTTCAGAGTTGTCTGCAATAAACTGGTCAAATGTCGTTATTCTTTGGTAATTGGTTACTTCAACTTTTACCGGGATACCCAAAGAATGCATGGCAAGCATCGCCAATACAAACCTAACTCGCCTCCACACTCATTTACCATTATCGTCATCATTATTGAGACTATGATTCGAACCAGATGTTAACCCTTTACTCCACTCTTCCTCGCTTTGACGCATCGCCTGCAGACGACTTTAGAAACCAGTGTAAATAACGGAGCAATTTAACCTATTGTTACATAATTTCTACATGCTAACATAAAGGAAAAACAGGCTGTTTTCTCTAGCTTTACACATTACCAAACAATAACGACATTTGGCCAGTTTGTTGCAGACGACTCTGGAAATCATTGTTAGGAAAGGAGAAATTGCTCTTGACGAACAATTTCACCCTTTCGCATATGTTCTCTCCCTTTTCAGATTATTTTTTTTTCAATTTTATCACATTTTGAAATGTCGTCTGCAAACTCTTTTGATTTGGGACAGTCGAAAATTTGGCGTTAGGTAAAGGGTTAACCGTTCTTCTGCAACAAAGTGGTCAAATGTCGTTATTGTTTGGGAAAGGTATAAGTACAATGCAACGCTTGGGAATCAATGACAATCAAGACGGACCAGTCATAAATTCAATTTTGGGAAATGAGTTTACAAACTTTACAGTTGTATGAAAGGGTTTGATGTATCGATGTTACTTACGCGTGTCGGTCTCGCAGAAGTTTCTACCCGATCAGAAGGAGTCGATCTAGGGGTCCTGCGTGACTCAGTGGTAAAGGTGGCGGACTTAGAACTCGGGCGTCCAGAGTTTGAGCCCCAGCAACATCTTTAATTCCGCGGGGATGACCTTTGGCAAGTCACTTCAGAGCCCTAGTCTAGTACTGTTGGATCCAGGATAGCTGTTACATAACTGAAAAATTGTTGATACGGCGTTAAACACAATACATCGGGTATGAACTTAATGATGACAAATTGATTTCCCTTTATTTATGTTTTCTCACCCATAGCGATATTCAAGAGAAAATAATGGGACACTAGGATGATTTGCTTATAACAAGCATCAGTCTTCGTGTTACATGTACAATGGATTCTACCCACCATCACAAATAAAGAGATATTTCTTTATATACAATATACTCGTCTCATGCCACTGATATCGATTGTGACGATTCACAGAAATACTTCCTTGGGTATTTGTTACACAATAACAAGTGATCAAAAGCATAAATGCAACCTTGTACAACACATGTGAAAGTGTTACGCCATTCAATAAGAAAAATATATCTAACAACTAAGAAATTAAGGCGATTTTAGAAATCATTTTCTTATTTGTAATGTAAATGTATTTATCTGTAACATAAGGACCTACTCACATGTTTTGATTTTAGAATCCTTCTTCAATGCTTATAAGGTAATAGATATTTATCTCGGACATTTTTCCCCGACCTGCAATCATTATTATCAATGATCGACTGACTTGAGCAATGGTCAGGACGGACATTTCTCAATACACCCGAGGCTTTTTTACGTATACGGATTACAAACCAAAACAAAGGTTGTGGAAAATGCTTTATTTTGAAGACCAGTTGAAGATTCAAGACAAGACAGAGTCAGAATCGCATAGAAAATGATCTCTCGTATATGATTGAGGTACGTTACGTTATCTTATATTCTAAGCAACATGAAATCCTTTTTACGGAAAGTGAATGGGAGATTAAAGCGTAGCCAATGCAGGCGGGTGTATAACGTGACGGGCGTGCATATACAGAACAGTCGATCTTCGACTGCGATTTCTCTGCCAAGTGTCAGACGTAACGCCGTTAAAAAGCATGGGTTATCAAATACCACCAGCAGAACCGGAAAGTTGACGGTCAACTTAAGCAAATGTACCTAGGCGCGACTTTCTTGTTGAGACATAAGATCAAAAACCCTTGTCACGTGATATCCCTTCCTGTAATAAACAGATGATAGTTTATTGAATTATGTTAGAATTAGAGAATGTCATTTTCGACAACTTCAACAACTGCAATCACGGATGTTGTAATGGCTTTTACAGAAGAAAAAGATTTTAGAAGTATGTTATACACCGTGAAAACTGATATGTCGAATATTTCTTATGTTGAGTTCGGGTGTCCACGTTGTTGATAGTTTTCAAACCAAGATTATCGAAATTTAGTACTTTTGACACAGGTTTCAACATGGGAATAGAGTAAGAATACCTCTCGTTAAGAGCAATTCTTCCTTTTCACACAATGTTTTCTGTCTTATCAGAAGATCATTTCATTATTTCAATTATATCACATTTTAAAATGCCGTCTGCAAACTGTTTCAACTTGGGGCAGTCGAATATTTGACGTTTGGTAAAGGGTGAATGAGAATTGTCGGTCTAAACAGTGTGTGTTTCTTGACCACAGGTATCTGTTGATCATAGGCATCTGTGAACGATTTTCAGCAACGGCCACAGCATTCGAAAACATTGTGACAAAAGAAGAGAGGTCTCACTCATCATGTGCAAGTTCTCATTTGGTCACAAGTATATCAACAAATGTTCATGAATTGTTTTGGATCGGACTTAGATGTTGTTTTTAACTTTGATTATTTGTTAAAAAGTTGCTTCCCGCTTTGACTTAGAGAGAATTATAATTGTTGTCCTGCGAAACTCATATGTCATTTATAACATTCAAATGATGCCATTTTGTATATATTAACTAGACTCACCCCGTCTTATTAGTTTCTCAGGTAAAGCATAAATCTTTCCCCCGTTCATCGTGAGCAATATGCAATAAAATCCCCCCCATACATCAAGTAAATACCTCTCTTTGAATTATATCGTTCTGTGAAATAAAAGAACGAATAAAAGAACAAACGCATCACATTTACCCGCGTATTGCATACGGTACGCTGAACGAATAATCGGTTCCATCTATAAATACATTTCATATGCGAGCCACATGTACCTCGCAAGTCAATAACAGTCATTTTCCGCACCATTCTCTTTTTCTCGGAACTGAAGGGCGGACTTATCTTTAACATTACGGGCATTAGTCGGTAAGTCGGCTTTAATTTTGTTTTCAACTATTTATCTAGTTAAGATTGATAACTTTTAATCGATTTTGTTACAAGTTCAACTTACATATTCCATTCGACATTCTGTTGCCTGGGTACGCAATCATAACCTGCAGCGCAGGTTGTTATGCAAGCTCGAAAGATTGACCCTGCATCTTGCAAGAATCGAACCAAGGACTATCTAGTCCAACAAGGCCTATGTTTTTCTTAATTGACTACTACCAGGAAAGCGGAAACGAGTTTTTTTTTAATACTCATGTCAGCTATACATTTAAGTTTTTCATTATAATCGCATCTATGAGACAAATATTAATGAAAACCAACAATATAGAACTTGGCGTTATATCCAATTTTTACACTGTACATGTATGTAAATGACTTTTAAACAGACTTTTATCTAAGTGTCTAGAGATGTGTTAATATCACATGAAGAGCAAAAAGTGTGATGGGGATTACTTTATCAATGTTGTATGCCATATTTATATCTACATGTGCTGACGACAAGCTTTGATAGAACCTTGCTATCAACATCACCTGTATATATGTAGTTGTATCCTTATTATCATAGAAGGTGACTTAAAGGCCCATGGGACCGTTTGTAACTAACTGTTCTATGACACTCATTTGTCTAAAGAATTGTACAAGTGTCACTATATAATAAACGGTTTACCTACTTATCAAATGTATATCACTAACGACGGTTCCTAACGGGTTTCAATTCTGCTTATTTTGTAAGGTGTCGCTGAAGTTGAGGCTGCTTTAAGGTAGAATACCCGTAATCAGCCATTTTGAACCATTTTCTTTCGTCGGATTACTTCGGTCGTTTTCGGCATACGCAGGTCAGAGTCGGAACTATTCAATTTAATACGAATTATTCCGGCTCAGACCGATGTATACCGAGAACTACCGAAGTTATCCGACGAAAGAACATGTTTCAAAATGGCGAATCATTGGTATTCTACCTTTATTCCAGACGTTCGTCGGTCAATTACCTTTATTTTGATACTTCAGATGCTCACTCTTACTTTTGTCGAGAACTGACTTTTTGTACGTTTTCTTGTTGCCTAATTCTTAACAATGCATGCTTAAAACATACGTAAGTTCAAATCAACACTCCCTCCAATTTCAATATTGAGACAAGCAATCTTGCAAAGTAACATGTTAATGAAGTATTCTCTCTTAGACGCTTCCAATGACGTGTCTCGTGACTATTTTGTCGTTTGGATTGAAATAAAATCAATGTTAATCTGAGTTTGATGAACGAAAACAGTTTCATCATTTCATTTGATAAATCGCTACCAGGGTATCTTAAATGTGTTTGTTAACACATTAGACACTTTGCAAGTCGAAATAGAATGTCGTTAAAACACTTTTGTATTGATGTGCAATATCTAATGAAAATTAAGACCTGACTGCAAATGGCTTCCGAAATTGCAAATATATCTTAGTATGCACAGGGGGTTTGTGATTGATTTCAAACCCTTTGCAACGCTTTCGGAGCAGACTATATATTAATTCATTGTATACAGGCTCTTGTTAATTAGATACGAACTATTTTCCCTCCTATTGGCTACTCTTCAGTTAGTCTCATACAACAGTGCAGCTGTTATAGAGTTTCAAAGAAATAAGATTTTAATAGCCGACTTGGCTCATGTGTTTGAACAAGCACCTTTTAACCCTTTACCAAGCGCCAATTTTTCGACTGTCCCGAATTGAAAGAGATTGCAGAAGATATTTCAAAATGCGATAAAATTGAAAAGTAATCTTCTGCTAGAGTAGAAAACATTGTGGGAAAAGGAGAAATTACTCGTTACGAGCAATTTCTCCTTTTCCCACAGTGTTTTCCAGAGTCGTCTGCAAAAAAGTGTTAAAATGTCGTTATTGTTTGGTAAATCTTGTGTATGAAGTAAATCTATAAAACCAGCCCGTGTCTTAGATGCGGCACAAAGTTACGAAGGTCGTTACCTGCTTCGTGCGTTACACAAGGTAAATCCATTATAGCTTGGAATTATAGCTTGGAACATAGTCTTCTATCCCATTCCGAACTAATGACACACAAAACATCACACGATGCGTCAAATAGAAAGGGGACAGTGGTAGATAAATTACATTCAAAACGACAAACTTGGAGCGCTTTGATTTGCGTGAAAATCTTTAATCTATCCAAATTGTGACACATAGCACAACATAGAGTGTTTCAAATAGAAATGGGACGGTGGTACATAAATCAAATGCAAAATGGCAAATTCCAAGCATTTTGATTTGTACGCAAGTCTTCTCTCGTTTTCCACGAGTTGTGGCATATATAACACCATACAGTGTTATATGTTAGAAAAAGGGGCGATGCCGTGTACAATACATTCGGAATATTGAACCAGAAGTGTTAGACAGTGGTACATAAATAACATTCAAAAGGACAACCTTCGAGCACGTTGATGTGTGCAAAGGTCCCTTGTTCGTATCTCCGTCAGGTGACTAGCCGGGACTAGCTCACAGATCGAAGCGAGTACTACTTTAGTATACAAGAAGCAGTCATCGAGAGTGATTTTTAACAACTCCTAAGCTTCCTTCTCAATCGATGTAAAACAAAACGGTAATAAAAATTGAAAGAGGGCGGTGCAAAAAGTACATAAATTACACGCAGAAAGACAAAATTCGATCACATTCTTTCTTGTGTGAAAGTCTTCATTAACTTTCCACGAATTGTGACATACATGACAACATACAGGGCGTCAGATGTAAGAGAAAGGGGGTTGTGTGTACAATACATTCGGAATTTTGGACCAGAAGTGTTTGGTATAAAATCTGGTATAAAATAGTACACCTGTTGTGCAGTTTTAAAGAAATTAATTTTCAACTTCGAAATTGCCTCACACCTGTAAACAAGCACTTTTAACAGGTAAAAATGTCTGATTTTCTAAATAATGAAAAACGACAATTCTGACAGGCTCGTATCCATAATGCTCGTGTTTAACTGCTAACAGCCTATTATAGAAATAGATATTGATTAAGATCAAGATTGTACATATGTACATCGGTAGAGATCCCTTCTATAAACACATTACGTATCGATCATATGTATATACATGTACGTACGCATTATTGGTAACAATATAAGATGTAATCATCAATGGCTAATTGCCGCTTACATTATAATCACTTACAGCTGGTTAAACGATTCGATTAAAGGGGAATAAGTAACTGGGTTGGTACCCTTTTACTAAATACTTTATGCAAAGAATTAGCGTAGGTTCCTTACAACATTCTCTCTTTTATCAATACTGGGTTAAGCAATATTGCAAAGTAACACATAATAGTCTCTCCGAGACGCAAAAGTAGTAAAGTTTCATGACGAATCGTTTAGCTCTTCGAAAGATATCTGCAAATGCTTAAAAAAATTTGTTTTCTTTTTGACAACAACATTGATTGTATGAAATGCACGAAGTAAGGTCGTGGTACGTTATAAAGAAGTTTTAAAAGTACACATATGAATACACGTAAAACATTCTAGTTGAAAAAAGGTATCCATTTTCAACTTAGTTCGACGCACACATTTTGCAACGTCTGTTTTCTCATGTTAACCTTGGTATTCCACTAAATCTTCCTGCCTCTTTTTCTAGTTTATTAGAACATAGTCTATGACCAATCGTATCTACTCGGCAATCCCCGTAACAAGTCGGTAGATATACCTCGTAGGCAGTTCATGAATACACCAGAAATCCTGGTGTAATTCGCATTATTTCCGGCGGCTAACGCAAAATGCACACAGGCACTAAATTTGTATTTAAATACACACAAATTGGTTATATATCACAATTGAATGTTTGTTTTTACCCTTTTCATTAAAGATGACCATATCAACACATCTTTGATTCATATTTTGTCAATCGTATCTACCCGGAAATCCCCGGCTTGTGCCGGGGATTTTCCGAGTAGATACGATTGCAAACGGACATGCCCTTTGTTGCTGACCTACTTTCAAAAATGGCTCCCCATTGCCTCCGAGGTTATTTTAAGAAATGGCCGAGGTGTTCCGAATGAGTCTATGACATGTAAATATTTCAGCCACTTATTGTAAGAGATAGCATCGAGGTATGATTCACAAGAAACATCCTTATATTTGCTAGTGTGACGGTAATAGGGTTTATGTATAAATACTACTTCTACAGTCTCGCTGAAGAAGCCGGCTTTTATGGGTGATTCGGTAGAGTGGTTGACTTTCTCTCGAAGTTAAGCAACGTACTAAGTGGATGGGTGACCCACGGTGGCTTTACTCCGAGAGGGACCCGATACACGTTACACTAGAATAGATTAGGTTTTGTGGTACGTTTGATCAAGTCAGCCCTATTCTGCACAAACTGATCATATCATATACTTTAAAAGACTGCATAATTTTTCAAGCTTAATTGGAAAAAAGGTATATTATTTGTAGATCTAAATGATCAATTATTGGATTTATATTTTTGTGCAACATACATAAGTGACATTTTCGCATTGGTCGATATAAGCACCATGGGGTCCGTTTTACTAAACAAGTTACGGAAAATATTTGCGTAAGTCATAATTGATAAACATGGATAGTATCTTCTACGAAAGTGCTGTTGTAATGTGACACGTCATTGGAAGCGTCTCGGAGAGACGCTTCCAATGATGTGTTACTTTGCAATATTGCTTAGCCCAATATTGATTAAAGAGGAATTGTTGTTTTAGACTTAGGCAAATCTTAAGCGTAAACTGTTTAGTAAAACGGTACCCATATGAAGAAGATTAATTTCGTGACATACTCTTGCACCAAAGCTTTAGGGTAGGTTGTTGACATGAATTATGAAATGGTAACCTTCAAAGTCGCATAAATTAGCGAAGTTTGGTGTTTGCGTTTTACACATAATAAATGTCTAAGGAATCTTAAATGTAGATTATCTATGATCTTGAAATTGTAAACACCCCAGACCTCAGAGCTGTTCTGTAAAATTGGCTCAACCATTGCATCGAACAAAACAGTTTTGTTTCAATGAACAGAGAGGGTTTAGATAAAAGAAATGATAATATACTATTATAAGCTTTTAAAACTTGACCATTTAAGGGTTTTACCGCTAAATTGAGAGAACCCGTATAATATAAAACACCACTAAGATCAAATAATTTCTCAGCAATTCCAATAGCTTATCCGATTATGAAAATGCTTCGTGATTTGATCAATTTCCTCTTTTCAAATACACAAAGTTTGGTATTCCTAAAACTAATTTCCAACCCCATTAACAAGAATATTTGTATATGTTATCGATCTGGGATTGAATACTTTTGAAGTATAGTGCAATTTTACGCACTAATATAATGTTACATATTTTAACCCTTTACCGAACGCCAAATTTTCGACAGCCCCAAATTGAAAGAGTTTGCAGACGACATTTCAAAATGTGATGAAATTGAAAAATAAATTTTCTGATAGGGCATAAAATATTACAGGAAAAAGAGAAATTGCTTTCCAGAGGCGTCTGCAACAGACTGTTCAAATGTTGTTATCGTTTGATGATGGGTTGAATCATCTTGTACTACACTGTATATAATAGGAATAGCTGCTAATGCACAGATTCTGCACCGCTGTTGCTGTCTGTTTAACTCATAAACACAGTGCTACCCAAGTATACTACTCTTCGCATTGAATTCCGCGGAATGTTTCTACAGCCTTTACGTAAGCCAAGAGATCCGTGTCGTGCCAAACGCTGCTTTTAAAAAGCAATGGAATATGTTAGTCCGATGATTCAGATATAGATAATTCATTCTTCGAACACTGTAACAGCTTGGATCACCCGAGTTTTGCAATACGTCTGTCTAAATTCATCTCGATTCTTGAGGTACAATGCTATTTCGGTCCGAGATGTTTGTGTCGCATGAAACACATTGTAATACCACATGGTAATTCATTCCACATATGCAAGGACTGAACAGATCGGAAAGAACTTTCGGTGTTATCCTATCTGTCTCTAAATTCACAGACTATGTCTCATATGATATTTCGTGTTTATCTTAACACAATTTAACACCATTACTTTTTTTCTTTGTTTGGATCTTACATCAAGCAAAGAGTATTCCAATACTTATGCAGTGCTCTGCGCGTAGACGTTGAAAAACTACCGCTTCACAGCTCTTAACCCATTACCAAACATTAACGCCATTTGACCACTTTGTTGCAGATGACTGTAGAAAACATTGTGGGAAAAAGGAGAAATTGCTCGTTAAGAGCAATTCTTCCTTTTCCCAAAATGTTTTCTACCCTATCAGAAGATTATTTTTCAATTTCATCACATTTTGAAATGTCCTCTGCAAACCCTTTCAATTTGGGACAGTCGAAAATTTGTTGTTTGGGAAAGGGTTAAGCAACAAGGCTTGGGTGGTTAAAACTAATCGCAACCCGTTTGCCAGTGTTCAGCGGGTTACTTGAACAGTTTTTCCCGCTAGATTCATGGCTAATGAGCCGTTACGGTTTTTTTTCTCCGACAATCGATTATTAGCAAAATATCGCAAATCAACTGAAATAAGGTGAATGGGTAAGTGATATAAATAAATATCTGTATTTTATCACCGGTCGCAAAAGCACTATCAGTACACGAACAGTACTTGACAATGCATCACCATACACGCGCTCAATGATGTAATCTGGGTTTCAGCCATCCGAAATAAACAAGGATCTACATGAAATAAACAACTTCCCTACTGCGAGCCTTCGATAACAAATGCTGTATTCGATGCTTATCGGATCTTTACTGCGATTCGCTGAAGGGTGAAGGTCACACTGTCTGGGAATTCTGCCAGACAAACATAAGTACATTTCCAACCTTTCGCGATCTTTCGGTGACCACTGTTATCAAAGTGCTGAAAGCACCGATGAGGTTGTTGTAGGTATTGGGTAATAGATTTTAAGATTGAAGTCAGGATGCTTTAAAAAATGATATCATCTGAAGGTTTGTCGTTATGAACTAAGAAATAAACAAGATACTTTGTAAGTTTACGCCCGATGAAAGAAGAATTGGATTTACTGAAGGAAATAAATGAATGGCATTATTGATAGCAACGGTGTTGTGTAATCGAGGACCTTTGCATTTCAGGAGGTAAAAGCAGAGAACTTTGTACGCCTGAATAATTCTTGCTTAATTTTCATCTGAATTCCAAATTGCGAGCCTCAATTCGTACGTATTCAATTCATTGTATCTCTTTAATAAAATACAAATGACTATTTCGTATAGGTATACTCTCTAACAGATAACGATGCGAAACAAAAAAATGACATGCTCTTTTTAAGGTACTAGTGGAGCAGTTGTTAGCGTCTGACATGTAAGAAAACTTGTCCCATGTTCAAATCCGATGTAGCCGAATAAGACTCTAGTGTAGTATCGTTGAGCAAGGTATTAAATCGTAACTGGTTGATTACCAATCAAATATAAATATATGAAAGACCACTATCCATCATTAAGCCGAAAATTATGTTCAAAAAAGAGTTATACTTAATATAAACATTTCCTTAATGAAGACATATAAATCAACATGTTTAGGTCAACGGATTCTTTTCTTTTTCCTTTTTTGTGTTGTTACTTTTGGGGAAGTCTGCAAGCTTTCTTAGTGGGCTTTCTTCCCACACGTACCCTATAGTGCTTACATGTACTTTAGAAACGTATGTCGAACATAGCAAAGTAGTACCTAAGTAATGCAAGCTATTTGCTAACACTTATTACCACACGTTTTCCCCCAACAACTTGCCATAACGCAGTTTGTAATGTTTCGTGTTATCGATAGCCCTCAAGTGGCAAACAGTGTGCGTTCATGGATAACTTCAAATCCCTTATTCAAAAGTATTCAAAAGTGAAGGCATTTGACGAAGAAGATTTTAGAAACGACTGTGACAAAAATGATAAATTGCTCAGTGTGAGCAACTTATCCTTTTTGTCACTTTCATTTACACCCAATATCATAAAGAAAGAGTACGCCTTTCTGTCTACTTATTTTCTTCACTTACTTTTATTCTTTTGCTGGTTTTCAATTCCGACCAGTGACACATTCTGACATGGGGAGAAAATGGTTAATACGGTTTGTAATTCGGGCAAATGTACCTGGAATTTTCATTGCCGAACTATTTTTTTTTCTGGCGTATTAAAAATCCGCCTACGCCTAGAAAAATAACAAGCTGTAAACAGACACGTTTCGTTATGACATATGTTTACGTTGATATTTGTAATTTGTTCATTTCATATGAGTCACTTGGTAGAATTCTTCCGTTCCCTTGAAAGACCAGATATACCGTATCATTGGATATATAGTGTTTGTCTTTTTTGCCTGGTTGAACCATTTTTCTTTCCGAAACATTCGAAGGGTTTAAGGTTCGAGGATTAAAACAATTGTTATTTAACGTACCTGTTACAATTAACTTGTTTTCCGGGTGTATATGTAACCATGAAAACATTTTTTTATTTGTTTTTTATTTTTGCACGTGAATCTGCTTGTTCACCGGTCATGTGAGGTATCAATAAGTTTTGAGCCGACTCAAATATAATTACATGTCTGAACCCTTTTCGTGGTAATCACATGCACTGTTTTCCTATATAAGCTACTCTATCTAAGCTAATACCCAATCGTAATTACTCGGCAATCTCCGGCCTGTGCCAAATATTGAAATAAAAGAACTTGTTGTTTTAGACTTACGCAAATCTTAAGCGTAAACTGTTTAGTAAAACGGGCCCCAGAATACTGATAACTCAAACGTTGTTTTTACCTCCAGCAAATCTTTATACATTTATTGGAATATAAGCATTTGAACACACCTGCCTCCGATGAATTAATGAAATTATTGTGACAAAAGACGAAATTGCTCGTCTTTACCCATTTCTTGAAAATAAGCATTTGAACGCACCTGCCTCCGATGAGCTATCAAATCATTGCGACAAAAGACGAAATTGCTCGTGACGAGCAATTTCGTCTTTTTTCACAATAATTTCTTGTTATTTTGAAAAGGAAACTTACAGCGTTTACCTTGATCATCATGTAAGTTTACAGATACGAGTTTACTCCCTGTTTTGCCAAGAAACTTCAGGAATTATTGTAAAAGAAGTCGAATTAGCTCTTAATGACCATTTCTTATACAGTTAGCCTACTCTTTTCAAAGAACGCGATATAAAAGAACGTCTTTAAATCACCTGCAGATTCATTTCATTAATTTGGTTTAACGCTGTTTTCAAAAATTCTTTCAGCTTTATAAGAAAATCTTGATCCTTTTTCAGTATGAAGATATGTATCTAAAGACTAACCACAATGAAATAATAAATCATTGTTAGGATTCAAACCAGGATTGTCAGGTCCAAGATTTTCGATGTTTACCGATGCAAAGGGGCCTCTGTGGCCCAATGGTTAGAATACAGAACTTGCAATCACATGGTCCCTCTATTTTCTCTATTTTTATTTATTTATTTATTTATCTATTTGTTTATTTTTTTATTTATTTATCTATTTATTTATCTATTTATTTTATTGTTTTGAAAGAGAAATAGTTTCACGGCCAACTTATGAAATGTCTATGGTTCTACCCGACTTCGCAAGCTCTTATTAGCAGTCACGTTAAGCATATTTCTCCATCATTATGAGACGGATATTGCAACATAACTGAACTAATGTTAACACGACGTTAAACCTACACATATAAAATAATTACCAATACTTATTTACTAACAGAATACCTGTAGCCTCAGAGGATTCACGCTCGTAATTAACTGACAGGTTGTTTATAGAACTATAAGTCATTGACTCGAATAGATTTCCTTCATGATTGCTTGTTTTAACAAAATGTGGAAGTCAAATCAAGAAACCGTGTGGCACAAGGAGAAATTGCTCGTCACGAGCAATTTCTCATTGTGCCACAACGGTTTCGTTCAATTTGTCTTTAGCGAATACTTCATTGCATACCTTAGAACTGTAAAAGCAAGCTTTCTATTTCGAGAATATTTCACTTTGTATGGAACGTTGGATTGACCCACAATATTCGAATAACCCATTACCAAAAAAAAACGATCTTTAACGACTTTGTTGCAGACGACCCTGGAAAACATTGTTGGAAAAGGAGAAAATGCTCGTAATGAGTAACGAGTTTTCAAATTTTATCGCATTTTGGAATATCGTCTGCAAATTCTTTCAATTTGGGACAGTCTTAAATTTGGCGTTTGGTAAAGGGTTACACATTGTGCACGGAAACAAATGGTCGGCGTTTTATCACTTCCACCAAACGGTTTACATCTTGGTTCGCTAAATGGTTTACCTTCAAGTGATGTCTAACGTCTGGTTCATCACGGAGTTAACCCTTAACCCTTTACCAAAGGCCAAATTTTCGACTGTCCCAAATTGAAAGAGTTCGCAGACGACATTTCATAAGGTGATGAAATTGGGAAATAATCTTCTGATAGGATAGGAACATTGTGGGAAAAGGAGAAATTGCTTTTACGAGAATTGTTTTCCTTTCCCACAATGTTTCCCAGAGTCGTCTGCAGCAAAATGATAACATGTCGATATTGTTTGGTTATGGGTTAATATAACAAACTCTGGATTTCACAGATTGGCTGCAGATGTGGTTTGTGTCAAAACTCGTGATGAGGAAAGTGTGCAGATAGCGTATGATATAAATTTGTTCATTTTATGTAACAAGAAACTTTGCAACCTCACGTTTACGAATAAGAAGAATACATATCTGCATATCGCTGTACTGTATAAAATCTATTCCTCAAACATGTATTGTCCAACTTCTCTTTTCGTCGAAGTAAAAACGGGGCTCCGACTAATTTATTCATTTCTATGTCTTTATAATCCAGATATCATCTATAAGTCGAACTCTCTGTTGACAGATTTATGCGGTCCCTTTGTGTTCGTGATATAGATATTCTACTGTGTATTGCTCATGAAAGATGCTTTCGTTGTTCAACTGTTATTTCAATACCTCTAGAGGAGTAAGCGTACATCGATTCCCATCGTCCATCACCTTTATTTAAACCCTTTACCAAACGCCAAATTTTTTACTATTCCAAATTGAAGGAGTTTGCAGACGACTTTTAAAATCTGATGAAATTGAAAAATAATCTTCTGATAGCGCAGAAAACATTGTGGGGAAAGGAGAAAATATTCGTAACGATTTACCCATAACCAAACAAAAACGACATTTTACCAGTTTGTTTCAGACGACTCTGGAAGACAAAGTGGGAAAAGGAGAAATTGCTCGTTACGATAATGTATTTTACATTCATTTAGCGTACTAAATCCATATTGTTATTGTTAATCTGTTTATGTTCCTATCTGACAATACATGCCGTATTGATTTTGTTTTCGTACGTTGAGAATTGTTTTTCTTGTCGTACAACAAGGCCACAAGATCTCATTCAAAGTCTGGACGAAAGCCTGTGTGTGTCTATTAAAAGTGATTATAAAAGGGGCATCAGTAGCCTAATGGTAAGATTACAGGGTACTGTTTTATTAAACAACATAAGGAAAATATTTGCGTAAGTTAAAACTGATAAACATGGATAGTACCTTGAATGAAAGAATGATATTGCATTGTGACACGATTCCAATGATGTGTTACTTTGCAATATTGCTTAGCCCAATATCGAAATAAGAGGAAAAATTGATTTGAATTTACGCACATTTTTGGCATAAAATGGTTAGTAAAACAGTACCACGAACTTTAAACTATATAACTCCTCTCTGCATGGGTTCAATTCATGATTAGACCAACATGTTTTGTCTGTGGAAATAATCTTCGTCATTGTTTTATCCTAACATTGCATTTGCATAGTTGGTCAAGTTAAAGGCAGCCAAGGATTAGCTGCTTTTTTCACAAACAAAGCCTGAAAATGATCCTTCACATGTTAACAGTACATCCGTAACAATTGTTTGCCAGGTAAAAAAATGTTCTTGCTAGCAAACCACTTGTTTTCAAATCTCCCTTTTCTACAAAACAAAGATTGCAAAATTATCCCTCAAATGTTAACAGTACATCCGTAACAATTGTTTGCCAGGAGAAAATTGTTCTTGCTAGCTAACCACTTGTTTTCAAGAGGGAAGGTAGGAAGATAAACCTACGTCTTGACATTTTATTGTCAAAACGAAGTTCTTAGCATTGTTATAGCTAATTGAAGTACGAAAATAGCCGCGACTTGGCTGTCTTGGCGAACATCAGAGATTTGGATAGTTATTTAGATGGGATAAGAAAACCATGACCCACATCAACTAAAACACCGAATTCTTGATTTTCGCTTCTGGTATGACATTTTCGATTCTCTTTCTTTAGCATTCATTTAACTTTTGAGTTTGGTTTCTGATAGGTCAAAACACAAAAAAGCAGACTTTTCTAACAGTAATCTACAAATACCATGAATTTGGTTTGGTGATAAGGACTTGTTTCATAACAAACCATTTAAAAAAAATAAAGTTATTTCATCCGACTTTTTGCTAAATGCAACAGGCATCTTCTTACAGTTTTTTATTTCGTTTGGAAACATAAATTATCTGTTTGTAACAGAACCATTCGAACCACCTTATCCACCAGTACAAATGCGCCTATGGGGGTCGATCGGACTACGTTATCTGTATTCTATTTCAAAACAACAGTGCTTTCGTGTGCCTTAGACGATTTTCCATTAACATTACGGGTAAAGCTTTTATTAACGTTGATCTGATGCACTGATAGCTATCAACTTTTCATTAACGGCAGCGCACCTCTTTATTTATTATAAAATATTTCTGTTAAATAGTGAATAGTCTTCTACGACAGGCTTTGCATATTTTTTCCTTAAGCGCATCAAGCGAGGTCTAATTATTTGAGTTTCGAAAAACTCTTAACGTTCAGAAAGGTTTTATTTGAGTATTAATGGTAAATAAACTATGTTACTTTCTCATAAAATTTGGACGCCACTATGCGCAAATGTCAGCGAGTTTGACATTTGGCAAAAACTTTCGATTGGTTTTTCTCCTCTTTCTTACCTACGCTCGTTTATCATTATTTAAGCATGTTTTCTTTATGCAACCATTTCTTTTATCAACTATGCTATTGTCAATAAGAGGCCATGTTTTATGTACAAATCCTATTTCAGCACTGGTGAGGAAGGGCCAGTCACATTACTTTATGCATGTGTCACCGCCATATGACTAAAATACCTTTGAAGGCGACAAAAGACACAAGACCACAACCAGTCAAAAATTATGTTACATTCTTCTATAGCCTGCCTTTCAAAGATCCAGGATCATTTTGCACGGGGATGGGCTGTTTTGTAAAGTGTTAACTAGCTAGATACAAACACCGATAAGCCCGTTGGGCGTAGGTCACGTTTTCCGGGCAATTAGACGATTAGTGTAAAATACATGTCAGACTCGACTCACGAACTTCTGTCTAAGTATCGTATCCCAAATGGTTTATAACATCTCTTTGAACTGGCTCGAGAGCTTTAATACAGTTAGTGTAAATGAGAAGTAAGTTCAATGATGGAGATGAAAGGTTAAAATATGATTATGTCTGTCTGTCTGTATGTCTTTGTCTATGTATGTATACTGTATATGTCTATTTTATTAACCATATGTTTGTCTAACGAGAACGTCTTTCACGTTAGGCTTTGGATAAGGCGTTATTGTGGAATTGCTTAACACATTACCACCTAACGCCACAATGTTGCGTCTTGCAGCAGACCTCTTTCAAAAAGCATTGTTTCACAAGCAGTTTCTCCTTTTGCCACAATGCTTTTTCAATTTGTTCACACATCACAACAGCAGAACCGAAAAGTTTTTCACATGTTCACCATTGTAATAACCGAGTGTGTACATGTATCATGTTTGTCTGTCCGTCCTTCGGTATGTCTTTCACCTATCCGATTGTCATTATGATAGCATTTCAAGAGTTGTGCATGTACCTGTGTATCTACGTTTTTTTATTTTGTCGATACCTATCTAGTTAATGAATGGTTCTACATATAGGTCGGTCGGTTATCAAAATTCTTCTTCTCTATAAATTTCCTGAGGTACGTAAATCATATTATACTTCGTAAAATAAAAAATGATCTATCATTTCAATCAACTTGTACAACAATGGCGTTTGTGGAGTTTCAACGATAAATCGTAGCATCTCGGGTCATGTATTTATCGTGTAAATCCATTAAACTACAAATAAACCTCCAACAGAGAGAGAACAACTGTCAGAGCTCTGTTTGATGGATAAGACTTGGCTCCACAAGAAAATGTGCCGTATTGCTTGATTTGTTTGATTGTGGTACATGTACACCGTTACACCGGGGCCTGGTGGGTAAGGCGTCCGCCTCGATACTTGGAGGACGAAGGTTCGATCCCCACTGGAAGCGTTTGACCGGTAAATGTTTCTTGTAGGATTTGTTCCGAACTGGCGGGTTTCGTTAGATGCGAACTCGCTATATTAAATGGTTACCTACTTATATCCGCTTGGCGCCTGGCATAGTGATAGAAGTTGGGAGTTTCTTGGTATAATCAGTGGAAAGTGTCTCATAAGGCCAACTTGGCTGGACCCTTCACTAGGGTTGACATATTGATTGATAATTACTTCAATTGTCTGAGCTCGTATTTAGTTTGCGGTACTTATGCTAGTGTTGTGTAAGTACGCATGCATATGATTGTCCAAGTCATTTTCCTGTCTTTCTCTTCTATTCTTATAAATGGCCAAAGACATTTTTTTAATATGCTAATAAATTAAATTAAATGGTAACGGGTGGCAGAGGTCGGCCTTCATTACTAATTGTCACTTCCGGTTAGGCAAGGATCAAAGTACATATCTACGTTTCGGTGTCAGTGTCAGAGAAATTGTTGTTTTCGATTGGCCAGTTTAAAATACACATACAAATATTTTACCACTCGCTTACCCTGTTGTGATAAATTCTTGTAGATTGTTTTTTTAATAAATAACTGTTTCTGTAAAAGGCGACTCCAGAGTATTGTATCATTAGTATGATGGGTTATTATCGCAACTCATAAGATAAGAACATGGATGATATTTCACAAAATCATATGAACAGAACAGAACAGACTTTTATTTAGACTTGTACAAAGTACATCATCTTCAACATATAAAAAGTACAATTTGATGTCAACGTGACAAACATATCCTTATAGTTACAAGAAATAGTTATGAAAAGAAAAAAAGAAAATATTAAGTTGTTATCTTTGTTATATGTTTACATGTGCTTTAGTGATCTATTTTAGCGAGCGTTTTTTTTTCACACGATATATCTTTGTTCCTTTGAAAAACAGATATTTGATCCGATCTTCAAAGTGATTGGTTACAATTGACACCTGTTGAGACCATGCTATGGAAGATATGTCAATAAACTCTATGTTGTGTTACCAAATATAACCATCTCGAGTGACGATGTAAAATGTAAAACTTAAAAATCATTTTGACCAAACAAGTTTTATCATTGTGAACCTATTTAGATATTTTTTTAAAAGCTTGCATTTCGACACTGTAACCAGACTGAACTATTTTATTGGTTTATTTGTGTCCGATTTAAGAAACGGTCAGTTTGACTTCCGGAATGTCGATGGTTCAGCTTAACCAACTCGATTTGGGAGCGATGTTTGGAGTCTTCCTTTCTCATTTTATAACCTGGGCATCGGTATATAGTTCTTTGATATTTTCTTGGATTGGTTTCATTGCTTAATTGGTTCTTTCAAAGAACCAATTAAGCACTAAAACCAATCCAAGAGAATACTGTCTGTTTCTGTTGTATATATTATTTTATAGTAGACATTATTTTGATTTATGAGTAACAAAAAGCCCGTGTGGACTGCATAAGCCGAGACGAGTCAAACTATCAATGAAAACAAGTCTTAGTATTTCAAAAGGTTACTCGAAAAACAGGCTTCCCTGATATGAAAGTATCTAGGGAAAGAAGTAAGAGAGAAAAAACAGGTACGAACGAAGATTATATTTCTAGGAATACTAATTAGTAATTGAAACCGCTCAGGGAAAATAAGATATGTTCTTGTAACATGTTACACCTCTCTTGTTAAAAACGCTTTCTTGCAGAAAAAGAGTGGATAGTTTGCTGTTATTTAGTTAGGGGTTTGATCTTACAAGGTAGAATTAAATGTGTAAGCGGTCCGGTTGGCTTTATCGGTAGAGTATTAACACGGTTTGCAGAGGTCCCGGGTTCGAGTCCAGGTTTTGCTGCATGTTTTTCTCACCTTGGTTTCTCATATTTGCGCCAAACATAAATGACCCAGAAAGAGCTGGAGAGATAGATACTCAAGATTTGTTCCAACGAATGCTGTTCCCAGGGAATTCGACACTTATTTTAATTGTGTGTGGGAGTATGTAGTAGAGGTCTGCATTTACAAGATAGAAATAAATGTTTAAACGGGCTTGTTGACTCTTGCGGAGCATTCACTGGGTTTGCGGAGAGATCCAAGGTTCAAGTTCCGTTCTGACTGCTGTTTTATCACCATGGTTACAATTATCTTCGTCTGCTGTGCAAAATTAAACAATATTTCCGATACGAAGAAAATTTCACCTTTGAATGTTTCGCTTATAAGCCGCTTTTAGGTTTTTCATGATATCTCCAGTGTGTAATGGACAGCTTCATTAACACTCATAGTGCTGGGACTTACTTCATACTTATACAAATAGGTTAGATCCAAGCAACTATCTAACCTGTTTGCTACTCTGAGTATCTCTCATCAACAAAATATAGCGGATTTTGAAGGTTTTAAAAAGCAGACGAGAAGAAAATCTTTTTATGAAAAGATTATCCAACATTCTAAGGGTTAAGAACCTCCATGTCTCTATATCTCCTTTTTTATCCCGAAATTTGTTTCCGTCAAATATTTTCTGCATATGGATCACCTGTTAAGTAAGTTATTAATATTCCATTGAATTTTGACTTCAAAGCGTTCCCCGAAGAGTTGTTAACCCAAATGTCAGTCAAACGGTGTTTGAAGCGGCTATAATTCACGCGTCTTTAACATTTAAGAGAGTTTTTTTGTTCATAATTAGGACATTAATTGTAAGTAAGGACTAATTAAGATTAATGGAGTATTTCTAACTTTGAGGAGGAGGATGTTGCTGTATTGTTCTTCGATGGCATGTGGTTGAACGCAATGATGATATAATGAACAAATAATTTGAATAAGAGCTCATTCGTTTTGACTTTGCAGTGTTAGAATGTATGTTTGTAAATTGTAATGACAAGACACTTTGTAGCTAACTACCAGAACCGGAAACACGATGGTCAACTCATGCGGGATACACAATGTGGCTATCATTAGCAAAAGAAGGTGAATAAAGCAAAAATAGCTGGGTGCGGCCATCTTTTCCGGACACAAGATCATACACATTGGTCACGTGGTTCCCCGCCTAATTCTCTAAATAGCTGCTTAATGATTTCTTCAATAGTATCAATAAGTTCCCATGAACCAAACCAGAAGAATATCTTATTTTCACTTTAATCAGATCCTGTCAGAGAAAATGCTTTTCCTATTGCCAAGAACGCTATGAATTAAGGAAAGAAGAGACTAGTTTACAAGAAGTTTGTAAATACAGTTTACCGATATGATACTTATTTTTTTCATATCTTCTTCAAATGAGTAAAAATCCAAACGAACAGTGAAGGGGTTAAATGGTCAAAATCATCGTTGTGCTACTAAATTTATCTAATCAGTGTATTAATAAGAAAATAAATATCAACCGATATCTCCTAAAAAAATCATTCAGAATTAAGAAAAGGGTGAATGAAAGTTCTTTACTCGTAGTGACGTATAGCCACAAACTCCCACAAACATCAGTGAGGTATCAAATTCCCACCGGCTGATTTAGTGCACGTTTTGATAGACATTTTATATAAACACAATTTGTTAACATGCACTCTGGCATATACATACAACTCTTCGAACGAGAAAACCAGATGGAATTGAAACACGAGAATCTCTGTTGTAGGTTATGATTCAGATCCCAACCCTTAGAATGCTTGGTAATTTTCTTAATAACGATTTTTGTGTCATCTGCTTTCCAAAACCTTGAAGATCTGGTTTGTTTTGTTGAGGAAAAATACTCAGAGTAGCAAACAGGTTAGATCACTGGTCAGCCGCCGATTTACTTGGCGGCTGGCCTAGATCTAACCTGTTTGCAAAAGGATTACGTCGGTTCCAGCACTACAAGGATTAATAGTAGGGTGAACTTCAAGGGTCCTGTGTGGTCTAGTGGCTTAAGTGTTGGCCTAAATACTCGAAGGTCGCAGAATCGAGCCGCACCAGAACCTCTGGTATATTGGAAGCGTCCTTTGGCAAGGCACTTCAGTGCTACAGTCTGGCACTTGTGCATCCGGGAAAGCAATGATATAACTTAAAAAGGTGATACGGAGTTAAACTCGTTATAAATGGGTTGAAAGAATGTGTCACGTTCAAGAAACAAGGAGCGCACTGGCACTCCATTGTTGGTCTCCTTGCTTACAGTTTTAATAGGCAATAAGCAAGGGAACCAGCACGCGATCTGTTGTGTGTGCCTTTCTTCTTGAACGTACCTCGGTTGGGTTGATTCCTCTTGCGTTAAATGTTACCCCGGGTTGGACTGCCGATGCTGGTTCGACCAGGGTTTCAACTGCGGTTGGTGATTTTGGGGCCTTCCTCCTTTTCTTTTCGTATCTTCAATATCCATGGCTGTTTTCTTAGTCTTGTCCCTTCTTTTTTCTTTTTCATCTTAAAATATTGATCTTCATTTCTTTATCCTTCTTCATTATCATCTTCATCTTCATCTCCTCCTTTTATCCCGCTCATTTATAGTTCTTCTCCTTTGTCCCTAATCTTTCTCCTTCTTCTTTTCTTGTTCTACATGTTATTCTTCTTCCACTCTTTCTTCTTCTCCTTCTTATTCTCCTTCTTCATCTCCTCCGTTGTCATTTAACTATTTAAAACGTTTGTATGAACATAATGGAATATTAGTAAGTTGTTATGCTATGTTGTGTATAATATTGCTATATAAATAGCTTTGCTCGTGGAATTCAACCTGTTAATATGAAGCCTGTTTTTCGCTAGATAGTCTTGTTTATTGATTAGTTTGTTTTCGGGAAACATGTTAAAGTCAATCTGTTTAATGTTACATTGATTTACTTACGAGTCATTAACTTAAAAAGTTTTGGATATTGTGCATGCATGTCTGCATGCGTTGGATTGTCTGTTGAGTACCAGGACACATGCTGACATTAGCAAATTCCCCCCTTTTCAAACAAAACCAATCGGTATTGTTGCGATAATCATTCATTTATCGAATGATATATGAAATCATTGAAAGCATTTGCAACATAATGCTAAAACATTTCTTCTAAATTAATGATGATGTTGCATTGCACGCACTGCAATTCTGATTCATTGATATATCTTTTGTCAATTCATGTGTGGCCATATGTTACCAGTAATATATAAAGGCATTACATAAGAGAACACGAAACGTCTTGACGGTGCTTTAATTGGTGTAATTGCAACCCTTTGAATTTTGTTCCTTCTGTAGATTGCCGTTATTTGTCCGAATTAAACGCTAAGTACAATGGATTTGAAATGTGTGCTTCTCCAAATCTGATGTTTCGTCTCCCACCTTTGTGCAATTTGATATCTGTGGGAAAGGAGTTGATACCGTGTTGTGTTAGGGACAGTATGCTAGTAAGATAAAGACATGAACAGATGGTTGGAAAAGAACAGTTAATTGATAATAAAAGAAAGGTCTTATGTCGTTAATAAATAAAGGAATGTACAAAAAAAAGCGTCCCAGGGCTCTCTATCACATGACACGGTTTGCGATAGGCCGAAAAAAGGGCAAACTCTAGTCTCCGGCCAAACGAACGTTGGTTTATGAGATAATTTTTGTTTATACCTCGAGGTAGAGAAACATTAGTTCTGCTAGAGATTGTTTACTTTAACTGCAGCGTTTACCTGTTTCATACGTCATGTATACTCACTGATTTCCCAAGGCTTTCAAGCGAAGTTTTTCCATACGCTCCTGATAATTTAAAGGAAATATCCATCGCTCATTTCTTTGTCTTTGATCGAAAACCCATGCTGTTGGTACTCATTCGAATCGTCTCGACGAGACGATTTTAATGAGTACCAACAACATAGGGTTTGATGAAAGAATTATTTTTACCGTCTCCCAACGGATGATGTATTTTTCTTGTCTGGTACCATGACGTTTTGGGGTCTTGGAAATGTTTCTCAACCCGAACAAAGAGGATCAATAGTTCACATAGTGTGAATCGCTTTTTCATCTTTCCACGCTTTGATTTTTTTACGACATATATTGTTTGCAAAGTGCTAACTCATTCGCATAGTTTCATCGCAGGTGTAGTAAAAATAATACGGAATTAAATTAGCTGATTAGTTTATGGATTTGAATCGTTGATGAATTGGTAATAAAGTATAGGTACGAATATTCTTTTTTTTTTTTTTTAAATATTTTCTAAGTTTTCAAAGCCAGAGTTGATTTCTATTTGGATTTAATAGAGATGTGCGTAAAATAACAAAACATAATTTATCCAACACTATTATTGTGTACTATGTCTGTTTGCTATAAGCTTTCAAATCGTGATCCTGGAATGTGATTTTAAACATGCAAATTTAGATCAGCTCAATTTTTATCAGAAGCACATGCATAATTAGTGGCTACACGTACATATTTTACTTGATTGAATTGGAAGGTCGCATGTCTTTCACCTTTATGGAGAGGATATAACCTTTCATAAAAAGATACATCGATTGTTGCCATTTTTTTAAATAGCAAACGGTTGCACACCCTGCTAATATAATGTTAGAGATTTGATCTGTTTTTTAATTATGTTGTGGACGACAGTGGTAGAGCGGTAGAGCGTCTGCCTCTTCTCCTGAGGGTCTTGGGTTCGATCCCCGTTAGGCGAGGTGAAAGTTTCCGGGACTAACCCACAAACTGGCGCGAGTACTGGTTTAGTATCCAGGAAGCGGTCATCGAGAGTGAGTTTAATAAGGTTCAAGCTTACGCCACAATCGACGTAGAAAAAAATAAGTTTTAACTAAGTTTAAACTATGTTGACATCGAACGTATTCTTATAGTTTTAACCATTGCGTTGAATCTTTTTAATGAAAACGACAGAGTTACGACATTTATTGCCATCCGGCGATGTATCACGACAAAAAAAGCATAAAGTGCACAATCAGCAATTTAGTTATTATCCGGATTTGCTTCAGTGGAGAACAAAAGCTTAAAAAAAAAGAGTTCAATATTGTTGTATTGATAGTTACATTTTGCGAATACACTAGCAATGTATCCTACGAGTCCATGAAACGCACGACCTTTTAACTGTTAATTGTACGTACAATGCTAAACTTTTGTAAATATTAATCAAGATCAATTAATCCAAGCGCACGTGGAAAAGTCACGCCACACGTGTATCATATGTAGATATAGTATAATACTCCAGGAGTGCGACAGCACCGTGTATGTGTACTCGTACCATATCAGCGATACAGGGCTATAGAACTATACTGTTGTTTATAGAGCTTTCAGCTGTACTGTTGTTGTTATTATACTTTCAGGATGCACTAGACATGATAGCTGCAGCTCTCGGGGAGTGATACGTAAACGGCTTGTTGGAATATTCAGACAGGAGGGGTGTGCGAAGGAATTATAGTTTCTTGACGTTTGTTTGTTCTTTTCGGATTTTTTGTATTCAACGGGATCGTGACCATGGTAACCGGCGAGAGATTGAGAATCACCCTGAGAGGGGGTGCCCCCTGGGGCTTCCGACTACAAGGGGGCGGGCACTTTCCCCTGGAGGTAGCTAAGGTGAGTGTCGTCGGTTTATCTTTCTTCTTTCTTTTTACATATATATAGTACATTTACGAAATAAATGACTGGAATACGTTTTTGAAGAGCCTCTGTGACCAAGTGATAGGAGTACAGAACCTGAAATCACACGACCCTTCACCGCATGTTATCAACTCCCTGTGACAGAATTTGCATTTTCATGGACTTGCATTCATACATTTGAATTTACGAAAGAAATGAACGAGGAATACGTTATTTCATTGGCTTCCCGTAAGAGTACAGAGCTTGAAATTGCGTTGCATGGTATCAAATCCATGTGAAAGAGTTTTAGGAGGTATTGTCTCCCGGTTGACTATCCGAATAACAACGGCTCTTCCCGGCTTGACCGGCCCTTACGGCAAGCCAAACTAAAGATCTTCCTCAAGCGTTGTGAACTGAGCAATGCATCATAACTTATATAAAGTGGACGAGATGTTAAACCAATATCTATAAAAAAAAAATACGTTCTTTCAACGACACATGCGGCTTGTTGTGTACCTTATCTTTGGTCACCATTATCTCGGGGTGTCCTTTAGCAAGACACGTTTTTCTAATCAGTTCTCGATAGTTCTGAAAACACAACTAAGTGAACTGCCGTCACGATATAAAAAGAACGGTTATCTGAAACGGCGTTTAACATCAAACAAACACAAACCAGCCCTATATTGTTCGTAGCTCTCGTCTCGTCGAAACATTTTCCAAAATAGAAAAGTATCATCACAAAATTTATGAGTTAGCTAAAAGCAGATCACCCAAGTATTAACATTATTTCATAGTAAATGCTTCACAGCAGTAACATTTAATTCAATATTGTTGTATAACATTGAATGTCAACCCGAATTCTGAAAGATCACCATATTGAAATATCACATTACATATGTCATGTATTGCGAAACAGAAATCCATCACCTAACGTGTGAAACCCTTCTTGTTTAACCCGGCCTTTTGAACTCAGGTGAACAAGGCTATCTTTAAAGAACATTGGTTAAATATGTAATTCTCACAGAATTAATCTCTTTCGGTTTGAATTTTGATTTCAAATACCCGTGACCCCATTTAGATTGTCATGAGAGACAGTCTCCCGACTGACTAACGGAGTGCCGATGTTTCTACCCGGCTTGATCAGCCCTTGTAGGAAGTTGAGTATTGAATCCTCCTCCATCACTAAGATTCGAGAAATACAATAAAACTGAAATAATGTTGACACGATGTAAAACCACAAACGAATTACTAAATGAATAAATAAGATAAGCAAATTAGTTAATAAATAAATAGATCATGTAAACCTTTTTAATGTAAATTGTTGCGTGAATGAAGTCATTCTCGGGCAAATGCTTAAAAGGTGCTTGCCCGCAGTATAAACAAATGAACGAAATAGAAACAATATAATTTTGCTTCCACGGGCTATTCTTCAATGCGTATCGCATAACAGCACAGCTGTTCGTGCAGTTTTATAGAAATTGAGCTTCACTTGCAAAATTCCTCAAATCTGTTTATAACCACCTTTTATAGCTCCATATTGTAATCCTGTTTTTGTCGTCTGCTGTTTTTTTTTTTTTTTTTTTTTTTTTTTTTTTTTCACTTAAGCCGAGTCACAAATTGTCAAATTATTAGATAAGTCTATCCTGTAAGGTTTTGTGAATTGTCGGTCTGAGCGTTTAAAAACCATCCAGTGCATACTTTTTTGTTTTAAGATTAAGTCGACCAATCATAAACCGTACACGAACATTCATTTATTTTAAACCTAAATTAATACAGAATGCAAGTCATTCCGAAGGGTCCTACTGTGGCTCTCTGTATTAATGGCGTCCGCAGTAGGCTGTTATTTGTCTTATATATATGTATATATATATATATATATATATATATATATATATATATATATATATATATATATATATATATATATATATATATATATATATATACACATGTACACCACAATTCTGACATGTTTCAATCTGGTAAAAAAATGCATTCTGTATGACTGGCGTCTGTATCAAACTGGTTGTTTACATCACAATTCTGGTCGTTTTACTATAATGGCTTAATCCTTTACCAAACACCAAATATTCGACTGTCCCAAATTGAAAGACTCTGCAGATGACATTTCAAAATTTGATAAAATTGAAATATACTCTTCTAATAGGGCAAAAAGCATTGTGGAAAAAGGAGAAATTGATTGTCAAGAGCAATGTCTCTTTTTCCCACAATGTTTTCCAGAGTCGTCTGCTACAAACTGGTCAAATGCCGTTATTGTTTGGTAATGGGATAAAAAAAGAATGGTTGTGTACTGTTTCTAAACGAGAATTTTCACCAATGAAAACAGGTAATGTGACCATGACCTTGGATAGATGGTGATAACATAATTGCAGCTGTCATCTATTCGTCTGTAGATATAATCGTGCATGCTTTAATTCCTCGAGGGTGCACTGTTATTCCGTAGATTAATAAGTTTGCAATATCAATATCTCAATGGGTTAGTTATTCGGTTATGACTTAGACCCAATGTCTGAGTTACCCATTAGAGTTGATCTAAAAGAATTTTTAAAAAAGGAATAAGAAAATTTGGATTTGTATCAATATGAACAATGTGATAAAATATCCACTATAGTTGCTTTAAACAATATTGACTCGTAATTGTTTCTAAACGTTCTGTCAACTTTTGAGAATGTTCTCCAATGAGGAAAGAAAACGCAACCTTGTCTTTGGGTAGACTGTGATAATGTATTTGCAGCTGACATCTTTTCGTCTGTAGATATTAACGTACATACGTGAATTCCTCAATGGTTTGTGCACTGTTAATCCGTAGATTAATGAATTTGCAATATCAATATCTCAGTAGGTTAATTATTCGAATAGAATTAAAACCCTGTGTCTGAGGTACCCGTATGAGTTTATTCCGAAAAACATGGGAGTAATATGTGGAAAATTGGATATTTATCATAATGAAGGATGGGATACAATATTCACTTTGGTTGCTTTAAACATTTTGACAGATTATTGTTTCTAAATATACTGTCGACTTGTTCGCGAAAACAGACAGGTGATACGACCATGACCTTTGGTAGACTGTGTGGCTGCTATCTTTTTGTCTGTAGATAGCAACCTACACGCATTAATTCCTCAAGGGTTTGTGCACTGTAAAGCCATGGATTAGTAAGATTGTAAGAATAAGATCTTAGGTAGTAAAATAGTTGTTCGATAACGTGAAACAAAAAATCTTAGGTTATTTTTAGAGTTTCTAGTAAAAGAAATAAGGTAAATTGGAAAGTTATCATCATGGATATTCTGATAGCATTTTACAGTGATTAACCTTTTATGAAGGTGATCAAAACAAACGTTTGCGACTTTGCAAGTTTCGTAATTGTTGAATAGAATATCTGCATCGTTTGCACAGTGTTGTTGGTACTACACCGCTCAGGGTCAAACCAAAACCAAGAATTAATGGTTGTCATGGCAGTACACATGTGAAGCTGGTTCCAGACCAAAAGGGAAGCTCGTTGGAACACAGAAGGCATTTGATTTATGTCAAACAATTTCTCCTTTTTCCACAATGTTTTTATTGAAAGTCTCGACGCTAAAATGGGGCGTTAGGTGATACTGTGTTTAACAGGACAAACGGAAAGACTGGAAAATGATGAAAGTTTATTGCGAACAGGTTCTCAATGAGCCTATACTTTTATGATTTTATAAGTCGTCTGCTACGTCACATGAAAGGTCGTCTGGTAGCGATATACAGATAATGACCACGATGTCTTGGCACCAATTTAACGCCAACATATCATCCTTCTACATTATTTCCAAGGTCACGCCCTATTTGGACAAAGAACTTTCGTGCGAATACATGTACAGACTTTTATAGAGCCTCAATGGTTTTAAAAGCCGTATGCAATTCTTGTGGAATGGTCGTCTGGTAGTGATATAGAGATAATGACCGCGATGTCTTGGCACCAATTTGACGCCAAAATGCTAACCGTGTATTTAAAATACAAGGTCACGCCCTTTCTAGACAAAGCAATTTAGTGCGGATACATGTACAGACTTTTATAGAGCCTCAATGGTTTTAAAAGCCGTATGCAATTCTTGTGGAATGGTCGTCTGGTAGTGATATAGAGATATTGACCACGATGTCTTGGTACCAATTTGACGCCCACATGCTAACTGTGTGTTTAAAATACAAGGTCACGCCCTTTCTGGACAAAGCAACTTAATACTTCAATATGGAATTCTATTCCTCATTATATACAAAACTCTTCCTCTGTCCAACAATTCAAATCTTTATACTTACGTTTTGTGAAGCCGTCCTATTTTGAAACAACTACGGCTGTTACATGATAAACGAACAGTCCCATTGTGGAATCCACCAGTTAATGTTCGTAAATTTATATACATGTATACATATTGTGTTGGGGGAGGGGGGTCTTTCATTTAAAGAAAGCCGATGTCTTTGAATAGTATGTTCTTACACGGTATTCTGGCACTTGTGGTGTCTTAGTGGGGTATCAAATGTGTTTGACAAGTATTGATTTGCTTGATAAGTTGTCTTCGTCTTTCATTTAGTTTTAAGATCATTTGTTCCTCACTGCTCATTATACTTTCTCAGACATATTGATACCTCACTGTCAGACGACATATGGGCCAAACTACCTTAATTGTCCTTAGTCTTTTAGTTTTATTGTTCACTTGTTCATTGTTGAGGATCTTATGGAAGATTGTCAGTTTAAATTGTCAAATGAGTTTCCTCGTTAAATAAAGTCTTTATTATTATTATTATTATTATGTTCGGATGCATGTGCATATGCAGAACTTTAGAGGGCCTCTATGATTTTATAAGTCGTCTGCTACATCACATGAAAAGTCGTCTGTTAGTGATATAGAGATAATGACCGCGATGTATTGGCACCAACTTGACGCCCACATACTAACCGTATACTTTATATCCAAGGTCGTATCCTATCTGGACAAAGCAATTTAGTGCGGATACATGTACATGCACAACATTTTATAGAGCCTCAATGGTTTTAAAAGTCGTATGCAATTCTTGTGGAAATGTCGTCTGGTAGTGATATAGAGATAATGACCGCGATGTCTTGGCACCAATTTGACGCCCACATGCTAACCGTGTATTTAAAATACAAGGTCACGCCCTTTCTGGACAAAGCAATTTAGTGCGAATACATATACATGCACAACATTTTATAGAGCCTCAATGGTTTTAAAAGCCGTATGCAATTCTTGTGGAAAGGTCGTCTGGTAGTGATAAAGAGATAATGACCGCGATGTCTTGGCACCAATTTGACGCCCACATATCATCCTTCTACATTATGTTCAAGGTCACCCCTTTCTGGACAAAGCACTTTAGACACAGGTACGGATAAAGAGGCGTGCAAGGCTATTCTATCAGAATTAAGTACATCTCACTTTTTGGGTAGATACTTACAAAAGTAAGGTATACTTGTACTTGTATATAAAACATAAGCTGTGAAAATGCAAAAGAGTATAGCAAACGGATTGACCTGAAAGTTACTACAACGTTGGATGATGCCATATGTTTACTAGATAGGATATTTAAAAATGCAAAATATCGTTATGAAGCGATCAAACTGAAAACAGCTGTGCTATCATTTTACTCCCTCATGCTATATTTCTTTATTGGTGTTCTCTGTGTCTTTAAAGGGCAATGGAACCCAATTTAAAAACCCAGCCCTTGTGAACAGTAAAGCTTTGACTATTCATCAATCGGTTAACAACTGTGTATCGCAACATAACTTCAATACTGTTTATGCGATGTTAAATCCTAACACATAAATACGAGTGGGCACACGCATGAGAAAGGGATACTAAACAGTGTACTAAATGCCATTAGGTGCCAGTGCAGGGTAAAATAGCTTACATCAATGAGACCAGCTGGGGGCAATTAAACGCTAATTGTTTCGGGGGTATTGTACATGGAAACCATCGGGATGGTATTATCGTTGTTACATTGCACGAGTCTCTAGATATTCATCTCTCAATGAAATTGGCCGATGACATTAATTCTATGTAGTTCGAATCAACCCTTCAAATTTCATCCTTTAAAAACTTCGACAAGGGGTCTTGGTACAGGACTGGTTTGTGTGTAAATGTGTCGCAAGCAAGTTATAACTAAAACAGAGACATAGATCTATGTCTCTGACTTAAACAACTTTAAAATGTGTTTGTGTGCGCATACAAAATCCATGACAAAATTAACATAACTTGCTTTTTACAACATTAAGCACAAGCGCACATACGCATTAAAATACCTTTTTCGATTGAAATAATCAATGTAAGACGGGAATGTCTTCATATACGTGATATCTTATTTCAATAATAGTTACCCTTTGCAAGATAAACCTTAATCAATACCAATGTCGCTTATCAACAATGAATGATAAAGAAACATGGATTTCAATAATGAACTTCATGTATGTTAGACATGCTATTTTTTCCCGATTGCAGGAGGTTTACTCGTATCTTAAAATCGAGATGAGTGGAGCAATGGCTCGACCTAAACCGTCTGTTAAGTTTGTTTTAAAATAGTCCGACTGATCCAGGCGTAGATATTTCATTCTAACATGGTAACAGTTTGAACCAGTTTTACTCGTATGATAATGTTCGACTGATTGTGGAATGCAAGCGTCACTTCAACCTTCGCTACTAAGTGAAATTCTTTAAGACACAAAAAGAGCATTTTAAAGAAAGAAAAAAAGGTTATGCTACCCTGTAGAAGAGATTCTAGAAAATTATTCTTTGCCGTCTTATTCAACATCGTAAATTGCAAAATGCCCTAGATCATATGGATGGCGTAATTTGTGTATAACTTACCTCTTATCATATTCTTAATTAAAAATTGATTGCCTTACAGGTATGCTAGGGTACTACCGTAACATATGGTAATGTTTCCAACCTTTGATGTTAAGAACATAACCTATTCGCTCGAAGGTATTTCGTTATTACATGACCTTGGAACAACATGAATTCACCCTTTCCTTGTAACACTTTCGATTAAGACAGAGTTACAGATAAGGTTGTCATTTCCATCACTTATACATCTATTGGTTTCGTAAACCCTTTAGTATTGGTTCCCATAATACTCGCCCCGTTGAGACGATTCTTATGGCAAATGATTCGCGAGAATGTTAAGACAACTGCAGGTAGTCGACCCATATACGATTCCCTTTCTTGACCATTGTTGATAGCAGCCGGAATTTAAAGATTAGCATTCCAGATTTTCCATTGTGATTTTAGGCGAATTTCCAACTTTTCTTGAGTCATGTAACGGATCTTCCTATATCAAAACCAGAACTATCGTTTTTGTAACATCCTTCATTCTAAAGTGATTTCCAGACCTACCATGCTATCCCCGTTTCTCAGTGTTCCATGGTAAGGTCATATCAATACGGATGTGTGGTCCGGGGTATGATCCTGTGCAGGTGAAGAACCAACCAACTTCCTGGCACTCTATCATTTTACCTCTGTTGTATCATGAAGGCTGGACGCGATCAGATAAGAACTCTTTGGTCTGATCATCACTCGTCGTCATATTAATGTGTATACCTTTGTTTTAAATTTGTTTTGTTTTGGAGTTTTGCATCGTGTCAACAACATTTCATTTATATTGCGATCCAAAACTCATTGTGGATAGAAAGCTTTACCAATTTAATTGTCAATTAAATATCTTAGAGACGGATTACATGACTAATACGCCGTGAGTCCAGGCACTAAGCCATGGTTGGCCGCCGTTGCCCTTTCGGAAGACAATATCTTCAATTTTGTATTAATAACCGGGTATAATAACACGCGAATCAAAGATAAGTCTAGCCTGGAGGCCTGGCCCATGCATACCCAATCGGAACTACTCGGGTATTTCCGTGAGCTGTGAAATACACCTCGGATATAAGTGTAGGGTTACAATTTTTCGGGTAAATCGGCATCCGGCAACTAACACATTTTCTAAGCGGCACGTTAAGTAGTTCAATGTGTATGGTAGTGTTGGACATCCTTTCAAATCATTTTTTATCAGTGACTCATACCAAATGGCGAAATTGTTGTTGTGACATGTATAGTTGTTTCCTCAATCAAATTAAACGACTTTTTAGATTTCACATATAAGACCTATTTTTATAACGAAAGTAAAGTGACGTCATTCTAGCGAGAAACAATATGGCGTCATCCCTATTATTTCAGAGGTGTTTTCATTGGATAAACCCGATGTGTTCAGATTGATGCATACCCGCATTAGGCTAGTTCGGGGTATACGAACGGGCCAGGCACCGGGCTAAGATAAGTCTTGAAAAGCGTGTTATGACTATATAGATACACGTATTGACAAGTTGTAAAACCCAAAAAGGATGACAAAAGTTTAATGGTGTATTACTTTGGTACATAGGGATGTTTACCAATACTTATTTTACAATGTTTGTTTTAAAGCTTATTTGAATGTCTAGGTGTGTGTTATAAATGAATTAACTTTTATCTTCGTTTATCACTAATCCCTCGTACATTACATCTTACCTTCATCTTTTATTAAATGGAATTTTAAATATTTTCGAAAGCATTAAAACGAAGCCTTTGTTCTATTCGTTCGTTTAACGAGTTTTAATCCCCATAGAATTTTGCAACTTGAACGTAGACAAGATACGATTCTCTGGTACATTATTGTGGCCTCCGTGCACCTGTTTCGTGTGCAAAAATACAGCAGTATGCACTAACAGGGTGCATCAATGATGCGTTTAACCCTTTACCAAACAATTACGACATGTAACCACTTTGTTGCAGACGACTCCAGAAAACATTGTGGGAAAAGGAGAAATTGCTCGTTGCGAGCAATTTTTCCTTTTCCCACAGGGTTTTCTGCCCTATCAGAAGATTACTTTCCAATTTCATCACATTTTGAAATGTCGTCTGCAACATCTTTCATTTCGGGACCGTCGAAAATTTGGCGTTTCGTAAAGGGTTAACATGATCAATTCTTCGGGGAAACTCATTAGCCAGACTAAACGGTTCGCGCTAGATACGATAACGCCAGTACATCAGTTTGAAATTAAAAATAAAAAAAAATATACGGAACAGGGGACTTGTCGTAAGCAGCAGTTTTTCAATTAGCTTGAATAAGTATTTAACTATATAGGACATGCAACTCAACCGTTGATTTCACACATTACATTCGTAATTAAAAGCTTTTTTTCTCTCGTATAGTAGTATGGCCGCCGTGCACCTGTTTCGCGTGCAAAACTGCAGTAATATGCACTAACATGGTGCATCATTGATACGTTTTAAAAGATCAACTCTTTAGGGAAACTCAAAATCAAGGCGTAAACGCAAACAATATCTCAATCGGTGCAGTTTTTATTTTTCATTTTTTTTGCTGGGAACTTACCTTCCATCGACAGTTTTTTAGTTAATTGCCGATGCCCGTTTCATAGTCGAAGGAGGGAGATCTAAAGCTCATAATCTTATTTTCATATTTTAAGAAAGTACATATTGCCGAATAATCTTTTACTATGTGTGACCCCTTTCCTAAAGTCAGTCAGTATGCCTCTAGTGAATGAAAGATTGTCCTGGCAGAACAAACGAATAAAGTATCTTACAAAAATGTCTGAAATAGCGTTTGTTTGGTTTCATTAAACTTATTGAATGATCATTGGCACCAATTCCTTCTTGATCATTGATTGATTTTATTATTTAATTATCAAGAAGTAATATGATCGAAATCGTAAATATTTGTCATTTGGTTCCGCCACCTGTAGATTCTACATAGGACACGAACGATTCCCTGGAATCAAGGATTATCAATCGATGTTGTTCTCGAATATTTTTAATATTTCCCTTTTTATCCTTTAAATGGTGTGCACGGGACAGATAATTAGAAATGTCAAAGAATCAGGCGATACTTTTTCTTCTGAACCGGCAGAGAATATAATGTGCTAGAAAAAAATAAATTTTTCATGAGAGCAATTTCTTCATTTCCAACTTTTTTTCAATATTCCTTTACAAGAGAGGTACATAAACTATGTTTTGTCTGGGAAAAGGATTAACAGTCAGAATCAGTTGTTCTCACACATGTTCCGTATGTAACTCCTCAGAGAAGTACATTTAGATAAGACTGTCGATATCGGAAAGGGGGAAATATCTCTCGTACATTTCGGATAAAATCATAGAGAGTGGGAAAGGTGTTAACATTTTTACCTGTAACTTGAAGTCATACGGTGATGAACCCTTTAGATATCATTCTCTCTTCTTCTTTTTTTTATTGAAGAAAACGGTTTTAGGTCTGTTTAAAGGGTCCTGCAAGGCCAAGTGGTTAAGTTGGCGGTCTAAGACCTTTGGGTCTGGGGTTCGAGCCTGTCTGGTACCTATGTTTCGTGGGATTGTCCTCTTGGTATAAATTAGTAAAGATGTCTATATGTTGTATTCTGCCTCTTGATTGTACAAATGAAATCCTCTTTTAAAATGTTATCTGCATACAAATTATGAAATGGATATTTTATGTTGATAAAATGTTCTAAGATAGTACGATTGCGTTTCTGCGAGGGCGTAGCAGTTACAAGCACCATTACATTGAATGTCTGGAATATATATACGTCAATTAACTCGTTTAATCGTTCCCTTTTCCGAATTTAATGTAACACACCACATTGAACCGGATTGTTAAAGTTATAACGAAAATGTTCATGCCCAAGTTATTTCAATCGATTTATGAGCATTAAAACGATTATCAACAGGAGAAAATGCATTCGTTATGAGCAAGGATCTTCGTTTGCCTATGACCTTTTAAATTTCGTTTGCTTTAAGTATTTTGGGTCGCTGTTATAAAAAAAGGGGAAAATGTTTAAACCAACCGAACGAACTCAAATAATTTTCATATTTCAGACTGGTTCCGGATTGGGTTCAATATCCTCGTTTCACATTATTAGATAAAAAAACTGTAGGAAGGTCATCATTTTCTGGTTCTATTGCAATGATTGCTTGGAATAGTCACGTTTTTTTTTAAATTTCATATAGGATTAAACGCTGCGTCATAAATTTTCTAGCTATATAACCACTCCGTTTTACAAAGTAGTAATGTACTACTGGCATATGGTGTGTCTTGCTAAATGGCATTCCATGTTACCAGAGGTAAAAGTATAGGTACCCCGAGATCTAAGACCTCCACCATTACCACTGGGTAACGCAGGACTAATCTTTTGTTTTCTAAAAAGCATAACCGAAATCTGTGTCTGTCGCTTGTTGGTTAGAAACACGAATAAAGTTGAATACTCTATATCAAAGGTAAACCAAACATGGAAAAGATCTATATTAACTTTGGTTAATCAGAATTTTCCCTAACGTAGATTGTCATAGCTGAACGGACTACTCTTGAACGTCCCTGTCAACGTGGCCAGACCAAACATAATGGTAGCTAAGGCTCCTTTCAATTGATCTATGGTTAGTCGGGGCCACAGGGGTCTATCGTTGTCTTGGGGTCGATACCACGTAATAAGTTATTGTATTACGTAGTAATAACCCAAGGATAACTGCGACTCGAAAGCCGGTTCGAGGTAAAACTTCATATATACAAATGGTCGGGACCAAGGGCAAACTGAAACTCTTACTGTTGCCGGTATATTTGTAGCTGATAAATTGATGAAAACAATGTTTAATCCAGCCTGAAAAAAACGAAAAGAATTTGAATTTATTTCCCCTGCACCTTTTGAGTTCGACCGATCGTGGTTTATTTATATGTATAAAGAGGTAGTCCCCCAGACCCCCACCCCGCACCCCGGCTGACTCTTGGAATGCCGATGTTTCTTCCTGGCTCGACAATGTTGGTTACTCTCTTCTCCCATCGATAATGACCCTTTCATCATAATATAACTTAAAAAATGTTGACGCGATGGAAAACCCAAACCATGCTAACAGACATACCCATGCAGGCCTGCCCACACAGGTAACTTAATGTTATACACCTCTCTAGCGACATACTACAGGGAAAACGTCTGGAAAATTGGACGTCGTTCAAAAAACCGCCAGTTTATATCTGTCGTCATGACAACGAACGTAGATCGACAGATCGGAGCGAGTTTTCGTAGACGAACATGATTTTCGTATAGGTTCGGGTTATGACATCCGTGACGCACTCGGTCTGCTTAATGCCGACGAAAATGATGGTAGATAACTTTGCTTAGTTGCTTTAGTTATGAAGAGTGTTTCTCTTGCATAACAGCAGAATTGCTTGCGCCTTCGTTATAGCTAACGATGTGATAATGATGCTGCTGATGGTGATAATAAAGGTTTTGGCGGTATTGGAGCTGATGATGATGATGATAATCATTATTATTATTATCCTCATCTTCATCATTATCACCACCAACATCATCACCACAACAATTCATTATTATCATCATCATCTTCATCATTATCAGTATCACCATCAGCATTATCATCATCAGTATCACCACCATCATCGTCTTCATTAGTATTACCATCATCAACATCACCATCATCATCACACTGATTCTTAACTTCAACACGACTACCATATATCATCATCATCATCATGATGATAATCAACAGCAGCAGCAACAGCATCTCTCTCACCATCACTTTGACCATTATTATCATCATAATCATCATCATCAATATCACCGCCATTATCATCACCATTACCATTGTCACTGTCATCAGCTGTCATCAGCGCCATTATCATCACAATGTGAACATCAATACGACTATGACATATCATCATCACATCATCATTATCAGCAGTAGTCTGGGGCCTTGCCCGTGCGTATACCCCGCACTAGTAATGCGGTATGCATGGGTCAGGACCCAAGGCTACTCCAGCAGCAGCATCTCTCTCCTCATCTCCATGATCGTTATCATTATCATAATCATTATCATCATGATAATTATAATCAACACGACTATGGATATATCATTACAGATACGGAAGAAGAGCCATGCGTTCGACGCCGACCTACGAGAGGGGGACACGGTACTGTCCATCAACGGTCACCAGATGTCCGGTCGGACGCACCAATCCGCCATGGACATTGTCGAAATGTCCGGCTCCGACCTCGTCTTTGATATTGTCCGGTAAGTTTGCGAGAAACAGCCCTGATGTAAGTCTTAGACGTGTTATTTAACTGAAACGTGTTAACTTTTGAACTACGATACACCCCATATGATCAAATGGAAATGTTCGATTTGCTTAATAGGAGAACACGTTGGCACTTATAAACTTTTATTCGTCTTCGATATTGTCCGGTTATATCACGTTTAACAGTTCTGATGTTAGTCTTAACACATTACCAAACAATAACAATATTAAATCATTTTTGCAGGCGATTCTGGAAAACTTTGTGGGAAAACGAGAAATTCGCCTTTTCCTTCGATGTTTTCTGCCCTATCGGAATAATTCTTTTCAATTGCATCCCATTTTGAAATGCTGCCTGCAAACGGTTTCAATGTGGGACAGTCACAAATTTGGTAGGTTGGCGTTTGGTAAAAGGTTAAGAGAGCCATGGCCTAGTAATAGTGGATCAAGAAAGGCCGTTATATAACTGAAACTGATTTGACACGGTGGTTTACCCCATGTAAACAAGTGAAACTGTCCGATTTGGTTGGCAATAATCAGCTTTTAGTTGAGCGAAAGTGTTATCTCGTCTTTCGTATGCAAAGCAATCGACAATTAAGGAGAACAAAGTGTTGAGAAAAAAAGAACACCAGGATCTTGCATTAACATACTGATCTAAGAGAAAGAAGTAATACTTGTACATATTTTTGTAATCTTTATCGATCTATTCTTTCACCTTTCATGATTCCTTTTCACTTGCCATGTGTATGGCTAGAACACTCATTGTCCAAAGACAATCCCCAAAGAAACAATAATTTGCAAGCAGCGTGTTTGAAGAGCGCATCATTCTCAATGCCCCTGGTTACCCAATAAAGATTGTAAGTGTTCATAAATGAAGTTTAAATCATCCATTGATAGAGAAGAAATCACATTGAGCAATAATAACATTTCAAATGCTTAAAAGAATAAGCCATGGCTTTAATACTGCCAATAAATAATTCTATATCATTTTGACTCGCATCTTTTATTCTTTTGAAACAGAAGTTAATATTTTGCCTCAATTAAAGTCGAAAAGAGTCATTGCATTCAAGAAGAACTGATGGTAACACTTTTAGTTTTAAGTCTGATCATAAAAGATTTATCGTAGATTTAAGTACTATCCGTGCGCATTTATTGAGTCATCCACTCCATTGTGGAATTATTATTAAGATATAGCTTTTGAGGTGTACGAATTTCGCTTTGTTTGTTTGCATCAAAGGGGAATACAGCGATCTTTTATGGACATAATGGAATAAACATTTATACCTAAATCACCAGTAAAGCACGTAAAGATAGTCTCAAAGGTACAGCAACGCTGCTAAAACGTGAAATCGCATTTCATACATCTTAACGAATATGGATAACTATTAATGGAAACCGAGTTATAAATCATTGTTACGGTTGAAGTCGGTAACATTTTCTATATTCATTTGGAATCTAGAGCACAGTTATGTATATATACATTGACAAAAAGCACCATCCTTTGAACAAAGTGGTTTAACATTCCAAATCGTCTTTGTACAATACTGTCGAACCAATCCAGATTGCATAAATAGAAATCATATTACTTTGATAAAACAGCTGAGTAAATAATTAAGCAAAATTATTTTCCAGGTCATCACGCGATGGTGTGACGAGGGTCCAAGACCCACAAAGACAACTGCGCACCGTTCCCGCGCATGGTCAAACTTCCTCAGAACTCGTGTCGTCTGCTCACAAAAACTTCACAACTCACGAAGGAAACACGCGGCGCCAAGTCCACACAGACCAATACGTCACGAGCTCACCTGGCGGGAAAAAGATAACAACGAAAACAGTGAAGGAAGAACGGACGATAACTTTTCCAAATAGAAGTGGGTTATCTCCCTTGCCAAGTCAGAACGCTCAACCAGGGGGCCATCAAAGTCGGTCTCCCAATCGCTCACCGCTCATGTGGAAACCCTCGTCATTGTCCCCTTCGCAGAGCCAAAACAACAACGCAGTAAATATAGAAACACAGCAATCAACGTCGCAACCATGGCAACAGTCTGGCATGCTGTCACCGCGCGCAACGAGCGACCGGACGTCGACGTCACCACAAACATGGCAGCCGAAATCTGCGTCACCGTCTCCATCCGGGAGACAAGGACAGGGATCCAGGGGGCGCACCGTGTCGTTTTCGTCCACAACGAAGTACGGGAAGGAAAACGAGGACCCTTTCCAGGCGAGCGAGCAGGCGAAATGGGAGGCCCGAAAGGGACCCGACAACGTGCCCAAATTCAAACTTGAAAATTTCGGAGGCGTCCGCGTAACGCCGCCATCTTCGAAGTCGAAGTACGCCACGCTTCCGAAGGTGAACGATCCGAACTATCCGATGTTCGACGTGCCAAAGGCCGAGTGGCAGCCACAGCGACCACCCAGTATCACACCATCACCAGCCTTACAACAGAGCTTCCCGACACCAAAGCCATTCGGCAAGAAGCCCGACCCGCCGCCCGTACCACCCAAACCGGTATCCCCCGTGCCGCCCGCGATGTTGTTTGACCCCGCCGAGGAGCCTGTGGCTGGGACGGATCATCACCGCCCCGGTATGATCCGGCCCCCGGCTCAGCCATCCGTGGTTACCGCCCCTGCGCCACCGCCACCACCAATGCCAATGGCCCCGATGGCTCCGATAGCGCCGACGTCGATATCAATGCTGTCAAACAGTCGTCTGGAGCCCTTCCAGCCGCCCTTCACCTCCTCGCCTATGGAGAACGGGTATGACGAGCCGGATATGCATCGACGGGGGCGGGACGCGCATCCCGGGCACCACGGGGGGCACCATGGAGGGCAACATGGAGGGCAACATGGAGGGCAACATGGGGGCCATAGACCCGACCATCTGCCCGTGTTCGCTCCGAAAGTCTATTTCACGCCCGAGGATGATAGTGGTCTTATGTCGCCCGATCGCACCGGCTTCCAGGACTCACGCAGTGATATCTCTTCTCTGGCGAAAAGTAAGTGTTGTCTTTATATACATGATATAAGATTATATATATCAACATTACGAGGCTTCAGTGCAAGACTATAGTAAGTGCTGCATGTTTATGAAGCACTTACTATAGTCTTGCACTGAACCCTCGATTATAGAAACAGAGTCTAGATCTATCGTGGAAGTGAAGGGGGAGGAGTACCATCAATTATTTATTCTGAAAGTCGTATCACCACTTACTTCTCTCGCAAAAGTAAGAGCAATCATTATAAAACAAGATTAATTTGATTATACATTTGATATTATTGCTTGACTTGCATGGTGAATTCGTTTATAATTTGGCTCATTTGTCGCTTGAAAGATCATAGTCTTGGAAACAATGTTTATGGTAACGTTTTAATTAACATCTTATGATAAGAATTTAACTAAGTTCAAAACAATATTCATCCTTATTTCAACATTGAAATACGCTAAATTGTAAAGAAACATCACTAGAATATTCACCCTAAGTCGTTTAAAAAACGCTCCCCAGTGCTGTGGATGATTTGAAGGGCAGTTACTATCAAGCACATAAAGAAAACATTTCAACTTTTAAGTGTCCATCATCACAACTGTATCGTAAAATGTCGTATCATTTAAGATCTTTTATATTCAATGACATATCAATGCAGAAAACTTGATGATTTGAAATGCTTTACTTTTGTTATAGAAGGCACCACTAGTAATCTCCCTTTGATCTTTAGGATGTTTTCTTTTCTTTTAAATGAAATCTGGCTGTACTCTTTGTTTGATGGCACTCACCTTTTATAATGATTTTGGGGAGACCGTGCTTCAGTTCAACAGGAAGCATTGTATGTCAAGATTGATGTTTACTCCAAAGCCATTTTTCGAACACCTTGTTGTCGATGATCTGTGGATTTATATACTTTAGTTTGGTTGACATTCTTTATCGAATCATATGCCATTGTTTGTTTGATCATTTTTTTTAAAAGAATGCTTTGTGTATGACAGATGATGTCGCAGACTCGAACACTGAAAGTGAAAACGGTAATATTTTGGTGGCGGGAAGTTAACTGTCTTAGCACTGTGACTTAAGAGCTATTTGGTTGATAATCGGTATTGGCTATTTACTAGAACTATATTCTCCCTTGCGTTTAAGCTTTTATGAAAACACATAACAGTTGCAATGCTTTTTGTGTCTGGTACAAGGACTAAACATTCAGGATTTGCAGTTTACAATTATAACATAGAAGTGAATTTCCAAACAATGTTACGTTCCGTTTAGACTCGGTGGTTTGTAACATTTTGAGACGTGACACTAAACAATAAACACGATGTAACCCACATAAACATGATACACATAACACCCATTACAAACTTTGACCATGGCTCTCTTCATTTCTGTTATCATGTTCTGTTGTAACAACCCAATTTGTATATTGATAACCATTTTTGCAATGATCTCGGTAACAACTAGAATTTCCTAGTCTTTTCTTGCCATTATGTCGGATGGACATTTTTTCTGTTTTAAAGAAAACAAAAACCAATTACATCTGCATTTTTTTATTTATCTTAATTAAAACAAGGTTTGATAAATAACATTTCAGTCAATCTTGAAGTTTTATTGCAATTGCGATATTTGTTAAGGCTGGTTGAACATAAAAATAGGAATTGCAACAAAATCAGTCTTGCAACGATTATTGAAAATCTGATTTTGTTTTTGCAATTCTGGTTCAATAGGCTACTTAACAAAACAGGCTAAATGGTGCCTGACATGGGAGTTGTCTGGTTTTGGTTCAAGGGAGACAACACATTTTGTGTTTGAATGAGTTTCGATGCTTTCTTAGTAGAACTACTGTGTGTATTTAAAAATACGTTGCCCATACAGGCTCCATATTAGATAACTGTATCGACTTATATTGATTTTTGTGGAAAGATGGTTAATTGTTGTGGGAAAAGGCATTATTTGTTCCACTCGGCGGTAAAAAGGTAAAGGTAAAGGCAGGGGTTTATAGTCTCATATTTATGCTAGGCATATTCAGGCGACTCTTACAATTACCTCCACGATCAGTGGGTGATAAACCGGCCGTTAACATATGGCACAAATGCAGCCACAGCACATTGGTTTATTCCCTCACAGGTGCCCATTTATACACCTGGGTGGAGAGGAGCAATGTGGGATACATTTTCTGCGGAAAATTCCCGTTTTCCGGCCGGGATACGAACCCGGGACCCTCCGATCACGAAGCCGACGCCCATCCACAGGACCACGGTTCCCACAAAAAAGTAATGGTCAAATTAGTGAGAATAGATATTAAATATGTAAAAAGTAGATATTCACCTGCTGTTTGTTTTCTGTAGACATAAAGTAATATTAAGCAAATAACATATGTTAATAACGCGATTTCAACTAAATATATCCAAACTACATAAACCGTGGGACTTCATAATTTCGTGAGATGTGGGGATTTTTTTTAATTTACAAAATCCTCTTTTATCACAATGTTTCCTGACCATATTCAAAAACTACTGATCCTTGCAACTGATAATTCTTTCATCTCTAAACATATAGGGGCCTAATATAAACAAAATGGCTAATGGGTTGAATGGCTGTTCGGTCTAGACGATGGATTGCTTGTGATAACTAGGCTGTCTTCAAAACCTTGTCTGCTTGGACTAACTCTTTTCGTTAGGAGATTTATGGTCGAGACGCTTTCCTTAAAACGCTGATGTGAGAGTCCATTTTTAGAACTGATGGGACAATATTGCTTGAAATAGTTAGATGTTTCACGATTGACCGTTTCTTTTATTTCTATTATTATTTCTATAATAATCATTTTTATGGTCAAGTTTAATGTATTCCTTTGTAACCATTGGTTGTATTTCAATTGTTTTTAAAATTAACTTTTGTTTGTAAGTCCACAATTTACAACTCTCGTCTGCATTTTTCATGATAAACCTGCTTTCTTTTCCTTGTTGTTCGATGGTACCATTTAATGCCGTTTGCTGCGATATCTTGCTACACTGGCGGTTGTTTTTTTTTGGCTAGTGGGTCGGTCGTTTACATCTGTCGTCTGTTTGTTTTTTATTCATAAACTACCAGCTTTTTGCTTCGATTATTTAATCAAAGAACATCTGCTGGGATATATTGCTGCATCGCATTGGTATCCATTACTGTGTGGTAGGATATTTACAACTGTCGCCTGCCAACTCATATGTCGTCTGCTGCAGCTTCCACGTTTCACCTTTCCCTCCATTTTGGAATGGTTAAGTGTAGTATTCAAATTGAATTTACGATAATGGCCTGACTGTTTTACTCCGCCCTATGGACAGTTGGTCGACAAATCACCCGTCAATGTGTCTTTGGGCTTGAATGGTATTCTATACTGTCTCAAGTCAAAAGCTTGAGATATGTAGTGGCTCAGATATATGGCGCGTAAACCATGTCTTTATTTCTACTCTAAACAATGTTGTAAGGATACTCATTTCCATTGGCTCGTCAAAATGAATTCATAATGTGTCAGTATATAAAAAATACAAGAAATGGGTTTTTTGGGGGTTTTAATTCTCGTTTTATGAAATATACAATTCCCTTGGTTTATGTGCAATTATTTAAATCGCAACTAATCTAGATACACACAATAATCGTTTCTACATCAGTAAAAGCAAATGAATTCAATTGCATTCATATGAATTCATGAAACGTTTTAACAAATTCGAATCGTGTTGTAAAGAATCAATTTGGAATTTCGCATCGGTTAGCGTCTGCAACAGTTAATACATGACAAGTCATAACATTGTGAAAATAGTCCTTTCCTCCACGATGATTGCTAGAATACCTGTTGTCAAGAATGAATAATTATTCTGCAATTTTTGAAGGTCACTGCGGTTGGTTTCTGTACAAGGGTTGTTTAGATTTGCTACAATCGGGAATAAACCAACAACGCTTAACTTGATGGCATTTTAAAGATAGCATAAGCATCCTTTCCTTTCATGCAATCACATGGTCTCTGGAGGTTGGTCGAAATTTAAAGCAACAGACGACAACAGATATAAATCAATGATGGTGTTGTTTCTTTTAAAGAATAACTATTGTGACAAGGAAGGTTATGTCTGCAATTCTTCTCTTTTCATCGTTCCTTAGATATTCTTTTTAGGTGTCTCAATATTTATATACAGTGCAGATGAAGTCATGTGTTATATTTCTATTTTCGTAATTACATGGAACGATTAGTTTTGAATAATCGTGATAAAAGAGGAAAGATTCTCATTACGAGCAAATTTTGTTTTTGTTTACCATAGTAATTCAATCTTGAGATTTGTAAACTTATAAAGAAAAGTTTTTTTAGTATTAGTTGATAATACCTGTTGTGTGTAATGATGCTTTTATAGACAAATGTTTCGTTTTTCATATCTAAGATAACAGTGTTCTGTATCAATGAGAAATTCACCTGTTTTGTGCTTTACCCAAATAATCCAGTGTGCTTGTTGGGTTCGGAGCGAAAGATTTTGAGATTTTAGCAGAGAAGTGCATTCCATTATTGTTAGTAGGTTTATGTTTTTCAAATCGAGTCATTTGATGTTTTTTTAAAGACTTTAAACAATCTTCTTTGGCAGAACATATTTCTATCCAAGCTGTCGCTTTTTGTTAATTTTTGTCTTCCTTCCAAATGTCGTCTGCACAATCTAATAGTTTGGAACACCTAAAACGAAATGTCTTCTGTACATTTCCTTTTTCCTTTTCGGGGTGTTGACATTGTTGTCGTTTGGCAAAACGTTTAATTGAGATATTGACACTAACATCACATTAAACCGCCACGCCAGTTATGACGTCATGAAGTAGGTGTTTAGCGATTTTATCAGAAGACGTTTGGTCTCCTGGCAACGCCTCGTGCGTAGAAAATGGCGCCTGCTTTCGGTCGAGACCGGTTACAGATTTCGACATCAATAAAGTGTCTATCAAATTCGAAACACTACATACAGTTTCACTGTATTTAGCGTCTCGAATTTGATAGACACTTTATTGATATCGAAATGGATTTCGAGTCGATTTCTAAGCAACAATTAAGATATGAACATTTAAGATAAGAGAAACATCTATACCCTTTCAAAGATATTTTCTCATGCCAAAAGGCAAATCATAAATGAATGTTGTGTGGCCCAGCGGTTAAGGTGGTGGACTTAAAACTCGCGGTCCCGGTTTCGAACCCCACCGACACCTCTGGCTTTCGTTGGAGTGGCCCTTTGGCAAATCATGTCAGAACACTTCTTGCTGAGTAGTATCAAAGTTCTGTTGGATCCTAAAAATCTGTTACATAACCTTAACAATTGTTGATACGGCTTTAAACACCATACAAACGGACAACAATTGACGCTTCCAGCTACAAAATAACAAGTAAAGTAGGTTTAGTGACAAATCGTTGCTAGGACATTGAGCTTGATATCAAAACCTTAATGCAAAGAAGCAATCCTCTTTTGTTAGAAATATTCATTTTATTGTTCTATTTGCGTTAATTGGAATTTTCGACAACTAAATATAAGAATGACGAATTTAAAAAAAAAGAACTGCAACGCTGAGAGACGACAGTCAATAATCTCGTTGGGATGTCTCCAAACGTCTCCGATTCCAAAAGTACTTTATTAATCCGATTGGAAACGTGCACAGTACTTTTCGAAGACTATTTTCATTCGACTGCAGAAGATGAAATGTGAAACCGTTGGGACAAGAGAATGAATAGATCTTTACGAGCAATTTCTCCTTCTGATACAATGTTTTATATAACAGTTCAGCAGCTTCCAAATGAAACATTTTTTTTTTTTACATATATTCATATTTCTTAAAAACTGTTAGAAGTTGCTATCTTTTGGAAAAGTATTGAACTTATAAAGTGAGGTAATGGTTTGCAAATTTAAAAAAGTAGTTTAAGATTTGGTTGCGGTGATACTGTTCAGTGATTTAAAGATAGAGTCAGCTACCCGGGGTTGTCTAGAGGAAACAATATATATATATAGCTGCGCAAACATTTTCGAACTGTCAGACATTGGTAGAAGGAAAACGATACCGTTGTAATGTTAACTTTTTGAAAGTTGCTTTATAGAAAATCAAAAGGGAAATATTTAAATGTAACATTATCATTTTCGAAGAGTTTGGCATAGATAGAAAAAAGATCTTTTGGGGGTGACTTATTTATTTGTGCGTTATACGTTTATGCCTTAAAGTAATAAGGGGAAAAGATACAAAAGTTTGGTTGACATTTCCAATGTGTCGGTAGCATAGATTAGATTATTGCTCAGACCGTTTCGAAGTGTCGGGCATAAATAGAAGGGGAAACATTCCAGGGCGACATTAATTTATTTGTGCCGGAAATAAGTAGAAGGATATAGATTCCAGGTAAGGTTTGTTAGCCTTTTTCTTCGATTGTTTAGCGCCAACTTTCATGCAGCAATAAAACTGAGAAACCGTTCCGAATTTAAGAGAAATAAACTGTTGGGAGTGATTGTCTCTTTAAGTCCATATGGTTTGACCTAATACGGCACAATAAAACCGAGAAATCATTTGGAAAAAAGGCAAAGGTCCTCGTAAGATTGATTTCCCCTTTAGCCAATGGATTTTAACCAATTCGACGCATGAACTGTTTTTCGCTCTTCAGACTTCATAGTTGCAAACTACATGAAATGGTTTAATTTGGGCAAGCCACAAATTCACATCCATGTGAATGACCTAATTTGCTACTCTAGATATTATTGCTACGTTGGAATGTGAAACGTAAGTGATTCAGCTGCTATTTTATCAGAAACCTGCAGCAGGTATATGATAATTAATCAATTTAATTGATAGATAATAATAGAAATGGATACGAACAAATGAATACAGGTATGTTCTTAGTGACGTACTTCAGGCGGGCGACTTCAAAGTATGTGAATCCATTCATGAGAGGCAAATTTTCCCAGTTTTTATTTGGCAATAGTGAAGCTAAAGTAAGCGAAAATGCTTTTAATGGTTGATCATATTCAAAAGCAACTACACCTAATCAATGATAGATCTCAGAAACCGCCGTTGTAAAATATGATATGGATAAGAAATGTATACTTCCATATTCCAAAGTTGACTTCAAAATAACAAAGCTGTTGCATTTATAGAAGAGGTCCTATGTGACCGAGCGGTTATGGTGGCTGATTTGCAGCCCAAGAGTCCCGTATTTGATCCTGACCAGGTCCACTGGCATCATGCAAGGTTCTTTTGGCAAAACACCTAGGAGCCCTAGTTTAGAACTGGTTTATCCCAGGAAAGTCAAAATGAAACTAGTTAAAATGGAAACCCCATAAAAAGTTACCCCTTATAAAAGCACTTACAAACACTTCATTTCTTTTATATATTTGTAATCCGGTGATGATTTGAGTTATTGGCAATTCAAGAACGGGGTAATATATTACGATTGAATACCCATAATCTGCCATTTTGAAACTAATCCGTCTGAATACTTCGGTCATTCTCGGTATACATCGGTCGAGGCCGGAACTATTCGCATTTGACCGAAAAGTTCCGGCCTTGACCTATGTATACCGAGAACGACCGATGTAATCCGACGAAAGAGTGAGTTTCAAAATGGCAGAGTATGGGTATTCTACCTTGATTTTATTTTGTTTTTACTTTCTCTGAAAAATTACGAGAAAGCGGGGGCTCGTATAATACAACCCTGCCGCATGTTAAATGTCTCGGGAAATGTCTGCCTTCCGGTTTTCTTAGATTTGTTGGCAAGGCTTGCAGAGTTGTGTTATGGTATTTTTGTTATTCAATTAACATGAGTTATTATGCTGGCAACAGTATAGATTGTGCTTCCCTGTATCCGATTGGCGTTAGGTATTTACGAAAACTTTGAGGAAAAAGAAGAATTTGCTCATGGAAGAGCGCTTTCTGCATGTTGTTCAAAGTTTTCTCGCTTTTAATTATTTACGAATAATACATACCATGCAATGTAGTTTCGTACTTTCTTAAATTGATTTCAAAATTCTAAAATTCTCACTAATGGACAACGTTAATCGTAATTCTTATTCGAAAAAGCAATTATACAGACCAGTTCATCAATTCTTTATCAATTTAAGCAAGTAGGACCGGACCGATCATATCAAAGATGATATAACCCTCGTAATAAAGCATGTTTCAAAAGCTTCAAGCTTCCGTCACAATCGATATAAAATAAATAAGTTTTTACTTAGCTTGTATAACGCTTTTGGATCCTATCGTTTCTCTGAAATTGTCTGCAGATTAAAATGCCTACAGAGACCTTATAAACATGGCATTGGCTTTGATAACTATTGTTTAAGGGTACTATATTTACGTTTCATTGCCAAAATATGCTGCCACTTCTGCAATGAAGTGCATAGTTGTGATAACTCGTACTGTATAGATCATTTTGTATGAGATAATTGAGCGTGGATTCAAATCAGACAGACACTGTTTATTGTGAAAATTACTATGACCAGGAAATGCTGACTAGTGAAATTGCATTTTGAATCTGTACATAAGGCTTTTCTTTGAGGTGGATAACCCAAAATCGGCCATTTTGAAACTCATTCCTTCGTAGGATTACTTCGGTCGTTCTCGGTACACATCGGTCGGGGCCGGAACTATTCGTTTTAATGCGAATAGTTCCGGCCCCGACCGATCTTATCCGAGAATGACTGAAGAAGTCCGACGAAAGAATAAATTTCAAAATGACGGATTATGGGTATTCTAACTTAAGGATGTGGAATATTTAAGAATAAGGGCCATTTCGATATTAATGAATATAAAATTGGGCATCAAAATCTTTTGAATAAAGACAAATCTTGATCCAATTAATGTGTTTAACAATTTGTCTGCAGACTTTCTTAAGCCAGGATTAAAGTTGGTAGGCTCAAAGAGCAGTGTTGTTAAAAGTGTAGTAGTGTACTCATTTGAGCCAAATCCATTTCATTGCTAGATATGTAGGATATGTAAGATTTGATACAATCCCTTTTAATTGATAGTTATATTGTACAGATCCTTTAAAGATGCACCTGGTTGACCGACCTTGTTATACCTGTTTATATTACATGTACATTTACTCGACTTCGGATGGTAATCACATCAATTGCCAATTATCACATCACGTCCGTAATTAATATTCGTTGTTATGCCATTTAAGCAGCGTACTGATATCGTGTTTATACATCTGGGTACCGTTTTATTAAACAGTTTACGCTTAAGATTTGCGTAAGTCTAAATCTACAACAATTCCTCTGATTTCAATATTGGACGAAGCAATATTGCAAAGTGACACATCATTGGAATCGTCTCTCCGAGACGCTTCCAATGAAGTACCACATTGCAACATTGTACTTTCATTGAAGATACTATCCATGTTTATCAGTTATGACTTACGCAAACATTTCCCGTAAGTTGTTTAGTAAAACGGGCCCCTGGTAAAAACCACTTACTGACTCACGTATTGTTGATAATCTTCATGTATATCCAATGATACGAGTCCTTTTAGTAGCGATCACCTCATATCATCATGGATTATTTTGCTGCTAAACTTATAAAAGAACTCAATATATCTGTATTCTGATTGGTCTATCTGTTTAAGTTTTAACGCTATTCAGCGGTGCTTTCCCTTTGTCCAAACAAAACTTTGCTTTTTGACACTGAATCACTTGTTTTTGTTGCACCACGTGTCCCTACGCCATGGAGTCATTGAAGGCGAAATAACTACCAGTTTGCGATCTGATCTAAACAAGTGTGTTGTTCTGTAGGCAGTTTGCTGAAACGAATGTATTTAAAGACATTTGAGAATTTATCATTCTCGGGGTTTGTCATTGAATGTTAAGACGGTTAACGTATAAAACAAATCTGGTCAAATATTTTGTGTTCATCTCTGAGAGTTATCAAGGTTGAATCATGATTATCCATCAAATTGCTAGAAAAAGCTTACATAGTACTTGGTAACTTGGCAGAACTAGTTTAATGTTAATCGATTTAACACTTATCTGGCATCAAATATTTTCTCGGGAGCTAGTTTGATGTGAATGACCGAGCAAATTGTGTGATTGATACAAGTTGTAAATTTGTTCTCTAATGTAAGATGTGCGAGTTCAACCCAGTTTGTTCTCTAATGTAAGATGTGCGAGTTCAACCCTTAGAATGCAGGGTAATTTTCTTGAAATAACTTTTTGTTGTTGCCTACTTTCAAAAACCTTAAGTATCTGCTTAATTTTGTTGAGGAAAGATACTTAGAGTGGCAAATGGGTTAGCTCACAAGCCTGTCGCCATATAAGTTGGCGGCTGGCCTCGTTCTAACCTGTTTGCATAAGCATAAAGGCGGTTCAAGCACTATAAGGGTTAAATGTAAGTGGTTTCTATCATATAGTTTTGAAGAAAATAACAATATTTGCAAGTGGACAAACAGGCATATGTAAGGTTTTATTTAAATCGTGTCAATCAAGTATACATAAGATAATCTTATTAGACACTATGAGAAAATGTTTTTTTTGTGTTGCAAAACATATGTTAATATGTTTTGTTTGTTCTAGTTAGTACATATCCATGGTCATGATTTCATAGGATTGTGAAAATTACCCTTTTATACACTCGTCGCGTTTAAGATGATTTTTCCGCGTAGATTATCTAAATTTCTTCACATAATAGCTATATGAGTGTTTCTTTCCCGAACGAATTGGTCAACTAAGTAATGAGAGTGGTCTCTAATTAGTGCAGTTCGGCGATTTACCGTTAATATCACCAGAGGAGGCCACTTAACGAACGCTGTCGTTAAACAAAGGTTAATTAACTGTTTCATTAGCTCTATAATGATTGGACTAAATGGTTCCCAAATGTTGTATATGATGAGATCCGAGCACCAAACAGGTCTCGCCCCTACTATCAAATCAGGATATTTTGATTGCACAGTTGGTCTGAAACAAGGGGAAATCATCTCACCTTTACTCTTTGCTTTTATTTTTATAGACGACCCTGAACTTTATTTACAGGAAAATTACTGTTGTGGTATACACTTAGAAATAATAGTTTAAAAATAAAGGTAAATAATATGGTATTTTTCTTATCATGTTTTTGATGATTCATATACTTAAAATTAGTTTATGTTAATTTGTATTATGTTGTGACAAGAAACTGTATACTTTACGTCTTGAATGAAACATAACCATTGTTACGTCTTAGACAAGACTTTGTGATAGGTCCGAATACGACATGTCTCTATTTTTTTATGCTTTATTATGTTTTTCATCTATATCTATAGCTATTCTAGTAATCTCGACTTTCTGTTGTAGTTCAAGGGAAGAAACCACGATGAACTTTTTTATACTATTACTTATCCTTCTGAACAATGAGACGATACAAATAAACACCAAACTTCTTTGTATTAATAAAGTCCTCTGACACATAATATAACACAAATGATACGTACTTTCTTGATTTGAGTATACCTTCTATTCAACATATGTACAAAATCATAAACAATCAACTAATTTGGAATCGTGAAATCATAAAACTTAAAATTGGTTCAGGTTTACATAGAACTGTCCAAGCAAACTTTAATAACCTTTGTCGTTGAAATGGATACCATTCATTATAAGTCATGACATTAGCGTTTAATTCAAGCATTTAACTATGAACATTTCTGGTGCATATATCTATGTCTTATCTAAGAAATAAAAATACAATGTAACTTTCTTTCACATTTTAATAAATCTAACATACGAAAACAGTTTTACGTTCACTAATGTATTAAGTGGTACTCGTTTAACTTTCAGAGGCCTGGCCTAGTACCGGTGGATTCAGGAAAGCCGCAACAAAACTAAGAAACTGTTGATACTGCGTTAAACACCATAGAGAAAAAAAAATACATATACAACATATTTATTTCATTAATATCGGAAGCTGTTGCCTTCAATTAGCCAAGGACTGGTTACATGTATATATACACATGTACGCTGATCTGGCCTGGCATTAATTCCAATGCATATAGGTCGGTGTTCCACTCACGTGTAGGAGTTACCTGTAATTACTAATTAGCCGTTAATTACCTAGCATGTTCCCGGGGAATAACAAAACCTGCTGGCAGTATTCACATGTACATGTCTGAATCAGCTGTTTGTGTTAAATAAACAGAACAACCATGTGCACTCGCTCGCTTGTTCCCGGGTCTGCAACAAGGCGAGTTAGTAACGCAGGATACCAGTTTCAGAGTGCGCAAACATGCGTTCCAAATCTCAAACGTCTCTCGATGGATTTATGAATAACATGCAATTGGAGAAAACGAAACAGTGACGAGCAATATAAGTAAAGCAATACCTGTATAATATATATGTCATAGATAAGTTTGATGCTCCCCCGCACGTGCGAAACTGAATCACGTGATTTTTGTAAGGAAGATATAACCCAAATTCGCATTAAGTCGCAAAGGAATCGAGTCAATTTAGAACAAAGTCGCTTTGATTTGTCATTGATTTCGGTATAATAACGATGAATGGAAACATGTAGCTAGAAGTTGCACTTCCATCTAGACAATGTTTTATGATAATCGTTTTTGAGTAACTTTTTTGAGCATGTCCAATTGAATAACGAACTCTGAGTCTCTAATCTGATTAGTCAATTTTCTCTCCAGCCTTTCTGCATACGGTTTCTTAAGTTAGACTTTATTGAATATCAGTATATATATAATAGGTAAACATATTCTGGTCGTTTAATTCCACCATTTCATGGAACCATTTAGTTGGATATACAAAGTTGAGTTTGAATTGAACTTGACATGCTCTATGCAGTTTCAGACATTGTATATGGATATGTTAATGGATCAAATCAAAGATTTCATTTCGCTTCTATTTATATTGATGAATATATGCTTGCGACTGACCGAAGTAGTAAGCTTTGACAAATGATGCAAGTTTGATTGGGACTTAAAAAATTCCAGATTCCTTTCTGTTATATTTGCTTCCTTTGTTAGTTTGTCCATACATGTTTATTTTATTATTATTTCATGAGGTAATGGGAAAAGTATCATCAGTCATACAATGCAGTTTGTTTTGACATCTTTTGTCGTCTACCTGTATTTTCATACTTAAGAAAAAACTTTTTTCTGGTACATGCGTTACGAGTTGGGATGAATGTTTTCACACGATTTGACGAGCACGAGTTATAACATCGAATTTATTATCAGGCTAAGTTACTATGGGAGTCGTTACAATACAAACAATAAAATTACATTCAAGGATGTTTCATTTGCAAGAAATGAGTGCAATCAGTCAGTAGCCTTACTTTCATAAACCTTGAGTAGCCAAATAATACAGATTCGAGAAAAATCGAATTTGAAACGTTATTGACCAGCCAAGACGATGCAAAGATCTTCCTAAGTAGAAATCTAAGTGACAAAACAAGAAACTATCCATGGGGATGATTTGGTCTTATATCACAACGCTTTCTTTATTTTTTTCTGTGTTCATGTTTATCAAATATGTTTTCATACTAGAAGTCCCACTTTAATTGTTAATACTACACTTCATTCATTGTATGTGGTACATAAGGCATATTGCCTTTTTTCCAAAATAAAACTATCTATCGATACATGTTCCTATAACACCAATAAAATTCAGAACCTTAGCATAGTCTTGGTGAATCCAGAAAAGCCATTACATAACTGAAACTTGATGATGCGGTGGTAAACACCATAGAAACAAACAAACACCAATAAAAAGCATCATTCACTTCATTGACTCTTCAGAGAAGCTGTTTTCGGACTCCGTTCCCATATTAATTGTAATATTGAACTTTATTCATTGCATTGTATATTAGATATATTGCCTTTTTTCCTGAATAAAATTATCAATCAATCAATCTACCTATCAAAACAATAAGATAAAAAGCATCATTAACTTCTTTGACTTTTCAGAGAAGCTGTTTTCGGACTCCGCCTTTTACGACGACCACACGAACCGCTTTCCGACAATCGACGAGCAGATGTCAATGTGTAAGAAGATCGCTGATTCGCTGACGTCCGCCGCCAATACCCGAGCGAGAGGCGCACGCATGTTCATGAAGCGTCAGCGGAAGGCGGACAAATGGATACACGATCAGCGCACAGGGGGACTAGTTCTTGTACGCGGAAGCACCAGTGAGTATTCGTCGTCAGCCGGGGATGTGGCGGACTTAGACGATTTGGATAGTGAACTGTACTGGGACGAGGGTGGAAATAAGCCGCTGTTCACGTTCAGGATACCCAAGCTCGCCGGCCAGGTCTCACAGGGACAAAAGATGAGTTTAACCAAGGAGGAGTTCGAGAAATTGCGATTCGTCGCGCCGCGCGTTGACCACTCGGCCGTGTCGCCGAATGTGTGCTTCAACATCGCCGCGGACTTGCAAAAGGGCGGGAAGAATAAAGGCGCCAAAATGTTCCAGAGACGCCAACAACGGGTGGAGAAGTTCGTCATTGACGAGTCAAACGTCCAGCATTCGCCCGTGACGCCTACGAAACTGGAGCAGATTGTTCAAAACCTGCCCGGGCGCCACCAGCCGTCCCCCTGGGAGGTTGCGGCGGCCAAGGAGAACGTTAACGCCGCCTATGATCAGAGGGCCTCGTCCCAGCGAAACTTCCAGCCGGCCATGCCACCGGTACCCAGGCACACGCTGGTAACCGACAACCAGCCCAAGTTGATGGGCGGTAGAAATTATAACACAATCGCCCGTGGGTGGCCAGGATCGGGTCCCGGGCAACAACAGTCATCGTTTTATAGAGGTAGGTGGTTTTGATGTTTAATATTATAGTGTTCTTGAGGTTGTGAAGATTATTAGCATGGCCTAGACAGTCATAATTATCAGAACTCGAGGTGTGTCAATTATGTTGATTATAAGCCAAATAACTCAAGTATCTACTGATCTTTGAAGAGATTGCCGAAATATGTACTTTTTAGGATGATTTATATTCATTTGTATCAATACTGTCTTGACATGAGTTCTTAGGTCTGGAGAGTCTATATTCGAATAGTAGTAATCGGACCAATCAAAAGCAAGAATGATATAATTTGACCCCATGCAAAGGATTATGTTGTACAGCTGTATCTCGATTTCGATATCTGTGTCACAAAGACGTATTTCGCCATTCAAACTAATAAATCAACATCTTGTGTGAATTGTCAAAGGGGCAATGTTCAAATCAGGTTTAAGAGATTATGCCTCGATATATCATTCTAATACGTGGATATACATGTAATACACCTGTTTGAAGTGACTGAAAACAGCTTGTATGTGACGTTAGCGTGTTAGTGATTCTTTTTTTAGGTAACTTAAGACCAACAGGTTCGGTTTACCTTTGACCTGTAGTATCATTTAATAATAATACACTTTACAATGCTTCAACAACCGCCTAGAGAAATCATTGTGTCAAAATAGGAACTTTTTTGTACTTTTTATCACAGATTAATTGTTCCGTTTCTTATTTATTCTAAGCAAGCTGTTGTAACAAGACAATGCTTTCGATTTGGCCCGAACGCATACTCTTCAAGATATTATAAGACAAAAAAACACATGTTCGTGTAGGCATATGCATTGCTTTCCAGCAATATGCTTTGATTTATTTGTATAGATATGTGTGTTGTTTTACCATCATTGCTTCATTAACACCCGTACATGTTTTCAGAACTTTGCTTAATAATTCTATTTCAAGTGTGTTATTGTCTCGTTATGTATGTTTTACTTGTATGTTCTTGAATGAACTGTCATTGGTATGGAGTATATCTCTGTCTTAAGGAATCACATTTTCCCTAATTTCATACATACACTACTGACCTTAACTCTTATAGTGCTTGAATCGACTTCATGCTTATGCAAACAGGTTAGATCCAGGCCAGACGCCAAATAAATTGGCGGCTAGCCTGTGATCTAACATGTTTGCTACTCTGAGAATCTTTCCTCATCAAAATTAAGCAGATATTAAGGTTTGGGAATGCAGACGACACATAAATCTATTTTTAGAAAATTACCCAGCATCATAAGGGTTAACTATTAATAGGAAGTAACAATATACACATAATGGTGGAAAAGCTTATCTTATCTAAATAATCATAAAAGCACAGCTAAGTTATACACATAAGATATCCATTAAATATACGAAGTTGCTGTAGGACCGGTAGAATGCATAGCACGTAGAATGATTACAGTATGCATTTTTCAGCACAAGCGGCAAATTTTCTCTCAGGTATGATAACAACAACAACGATGTACATATAATCGACGTTGCCAAGAAATGGGAATGGGAAAAGATATCGAGAATTCAATGTTATACAATAGTCAGTCCTTAACAAACGTAAAAGGACTTCTGAAATAGTTTTGACGCAATATAAACACATATAGTCAAATAAAAAATAGGAAAACTATAATATATAACTTATGAAATGTTGACACCGTGTTAAACATTGTTTAAAAGAAGGAATCAATTCTACGAATGGTACATGAAAGCTCATACAAAAGCCATTTATATTTTATAACGATTATGAGATAAATCTATTGTACCATATAGGTTTTACTTTCTGGTTCGCACTGAACTGTTACGCAGATGGCAATAGGTAGTTGATGTAACGATTCTCCCATGTGTTTATACATGTATAACCACCGATTGTGGTGGATTTATAGGATGATCTGACACTGATAAGTAATAATGGTAATACAGGTAATTTATTGGTATTACAACATACGTAAAGGATCAACCTTTGTATTTGTTAGAGCTGATACGCTACTACGCTAAACTTTCCTTCTTGACCTTTAGAGTCAAAGGATTACTCAAAGAAAGGCCGTACTATAACTCACAAATGTTGATACGGTGTTAAACTTTGTTAAAAAACGGAATATAAAGGTACTAGATTGGTATTACCACATCTGTCACCGATTAACCTTTGTACATATGTTTATATGGTACGGTTGATCTGCAACTGCGCTAACCATTCCTTTTTGTTCTGCAATATGCAGTCACTTGGTAATTACATGTGCAATAAAACGAGAAAATAAATGTGAAACAATATGACCTCGATAGATCCGGGAGAAATAACTAGCATTATCTAAATGGGTACAAAGATCAAAGTGTTTATTAGTGCAACGCAACACTTCCATGGGGTTTGTTTTCAAACAATACTTCTCAGGCAGCTAGCTCATCTAAGCCAATGTTTCTTGAAGGTCGGATTGATTGTTGCTGTGAGATAATGCCTGGCAAATCTATTCCATATGTTCATGCCAACAAGTGTTATTAGTAGTGTAACGGTCTGTAATACATGTACATTAAGCCGAAAAGCCTTTCCATTATCCGTGTATTTCTTTATATCTTATACGGTAAAGCAGAAATTGTTTAAATTAATACAGAACACCGATCTGGATCAGTCAAATCAATCTACACGTGCTCATCCGAAGCAACATTTCCTACATCTTGTTTTCAAAACACATTCAATTGTAAATAATGACATTTATAATGCTTCTAGTGGATACAGACTTTCCAACAACCAAAGACACCATGTTCCGTACGCATTATATGAAACAAAAGAACTGACTGCATCAAATACCAACTTGAAATGGAATTGGAAATGTCGATTTTTTTGGATATAAATTCTCATATTTGAAACAGACTATAAGCGGAAAAGATGCATTTCATCACAAGAATGTTGTTTTCTTATTCCACTTTCATCAAAATTATAAACAGTTTTCAAAATCTTTGGAAAGCAATATGGCTACCACATCTTAGAGGGAACCAATAGTAACCATTTTATCGATTAAAAAGCCAATGGCGTCATTTACCAGCTGAAATATAACAATAGCGATTGTTCTCAGTCATATTTTTGCAATATTTGCAAACGGCACCAGCTGTTAAATTGATAGAAAAATATGTTCTATCTCATAAAGAACAGATGTATGTGCAAATTGGGTAACGTGTTATCAATTCTCACCATTAATTCCAAACATTCCCAGTCATATGTCTCCTTTAAGTCTTTACCACCTGAGGACAATATTGTTTTACTTGAAGCAGACGACTTTGGAAAAGCTTTCTAAACATGAGAAAAAATCATTTTAGTTCTGCTGTTGGGATATGTGAATAGATTAAAAAGCATTTTGGTAAAAGGAGAAATTGCTTGTGACAAGCAATGTCTCCTTTTGCCACAATGAAAGGCGTCTGCTGCAAAAACAAAATGTGGCGTTAGGTGGTATTACTTCAACCAGCAATTTTTACTAAACGCTGGCGTTAATTCTAAAACCTAAAAATTAAACCCCGCTTTCCAGTCATTTGTCTACCCTTTGCAACAATATTAACTAAACACCGCCGTCTGCGGAAAGTCATAAGCCTATAATCTTTGAAATGCTGACTAAACTTCGCAAAATATATTTCTGCGTCGTCTGCTTTCCGAAACCTTAAATATCTGCATGATCTTTATCAAAAAAGATACTTAGAGTAGCAAATAGGTCAGATCACAGGCCAGCCGCCGAGAAACTTGGTGGCAGGCCTGTGATCTAACCTGTCTACATAAGCATGAAGTCGGTTCCAGCACTAAAAGAGATACTATCTTACAGTGTGGCGCAGGCGGGCGTATGTGTGTGCAATTGGTGACCGCTGCCAGCTGTAACATGACATGGCAATAATAATCAGAACTCGTTATCTTATTGACGTGGGGTTTGTTCCTATTCACCAAGGACGCGATCCGAGCGCCTGCCAAATAATCATATACATGCAAAACTTTGTACCGGTTCCTAACATTAAGAAGCTGGTGTTTTACAACAATGCAATGATAAGCAATAAGATCACTGTTTATCTTACCCAGAATTGTCGTTCTTTTTTTAATGTAGAATACCAATAATCCACCATTTTGAAATTAATCTTTCGTCGCAGTACTTCGGTCTTACTCGGTATACATCGGTTGGAGCCGAGTTCGGTTAAATGCGAATAGTTCCGGCCTCGACTGAAGTATTCTTACGAAAGAATGAGTCAAAATGGCGGATTATAGGTATTCTGCCCACTTGTATATGGATTGAATAATAATCAACAACTCTGGTAGATGTTTCGGACGTGATATAAAGGTTAAAAAGCTTAACATTGGGCATTTGGTTGCTGGTATAAGACTTAAGAACAGCAACTCAAAACTGAATACTCAATAAGTCCGAAAATGAGAATTCAAAACAAGTTTCCCAAAACAAGGTCACCGAACGCAATCTGTTAGCATATTCTAACTTAATTGGACTTCATATTTCCGTTTTGTCGTAATAATGGTCCTAATTAAGCCCATACATGATGTCATCAAGATTCTGGTGGTGAGTAAATGAAAACGGCACAACGGTTCATAGCTTGTTTACCATTTTCATGCGGTTGGTTGCAGTAAGTTTACAAAACTACAAAGCCGTATATTCCTCACAAATCCCATGTGATCTTTAAGCGTTTTAACAATTATCGCAAATGAGGAGCTTTCAATTGTTTATGAGAAAATATGTAAAAATCTGCAATTCTACAAAAGCATAATGCGAGGTATTTCAAGACAACTAACTATACTAAAATCTTTTACTCAGGACGAGAAGCAAACTTTGTTATGGCCCGGTCCTTGGAAGGAGACCATTGCATCCCATGCATCAGTCTCTTTCTCTTTTTTTTCTTCCAATAAATGTCCGGCGTTCACATTTGCGCATTAAAGTACATTTAGGCATTTAGCCAACTGTCTGGTTCTAATTTACACAGTACACTCCTGAACAGATGTATAACGCATTTTTCTCATAATGTCCATTCAAGGCACACATTTTCCACATGTGCATTGAATTAACTGACATAGTATACGAAATTAATACACACATCATGTATATATCATAGAGCTAAGATTTAAGCAAATGACTCCACTTTACGTGATGCAATTACATTAAGGTATTTCACGTGTGGCATCGTGGTTACGGTGGCGAACTTAGAACATGGGGGTTCCGGAGCCCCATTGATACCTCTGGTTTCGTTGGTGTGTTCTTTGGCAAGACACTTCAGAGCCATAACATTGTCCTGCTAGGTTCAGGAAAGCTGGTACCTTATTGAAAAATTGTTAACACTGCATTAAACTCCATACGACCATGTATATTGTATAATTGGGCGCTCTTGAGTTAAGTAACTGCTATAGATATCACTTTCTCAGTTGTAGGAAAGTATTCGACTCGAGTTTATGACAGTTCTTACAGTTTATTTCAATCGTGGGCAAAACAGAAATCCACAATTATATATGCGTTTAACACATGCATTAGAACCAATAGTTGAATTAATTTCCATTGCAAACATGTCTTAGGTATATGCTTAAAGTTGAAAGTCGGTTTGACCTTTGAGGTGTTTACCGATACCCCTACCACCCTATATACACCAACACAAGAAACCATAAATGTACAAACAATGATAGCAACTGCATGCTTTACAGACAGGTTCAAGCAAAGCTAAGAGGATTTGCATATAATTGGACGCTTGTTCCTTGCTGTTTCAAGCCTTAATTTCGGCTTCGTGTCCTTGAATTATTAATATTGATGTTGTTTTTACTTTGCAGTGCTTCCTTTGTATTTTATGTTTTCATAGGCAGTGCCCATGCTTAAAGTACCTTTATTGTTTTTGTGTGTACATGTACGTGTTGCTTCTATATCACTGATCATATATGTTTTAAGGCATACATTAATGTTTTGTTTTGTATTTTGTCTCAGAGCATAGTTATTAGAGAAGAAGTAAGTATTTCTAAAGTAACCAATTCATGTCCGTTCATATTTCTAGCCGCCCTCAACCTCCAAAACCGAGTTTGGTGTATCTGCTTACACTTCAATCTAAACTTAAACAATATCCATCAATATACATAAAGTATTTTTGTTTGTTGTAATTGCTTTAAATGGAGTGATGGCCACACATCACCTTCCTGTGATCACAAATAACACCCGATCGTTTTGAATAGATAGAGTCAAGCGTTGATTACCCTGCTCTTTCTAATTGATCCGATCCCAACGTGTTGAAAGCAATCATTCAAGAAGCATTATCCGTGCATGTTCTCACATTGCGTAAGACATTACCACGACAATCCACAAAAGCCGTTTTCACGATGATATTCCGTCGCTGCAATTCAAAAAGACTGTGTTTTCATCATGTCTTAAAGGAGCCATGGGCTTTTAGAATCACAGCGTCGGTATTTGAGCAGATACACTGAACCCAGTTTTAATAAGGTCAGGGTCATTACCGATTTATCACTTCAGTAGACTTCCTGAACCTTCCATATCGTCCAATTGTTTCATTGCATGTTTTAAATACCCGATCGCAAGCATAGAAAAAACAACATTGTAACAAATGTAATTAGAATTGTATGAATATTCATAGAATGTATGGCGTAACCGCTCCAGCAAATGTTATGAAGCAATAGATACTGACTTTAGCAGTTATATTAACGATAAAAGCAAATGTTTAATGGCCTGAAAAGAATTTTATCTTTCAATTTGCCAGATTTATCCAAGTGATGTGTCAATTAAATTATCATGCCGTACTGCATGCAAATGTGTAATTTTACCTAGTTGTTCAGGTTAACAAAATTATATAAATGAAATATTAGTAAACATATGTATAATACAAAGTCGCCTCTTACACTGTTAATTCAATTTCGTATATCCTATCAAAGATTTCTTAGGAAGGTAGCAAAAATTCATGAAAATGAGTTTGATTAGAAAAAACTTCAATGAAAGATATTTTCAAAAATATTGAGTAGGTTTTTATGAATATGATGCTGAGCAAATAAAGCTGTCATTAGATGTTTAGCAGATGTATAAAGACTTCATATAGATATAGATTTTTTTTTAAAAAAATATGCAAAAAAAAGTAGTGTTTAGTGTCGCGTCATGTTTTTAAACTTCTGGATTTATATGACTTGTCACTATATCAACATGATAAGTTGTAGACTTTGCATGGCATTTTAAATCACCGATATCCCATTTTAACTTACTATTTTTTATCTGTATCTGGTGTATGACCCTCCCTTAATTAAAAATCATTCGATTAAGTCAAAGAAACACTATTGCTCAGTTGTTGTTTCCTCTGGCAAAATTTTTTCTACCCTTTTGATCGCAATGAAAAGAAAAATAAATCAGCGCACCATTCTTATTTTACTTTTGTTTCTTTTCAAAGTCGTGATAAATCCTATAATAAATGCACAAAGAAAATGATATTTCTAATCTAGACTAGATCCCCGAAAGTACCTTTGAGACCATATTGAACCTTGCATGTTTCCAAAATTCTCTTTTCGTGTTTGTTAGAGTTCCAATGGTCACATTTTCAATGACATCACCTGGTTTAATCAGTCACATAAGATATAATGTGTTTCTGTGTATATCTGTGTCTGTGTTCTCCTGTGTTGTGTGTGACGTACCACAAATCCATACCTGTTGATCATTCGAATTTCAGGAAGAGACCTTCGATGGAGATCATACTTGTAGTTTGATAAATATACAGCCCTGATTTAAAAGATCACCTTGTATAACACCAAGTTAAATTATAGAATGGAAACTCTTAATAATGGACAAACTTTATATTTTAGTTATCAAATAATATTCAAAATCAATGTTTACGTATGTTAGCGATGATGCTTTATTTCAGCTTTGCTTTAGGCTTCAATCTTTGTGCTAATATTTCTTTTAATAGCTTTCATAATCCATGATCATCATTTATGCAAGTATTTATTTAGCTCAAATGACATTTGTTCATTTTTTGTTCTTTTATGAGTCTCCAATGATAAATAATGGAATAAATATTCTTTTCGTATTTCATTTATGTTTGAATGTTAACGTAAATGTAGTTTACTTTTGCAGCAACATAATGTAAAAGTTATGGTAATGTTTCACTTGAGTGTAATTTTATATTGCATGTATGAAATGTTTTACCTTTGTACAGACGGGATTGCCGATGGTACGTTACAACCAGATGGACACACAGACGACACTATGGGTGAAGGTAATGTCATGGAGGGTCACATGACGCACTGTTACCATAGAAACAACTAGAGCTTCTTTACACGTTATAATTTAACCCCTTCCCTAAAATCGAACATCTTTTCGAGACCATGTCGGGTGTGCATTTGATATTTTAAAATAATGTGACAAATGCAACATGTTTGTAATAATACGATAATTTGAGAATTAATGAGAAAATCCATTTTTTAGTATTATTCGTTGTTTCTCGTTACTCTAACAATTGGTTTAGTAAAATCAGTAATTAATCCCTCAGACCAGGGAAGGGGTTATATCTCACGAGTTACCTTTACTGTTGTCGGTGTTATTATAAATACTACAATACAATAGACAAACTCTTCAATTAAATTTGACTTCTTTCTATTTTCTTTTTTCTTTATAACCTTCCTTCTTTCTTTAAAAGACAATTTCTACAGAATTTCTAAAACGTTTAACTCTCGTTTGCAAATAATTCGGCCATGCTTTTATTAATCTAAGACTCGATTCTTCTCGTAGTTTTTCCATGTAATATAAGACATGTAATATTGAAGGTCAATGTACCATAGATATATTTAGACATATTATTGTATTGTAGTGTCTACTCGGTAATTAGTTTATGTTACAGGTTCTTGTTTGACGGTGTTGTTAGCTTTGTTATTATTTGTTTAAACATCGTTACTTGTAAATGCCATTGTTTTCATTTGTTCAAGTTTTCTATTATGTTTTTTTGGCCTCCGCCACCTAGTGGTTAAGGTATAGAACTTAAAATCCCATCAAATCCAATGAATTGGGATTATAATTGGTAAACGCTCAGACATTAACTAATCAGAATAATTTGTTACATTGGAAACCTACAAAAACAGATCTAAGAGTTCAACAACGAAGGGTTTTTCAGGTCTCATTATTTCCCTCACTGTCATAAGTTCTTTACTGGAATGACTTTCATTTCAGACATGCTTACAAACATAGGATATTGCAGGCTTTGATAATACTGTACATGTGACACCCGAAAATTAACTAAACCAATTTGTTGTTAAAATATTACCCTAGATATGTATAGATTAATTTTCCAATCAGGCAAAACATTGAGAAAGACTAAAAGGCAGGTTAACAATTCCCAAAAACCTTTTGTTCATATTTTGTGTCTGACATAACGTACACAGAGCCTATCATGCTTTTTTTTAAAATGGGTTGAGCTAGATACATGTATGTATATTGCTAGTTATAGAATACTAAAAGAACTCATTAAACTGTTGTTGATGTCAGAAACTTCGTGTCGTTTGTAACCCCGAAGTCAATTGAATCGGGCTTGTTTTACAGGACAGCTTTAGATATGTCACATTTAAAAGATAAAAGTTGGAGTTAGTGTACAAGGCGTAATGGAAATATTGGAAGCTCTTACATCCTTCATTTAGTTTTCAGGTTCTTTGATTATATATTTGATGTCTTTTGACGAAGAAACCTTTGGGCTAAAACATGGTATTGGTCTGTTTAGGGTATTTTATGTTACATTCATGAAAAAGAAATAGTAACCAAGATAGGAACTAATTTTAAAGATAAGTTAGCCTGGCATATATCTTTCTTACTTTCCTAAAAATTTCAAAAGGCTATTCACCCAATGTCGAGATATGCATTGAAACATGATTTAAAAATGACCAATTCGTTATGCAGTCTCAATTGAAAGAAAGAAAGGTATTTAGAGTAGACAATTCTCTAAATAACAGAAAGGAATAATGCTTTTTTGGTATGGTTTCATGCAGAATTCAGTCCTGTAAATATTGCTACCTCTATTTTAATAATTGGTAAAATATTATGTTTTATTTTTGTAAGACATTCTTGTTAAAAATTTTGTAGTAGTGTCTGTAACCTTTACAAACAATAATTTTGTTGTTTTATAATGCAAAAATCGTGCGATGTCAAAATTGGCCAAAATTGGGAGGGCTATATAGTAAAATTAAAAACAAATATTAAATCGAAAAGATCACAGACGCTACACAAAAAGGGATATAAATAAAAGATTAAAGTAGTGATCTATATGTCGCTGAACTTTGTTTTTCTCAAGAGAAAGTTCCATTTCTTGTGTTGCAATGTTGGTTCATCTGTTCACCTATGCAACCAAGTGCAAAAAAAATAATGCAAGAACTCGTGTGATGGAATATGGCATAATTCTTGCAGCACTGTCTGTTTGAGGAAATGAGTTTAAGTGAGACTACTATCAGCACCAATACCGTGTTTTAGCCGTTTGTCTGTGTATAATTGTAAACATTTCAAAATAGCTTGGCTGCTTTGCTTATGCTATCTTGTTATTACTAACAAGATTCACTAATAACTTGCTTTTGGATTAGTTATTTATAAGATGAACGTATGTTAAACGCTCTTTAACTGTCTCTAGAAAGCTCATCATCTTGCAACTCTTAATAATTCTTTATATACTCTCATTTACCTTTTGCTTTTTTTCTATTGTTGCCCGCGCTTTTATCATGAAAATAATAATAAATAGAGGAAAGTGCAACTAAAAGAGAAAATGCTTTAGGGTATACCATACCAAGCTTTGTTGTGCGACAGAATGTAAGAGAGCAATCAATAATATAAATGGCACATACCCCATCTGCCTTCATAATTATCTGCAATATTTTTTTCCATTGATTTTGAAAACGATAAAAGGCGTATTTCGTCTCAAATGAGAGAGTACTGTACTTGTCCTGTACTTAAATAAGTTTTTCACTTTTTTCAGAGTCGGATTTGCTTCTAAAGATTGCGGATAGCAATGGTATCTATTTGTCCTCTGTGTGAATGGCTTTCTGCAGTTGTTGAGTCCTGTACAAAATTGGCCATAATTTGTATTTGCCTTAAACCCTTGCTATCCCATTTCATTAGACGGATTATGTCCACAGAAAACTCTGCGAAAGTGTCATTACCTATAGTATTTCACCTCAAGCAAAATAAAGAAATATTCGGCGAAACCTTCTTTAATCCTAATGTTGTGTTGATTTCATTGCGACAATTCTGTTAGGAACATTTATATGTATTCCGCTTTGCTCCTTATCTATGACCAAGGTTGCCCTTGTAGAAAACGTGTCCATAGCTTCATATTGTTCATATTGCTTCGTGTGCAATGGTTGTTGAGATATGTACGGTTAGTGTTTGGAATTTTATGCCATCAATGTGTTTTGCCGCTTCATAGTTTAGTTCATGTTTACTTGACCTCATCAAATTAAAGGAATACCGCGAATAAAAAGGAATTCTGCAAACAAACAAGAATTCTGCCAATAAAAAGGAATTCTGCATATACTTTACGACACGTCAGGGAAATACATGTTCGCTCTACTCTGGTTATTTACTTTGTTTAACATAACTAAGCACATGACAATTTCTTATATTGATATCATAAGGGATTCGTTATCTATATTTCTTGAAGACATTTGGCTGCAGAAAAATTTAAAATGGTCTTAATGATGAAATGATCTGGTCATAGTATTTAAATGAAACATGTTCTGTCCAGTAAGTAACCGTGTATTGTAAGACAATCTCTATGTCACTGCGGTGCAGGCATGGTAGCACAACATTACGTCTGAATGCTTGATTGATGCTGTAAAGAAATATACTGAATGTCCATCAATCATTTTAAAACGGAAAGCTTGTTTATGATTTGCTTTTGTTTAAAAGAAAATATGAACTGCACCAACATATCAAGAAATAAGCCTTTTATCGATTTTATGTATAAAAAGATAAAGCACAGTTGTAATTTACTACATGTTACTACTATATTACGGGAGGTTCGTGGTTGTTTTGTGCCATTGTGCTATGTCAAAATGATGTTGCGAGGTAAAGTAATATTTATTTTTCAGAGTTTATATTGTATGTTAGATTGTTTGTATTGTATATGCATGTCAATTTTACTGGAGAAATTTCTGATGAGGTTTTTTAAAACTTGTGATGGCTTTAATCAATAATATGCTTAAATGAATATCACTTTTATCATACTATAAAATATGTTATTAAACAATCATTTAATTTGTATTTTTCACCATTTCTTTGAGATCACACTAATATTGTAATTCATTTTTCATAATTTGGATAGAATAACATATATTCATACTGAATAAAATGTACATATAAATTAATTCTAGTATGTGTATGAATTGTAATAGGTTTGATATATCATAATTGAATAAATAATTTCAATAGAAACTTTATTGACACTAACCAAAAGTTTAAGATAAACATTAGCAAAGACAATGGCACCGTAGACTAGTGTATGCAATAATTTGCAGTTCTTACTTCTTTTAATGGGAAATTTGAATAAGTGTACCAATACCTTATAGAACCAAACATTGAAAGACAATTTCATTGATCATGTGACCTCGACATTAACACCAGACAATGTTCCGTTTCAGGACAAGAACAGCAGCAGCAACAACACAACCAACAACAGATGTGGCAACAAGAGCAAGGGTTCGACTCCCAGGACGGCGGAAATAAATTTGGCGGCGATTATAACCCGCGCATGAAGGCGTGGCAGGGTCCCAGCAAGCCCAAAAGGACCGTTCAGTCCTACAGTGAACAAACGAACTACAACAGTTTACCGCGGGGTTTTGGGATGCAGGCCAAACCCGAGTTGGGCGTGTCTGCTGGCTACTGCGACTTGTGATTGTGTTCACCTTCATATTCGAATATCAGTGGGGAAATCGCTCGCCATTTATTCGAATATCTTGTGGAAAAGTATCTACCTTATTTCGAATATCACGTTTGTGATGCTCATCATATGTTCGAATATCTTGTGAAAATGTCTGCCATTTTATTTGAGGTTTGCCATATATTCGAATAAATGTTATTCGTCGTAAATTCGAATATCTTGTGATTGTTGTCACAAATGTTTTCGAAAATCATGTGAATGTATTCACTTTATATTCGTTTATATATTAAAAACGGTGTTTTCCTTTGTATTCGAATATTTTGCGATTGTTTTCACCTTCATATTCGAGTATATTTAAATGATTTACGCCATATATTCGAATATCTAGTGATTGTCATCACCATTTATTCGAATATTTTGTGATTTGTGTTCACCTTATATTCGAATGAAATAGAATGTATGCAGGTTGCCATTTGCTCATGGTGGCTTTATATAGTAATCTAAGGCTCAACTAACAGATGCAATGTCAAGGGAAATACCAGATAGTCTCTCTCTACATTTCGTTTCAAAGCACCATTGAACATTTGAGCCTTGCTGTGTATTCTATGACTTCTCTCAAGATTAATTGTATAAATAGTATGTTTTGTGTGTGGAAAGATTGACACTGTCGAATGTTTTCATTTTGGGTTTTGTGTGTATATAGTTTCGGATTCATCTCGCTAGCGAAAACTTCGAAAAGGAGCATTTTAGGCCAAACCTAACTAAACTTAGTGTATACGATTTAAAAGATGTATCTGGAGCCTTTCTTTGATGGGTTAACTCTATATTTAAAGTAGTTTATGTAAGTAAGGAAAATGGCATACGTATTCGTAACTAACGGTCAAATGGTATAAAACTAGCTTTATCCCCCAAAGCATAAAGATGCCTCGCTTGGAAAAGCCTTTCGTTTTAGTGAACGGAATTTGTTTCGAATCATGTTGATGCATATAGACAGCTTTATCTGGATATGGTCCAATCAAATAGAATCAAAGAGGGGTTAGCAATCAATGCTCAATGTATTTGGCATGTGCACAGAAAACTTTTCGCCCCAAATTCTATGTTTGCAGAGACACGTTCAAACCGTCTAGGCAAATTTATTTTTGTCACGATCTTAACAAGAAACGATAGATACATCGTTCTTTCCTGTTGTTTACTAGCACTTCATGATTGTAAGATGGTGCGAACATGTATGCTCTGTCTTGAACCATTGATTACAACAAACAAACATGAATTTATGTTCGCCTGAATTGATTTAGTTTGATGCTTTAAAGTCATGTTCTGTCTAAATAAGAGAGAAAAAACCGGCACTAACAAATAATCGCGTTTTATTCGACTCGACCTGCTACCTGCATTGTGCATTACCACAGATACGAACCCGATGTCATTTTCCTTAGTTTCAGCATAGTATAGTTTAGATCTCTACACAAACTCCCACAACATTTGGCGTCTAACAAATGCAACTCCCGAGCCTTTGACATTCCGCGACTTGTAGTGTATTGTTTAGTATTCGGTTAACGATGGCACAACCTCCGTAGGTATCCGTCTAGTTTGTGTATAGGAACATCACCGTATTTTCTCCAACTCAGCAGATTTTTCGTTCCGTTAGCTGTGGCAGTTATATAAAGTACGTGTGGATACTTAGCTGATGTATAACTTTAGTTTTTATGCCGTACCGGTCAGCAACATTCCTGTTCCCAATTACATGGTGGGTAGTGGCAGCTGTAAAGGTGAAAATCGCTTAGTTATGTATCATGACTATAGTAGACCGTCTTGGCTTATAAGACGGCTGAAGTAACCAAAGTATGAAAAAATGGAGAAATTGCTCCTCTCGAGATCCCATTTACATGGTTTAATACTGTGCGTTACATGCACAATCTCCCAGATATTTAGTTCATCACTGAATATTTCAATTGACAACATAAGCGCTTTATAGATTATTATAAACAGTGCATGTCATTTGATTTGCTTATGTTATTTTTTTCCATGGGAGCCAAGGCTAACAATGCGTCATGGCAAACTTATAAACTGCCAAACTTGATAGACATCTCATTTAATGAACAAAACACAATCTTTTCGGTGTATCGGCCTGTACCCCCTTGTTAGTTGTATTGGGGATAAGGAACGTTAGTTATGATCGGAACGACAATCTAGTTCTAGATGACGGATACCCTGTGAGGTGTTGCTACCTGGCTACTCTCTCTAAGTTTTATGACAGTCTAACCCTTGATATGTTGGTTATTCAACGGTTATCCTAACGGCATGTTACTTGATTGGTCGTCCAAAACCTTAGTTTACAAACGATCATTCAGTTTCTGAAATGTCTGTGAATAAGTTCTCTGCAATGATCAATAACATTGTAAGAAAAGGAGATTTTTTCTTATGAGAATTTTCTACTTTTTCAGCAATTATTCATAGAACTGTCTTCGACTAATTTGTTTATTTAGATAATTCTTGATAGAGTGTTAACTGACTTGTTTTCATCACGTATGTGTTTATCTTTTTCTATATCTAACTTCTTATTGTGTGCAATATTGCGTGTTTTGTTACTTAAAAGTGATCTTATAACTGAATAGTTACAATGTTTTGGGTTCTTTCTTTTCTTCTTAAAGGTAAATTTTCTTTGTTACTGGATGTATTAAGGATTCTGTGTTTTGTCAAAGCCTATAGGACTTTGATGGTCCTGATTAAGTTGGAAGAACTGGAAATCCATGCAAGCAATGAAATACATTTTACCTAGAGCGATCGATAAAAGCAATAGGCTTAATGAGAGGTACTTTTAATATAAAGTACCCAAACAGCTTATGCATGGTGTACAAGCTGATCTTGGACAGTGCTTTACCATTCAAATGTATATCTACATTTAAAGTATAGCTCTTGAAGACAAAGAATCGTCAAAGAAAAGAACGAGTCGTCAATGATTTATCTGTAGAAACTTAGCATGCCGATCTGAGATTATAACTTAGCATGCCGATCTGAGATTATAACTTAGCATACCGATCTGAGATTTTAACACAGGTGTTATCGAATCACTTGATCCACGAATGTGCGTTTGGGGTGCCTTATGACTTGTGTAACAAGCTCTATAACGGCTCTAAGATATCCGATAAGAAACACCAACGTCTGTAGAAATACGAATAACAATTTTGCTAGCTCCACGCAAAAATGGCGTAGGTCTAAAAATAGCAACTATCCGACAAGTGCGGTGTCCGATTAATAGGGATTATCGAAAACTTAATCATCTAAATCTGAACTGTCCCCTTCCAATAATATTTTGTTGGAAACAAAATGAATGATTTATTAAAGCAATTAAAGCCGGAAATGCCACTAACGCATGGATCAGGTACCGATCTGGTATGACAGCGGGTCTGGTTTGGTCGATTCTCTCATGACAGAACTAATCTTTTCACCCCATGGTCACGGTTATGTTCTTAGTAAGACATCTACACCATTCTCGTTACCTTATCACCAATAGGCGGATGGTAGATTGGGAAGAGTCAGTGACGATGTTCGCAGAATTGCGAGATGAGAACAACAATGAAACTCTGTAATCTGTAGATTTTGAAAGATTTCCTTCGCACCATAATTGATTGGTTGCCGAAATGTTTCCCACAGTTTAAAATTTTAACAAAACCATTCGCCATTCTTGTCAAAAAAAAATATTATCATGTATCAGGCGAATCGGAATTGTTATTGTATCAGAAAAAGCTACGTTTAGAACATGTATTTTATATTTGAAGGTTTGCTAAATGGAAAAACTAGCCATGTACCAAATTGGTCAGCAATTCACACGTGTTTGAAAGTCTCTCCTCCGATCTTTAAAGACGTGTGGTTTGCAAACGCAAGGTCATGTGACCAGAAAACAGGGTACCACGAGCAACAATCATTGTCATCGTCTGGCAAAAACGCAAAACAAACCGTCGACTCTGACACTTTTACAGCGCTGTGTGTTTCTTTTCTACTCTATCTTCCAGTTCGTTAAGCAATACCTTATGGTAATGGAAACCAGATGCATCAATGGTGATTCTTACACAAGTCAGGATGGTTGCATTATTATGTAGTTTTGTGTATTTAGTTATCTTGTGGTAATAGTGCCTAAAGTTCAAGGTAAATGCTCCCCTTAAATAACTACGTGGACGATCGGTTATACAGATGCTAACAAAATCTTTCGGTTGAATTGTAGGTATTCCTGTTTATGACAAACTTGAAAAGAAGGGTAAAGTAGTTAGTGGCGACTTTTTTTCTGTTATTGAGGCAATGCAAAAACGCATGAGCAGAGTTTGACCTCGCCAAAACATGGTCATATATGCTTCAGTCAATTCATTCTATCGTCGAAATAATTGTCTCACTAAAGAAGCTTGTATGGATTAAGTTGTTGTGCTTAATGGAATCTCAAAGCAACAATGATGCAATTTAGATGTAAATTATGAACGATATACACCATTCAAACAATGCTTTTCGTTATCAATTAATGGATCTTTAGGCTTTAATTTTGCGATATAAGTGGCGGCTTGTCGGAAGGCCAGTGGTTCTACTCAACTTGACATAGTCCTTAGCGATAGTCAAGTTCGGCGGCTTCCTCTGTTAGTTATAAGCCGTATATCGTACAATCACTTAAAATCTGTTGACGCGATGTAAACCCCCTATAATACAAACATACGTTACCTGTACATTTGATAGAATAACCAATGGGTTAATACACCTGGTCTGGCCAGGTATATACCAATCTCCAGGAGCGAATACCTGTAAATAAACTGTAGCATTCTCTTCGATACGTACCCCAATCTCCAAGTCCCTGTTACCATAGAAACGTCAACATGTAGTATTACCTGTATGTGTGTTTCGATGTGTTTTTTGTCAGCGTGCATTAGCAATCCCACTGTGATATAAGTTATCTCTGACTGTTATTATTGATTAGCTGCGTCGACCGGAAATGGGGCTTTAACGGCTAACGTAAGGTGGTACCGCGGGAAAAGCGCCAGCATCATATTTGATCTTTTGGCCGACTGTGCAATTTGGTTCGCTTTGAGCTGGGACCGTATCTTTGCAAGACTCTTCGGAGCATAAGCATAGTGTTAGCGAATTCAAGAGCCCGTATCATAACTGAAAAATGTTGAGATGGCGTTAAGCCTCGTACAAATCAAATGAAGCTTATAACACTGTGTATTAGCGATACGACAAAAACTGATAATCGATTAGTAATAAGATTTTAAGGTTTTAAGAAATAGTGCAGTTGTTTCATGGCAGCCAGTGCAAAATCATCTACAAGTGTACTGCAATAATCCAACACACTTATCCAGCCGATTGTACCATTATTATACATTGTGTTGTAACACATCATTCAATGAACAGTTTATTTGAGCGCACAAAGATTAGTGCATACGGCTTCAAGTCATAACTTTGCGTACAGACGTTAAAGCCCATTTTCGTTCAGAGCAGCTCCTATTATTTATTTGTAACGTTATCAATAAGTGCGTGCTCTTTCGTATAGCTCGGCCATATGTTTTTGCCAAGTAATCATTTTTATCGATGGATCCGTCTCTCCTTTATTCTTACTTGATTCATTCCATAAGCAAGGTCAACGAAAGTCACTTTGACAGGTTTTGGATCAACAATTTCCCGTGATGAAATGGCTCAAAACGAGTTTGTGACAATTCTTAACATTTCGAAAATTGTATAATGGTAAAATTCTTACTTTGACGAAATTGTCCCGATGGTTATCAATGAACTATGAAGATTTTTTTTGGAAGTAAGACTAACTTTTACACTTTGGTACTTTTTCTTTAAATGTTCTTTCTTCAATTTGTCTTAGGGACACGAATAGTCAACCAGTCAGTGTATACGAGGAAAGTGAATAAACATTACATGTGTTAGTTTGTTATTTGAATATGAATCTAATAAGATAATGACTCAACATATATCAGTTGTTTCTAAACAATGAACTATTCAAAATGATTTCCTCTCTCAACATTATCAGAAAAAATAGTCCCAATTGAAATGAATCCGTTCATTCAGGGGCTTGCGTTTGACCTTTCACTAGCTCAGAGAGTAAAACGCAAACGCATGGATGAAAGAAACTGTTCTCCATAGAGTCGTTCAAAACTAGTTAGAATTTTGAAATTTTGTTCGATAATACATCGGTCAGGCAGACAGCCTAGAAGTATTTCGAGTGTGTTTCTGATATCATGACGTAAAAATGTGTCTACAAGCAATCAAATCATCATTTTCAAGAACGTATTAACCATGTTAGCATCGAGTTGTATATGTAAACTAATCAAATTATGTATTTTGGAGTGTTCCTGAACTAAACGGTTAAAGTGCAATAGTTCATGTATTCAAGCGTGTTTTTCCTCAAACTGTTTTATCATCTAGTCTGTTGTGAATGACGCGTATCACGTGACCGCCATAGCATTAAAATATGGATTCGCGACTTCCGGTTAGCAAAAATGTTTGGTTTTTATAAACTGGTTCCCTTTTAATCAAAGGTACCAGCAAGCGAAAAACCACATGCACAATTCGTCTTCTGAATTCCATGGTGACCCAATCCAAAGGTAGTTGAACCCATTACGACAATCTTTTACGACATTCGCTTACGACATTTGCTGTATTCAAAGCTGGCGTAGTAATACAAAATGTGTTCTTTGGGGGAAAAGTTTGTGTAAGGTTTAAGAGATTGATCACAATAAAAACATGTGTAGGGTGCTTTTGATGTTTAAAACTTATCAGATAACATTCTTCATCCAATGTGTATGACATGTTTCGTGCAAAATGTTTTTGTTTTGTTATTTAAAAAACACACACACACTGGATAACAGCATATGATACCCACTGAGGAGTTTGAAAGCAAATGCCTTCCAGTGAGCAAGTAAAAAGCAATTTCTACAAGCTTGTCAACTCATTAATCTTCTTACCTTTCATTGTTGTGCACAATGTCTTTGAAGATTGCAAATGTCGTAAAAGAAGTTAGCACAAATGGGTTAACGAGTCCATATTTTATGTGCTTGGCGCGAATAGTAATAACTTGTACCACACATCTCTTCCATGAAATAAAAAATAATGTATGAAATACATCAGTGTTTTGTTGTTTTGGTTCTTGCCAATCCTAGATCGGGTATTGTTGCTTTTCGACATCGATAGTATAATACCCCCCAGGCTTGGTGTTCATTTATAACCATATAGCCATTGACAACTTTTATGGATTCTTTGTTCGTGTTGATCATTCATTTGTTTTGTTTTAAACCTATTTATTTTACATCCACTAAGAACCAAGTTACAACCTAAATCACTCTCGATTCAGCATCCTGGGTGCATAACCAGTACTCACGCCGAATGTGAATTAATGTAAGGCGGTCCCGCTACTCTTGGGATTTGGACCAACGACCCTCGTATCCAAAAGCCGATGCTATGCTGTTGGACCACTGTCCAAAACAATCAAGAAATCCATATATCAAGACTGGTTCTTCACAGGTTCGTGTAGTTCTTTTATCAACGATTCCTTTGGTACACGTCGTAACTGCACGCTGCATCTGCTCATGTGACAATTCCTACATTCATTACAGAGATGGAATGACTTGCCTCAGGTGTAGAAGCTAATGAACTCGAATCAGGACTGGGTCCTTTAAAAAAGCTTAGTGCCTTTTGCAAAATAACGCTAGAGGACGATCTTTTCATTGCCTAGAGATTTAGTCAACTAAGTCATCTCGGTGTCTTTGTATTACCCGGATCGAACAGGATTTTAGAAGGTTTTACATTTTGATTGGATGGTTCGATTGAGTTTAATTATTGATGCCTTTGAACGCACATAACAGCAATAACACTGTAGTCTGTGTACCCTCCGATGTTTCCGGAAGTTCCTAACCAGTCCTGCAAAATATGTTTCCGATATTCCAATTGAGAGATATTCTCGTGGTTATATCAACTGGTTTTACAGTTGGGTATATTACTAATAACAGATGATGATTCCATCTTCTTTATAATTGGGTATGGTTCCAATAACAGATGATGATTCCATCTTCTTTATAATTGGGTATGGTACCAATAACAGATGATGATTCCATCTTATTTATAATTGGGTATGGTACCAATAACAGGTGATGATTCTTACCTTGTTTTATAATTTGGTATGGTACCAATAACAGGTGATGATTCCATCTTCTTTATAATTGGGTATGGTACCAATAACAGATGATGATCCTTACCTTGTTTTATAATTGGGTATGGTACCAATAACAGATGATGATCCTAATCTTGTTTATAATTGGGTATGGTACCAATAACAGATGATGATTCTTACCTTGTTTTATAATTTGGTATGGTACCAATAACAGATGATGATTCTATCTTCTTTATAATTGGGTATGGTACCAATAACAGATGATGATCCTAATCTTGTTTTATAATTGGGTATGGAACCATTAAAAAATGATGATCCTTACCTTGTTTTATAATTGGGTATGGTACCAATAATAGATGATGATTCTAATCTTGTTTTATAATTGGGTATGGTATCAATAAAAGATGATGATCCTTACCTTGTTTTATAATTGGGTATAGTACCAATAACAGATGATGTTCCTAACCTTGTTTTATAATTGGGTATGGTACCAATAACAGATGATGATCCTTACCTTGTTTTATAATTGGGTATAGTAACAATAATAGATGATGATCCTAATCTTGTTTTATAATTGGGTATGGTACCAATAACAGATGATGATCCTAATCTTGTTTTATAATTGGGTATGGTACCAATAACAGATGATGATCTTTACCTTGCTTTATAATTGGATATGGTACCAATAACAGGTGATGATTCCATCTTCTTTATAATTGGGTATGGTACCAATAACAGATGATGATCCTAATCTTGTTTTATAATTGGGTATGGTACCAATAACAGATGATGATCCTTACCTTGTTTTATAATTGGGTATGGTACCAATAACAGATGATGGTACCTTGTTTTATAATAACAGATGATGATCCTTACCTTGTTTTATAATTGGGTATGGTACCAATAACAGATGATGTTCGTTACCTTGTTTTATAATTGGGTATGGTACCAATAACAGATGATGATCCTTACCTTGTTTTATAATTGGGCATGGTACCAATAACAGATGATGTTCCTAACCTTGTTTTATAATTGGGTATGGTACCAATAACAGATGATGTTCCTAACCTTGTTTTATAATTGGGTATGGTACCAATGACAGATGTTGATCCTAATCTTGTTTTATAATTTGGTATTGTACCAATAACCAAGAACGATTTCATCTTGTTTTATTATTGGGTATGGTTCCAATAGCAGATGATGAAATCTTCTTGATTTATAATTTGGTATGGTACCAATGACAGGTGATGATTAAATCTTTTATAATTGGGTATGGTACCAATAACAGATGATGATTCCATCTTGATTTATAATCGGGTATGGTACCAATAGTAGATGATTCCATCTTGATTTATAATCGGGTATGGTACCAATAGTAGATGATTCCATCTTGATTTATAATCGGGTATGGTACCAATAGTAGATGATTCCATCTTGATTTATAATCGGGTATGGTACCAATAGTAGATGATTCCATCTTGATTTATAATCGGGTATGGTACCAATAGTAGATGATTCCATCTTGATTTATAATCGGGTATGGTACCAATAGTAGATGATTCCATCTTGATTTATAATCGGGTATGGTACCAATAGTAGATGATTCCATCTTGATTTATAATTGGGTATAGTACCAATAGTAGATGATTCCATCTTGATTTATAATCGGGTATGGTACCAATAGTAGATGATTCCATCTTGATTTATAATCGGGTATGGTACCAATAGTAGATGATTCCATCTTGATTTATAATTGGGTATGGTACCAATAGTAGATGATTCCATATTGATTTATAATCGGGTATGGTACCAATAGTAGATGATTCCATATTGATTTATAATCGGGTATGGTACCAATAGTAGATGATTCCATCTTGATTTATAATCGGGTATGGTACCAATAACAGATGATGATTCCATCTTGATTTATAATTGGGTATGGTACCAATAGTAGATGATGATTCCATCTTGATTTATAATTGGAATACCAATAGTAGATGATTCCATCTTGATTTATAATTGGGTTTGGTACCAATAACAGATGGTGATTGTAATCTAGTTTTATAATTGGGTTTGGTACCAATAACAGATGGTGATTGTAATCTAGTTTTATAATTGGGTTTGGTATAACAGATGGTGATTGTTATCTAGTTTTATAATTGGGTTTGGTACCAATAACAGATGGTGATTGTTATCTAGTTTTATAATTGGGTTTGGTACCAATAACAGATGGTGATTGTAATCTAGTTTTATAATTGGGTTTGGTACCAATAACAGATGGTGATTGTAATCTAGTTTTATAATTGGGTTTGGTACCAATAACAGATGGTGATTGTAATCTAGTTTTATAATTGGGTTTGGTACCAATAACAGATGGTGATTGTTATCTAGTTTTTTAATTGGGTTTGGTACCAATAACAGATGGTGATTGTTATCTAGTTTTATAATTGGGTTTGGTACCAATAACAGATGGTGATTGTAATCTAGTTTTATAATTGGGTATGGTTCCAATCATTAGATGATAATTTCATATCGTTTTATGATAAGGTATTGTACCAATAATAGATGAAATTTTCATCTAGTTTTATATTTGGTATAGTACCAATGACAGATGGTGATTTTAATCACGTTTTTGGTTATTGTATCAATAACAGATAAATTTTCATCTAGTTTTATACTTGGTATAGTACCAATGACAGATGGTGATTTTAATCACGTTTTTGGTTATTGTATCAATAACGGACGATAATTTCATCTCATTGTATAATCGGGTATTGAACATATAACCGATGATGATTTCATCTAGAGTTATAATTGGGTTTGGTAACAATAACAGATGATTTCATCTCGTTTTATAATAAGGTATGGCTACAATATCTGACCGTAAATTCAAATTGGTTCATTTAGTATTGCACTTATACAACTGATGAATTCTAGAATTCAACAAGGCTCCGATGAATTGGTGGGTCAGATTCATCCAATTTCATAATTGGTATGGTATCAACAATAGCTGGCGATTTTCATCTACTTTCATTATTGGGCAAGGTAAAGATGACATCCAGCTAATTACATCTGAATTTATTATTGGGTATGGTACCAAACACAGGTGATGGATGTAATTTTGGGTATGGCACTTATATCAGCATCACTCATTTCATATAATGGCACCAATGCGAATGATACCGACAACTACCCATGATTACATCTACTTTTATAACTAAGTATGGTAAAATATTCTCGAAATGGCCATTGCTGGTGCAAAGAGACAAGGAAGACCCAGAAACACCTGGTCGGACTCCATTGTTAGTGAAAGGAAGGAATGCAACCTCGTCAGTGTCAGCCCAGCCCAATGGACAGAACTAATTAGAGGTTCGGTATTAGAAAATCTAGCCGCCTGCTGCTCACCCCAGTGACTGGGACTCCCGCAGCAGATGACAAATCCATTCAGGATTAAGAAAGTAAAGTATAGTATTTGTAACAGCTCATCAGCTTTCATCTTAATTCAAAGTTTGGTATGGTACTAATTTATAATAGGGTTGATAAAGGGGACTTTATGGCCAAGTGGTGAGGGCAGTTGGTTTCTAATAAGAGCTAGACCCCATACTGTTTAACGAAACGCTGAAGGTCCTTTTCAGCTTGAGCAGTCCTCATTGCAAGTTTTGTCAATGACTTGGTGATAAATGTATACTATATTATCAAAATATTTCTCATGTGATGTAAAACCCAACACAACATATCAGAAATTTTACACAGCTTTCATTATTTCATTATTGAAATTGATACCAAAAATGGCTGAGGTATTCCATTGCGTTTTATTCTGGTACATTTAGCAGTATTTCATCATGATCGATTTTGTTTGATTTGATTATTGGGGCAATAAGTTGAAAGGTCATTGATGGTAGTAATAAATCACAAACAATTCTCTGGTTTAAAGGCAACTTTATATTCATGCACCTTGTTTTCATACAATAAAAAAGAGTTCATTCCAAGGCAAGTTTTAAGATAATCCAATGCTCTCTTCAACAATTGAACTAAAGTGACTAAATCCAAAATTGTATGAAAACACAAATTGATGTAGCCACCCAAACATACAACATCTATTAACTTAACAAATAAATAAAAACTAATGTTTATTTTCAAGAATAATTAAAACTCAAAAGAAGTTTTATATATCCGTGGCCATACACAGATATTGTTTAAATAGTGTTCGAAAAATGCAGTTTAATGTTTTGTTTAAAACGAAACGAAAATCTATTTGATACTTTCTAAACTACATGAACCTTCCATAACATTATGAGTGCCAATTAAGAAGTGTTGATACAAGAGTATCAATTAAACAGTCAGGTGATCCTAAGGTTAACCCATTCCCCCTCTTTAACAGATTACTGTCAGGTCCGAATTGAAAATCAAAGTCAAAAGATGATCACTATATAATTTCAAAAGAACTACAACAACGGATATGGAAAAAGCGTTTATCCTGTTACCAGTGTCATTTTGGGTCCGATAACTAGGTGCCGTATAACATTTGTGATATCCGGCACCAACCATATAACACATGCCCGTGACGAATTATGACGTCATTAGAACGCCATGACGTCATGTTTACATCATTCTCTACTTATTTTTTCCTTTTTCTCGTGTTTTATTTACATATTTTTTGTTTGAAAGAATACATGAAGGTAACAGGATAAATGGAATAGATGGTTGGTGTCTTTGCATGGAAAAAGTTATCGGGCTCGGCTTCGGATTATTATCCGTTTCGCCTTCGGCTCACCGGATAATATTCCTTAGCCTTGCCCGATAACATTTCCGATTCACGACACCAACCATCTATTCTCTATTTATCGACTTACTCCAAAGTCTCACATTGACTAATCTGCTGCAGGATGGCGAAAGAAAAAGGTTGTCCACAAATACTTTGCTCATGTGCAATATATCCTCTTGTCACAATAGTTTTTAGAGAATACCAAAAAGAAAATGTACTTTTCTATGTTATGCTTATGTCAGCTGATGATGCTTTCAATTTGGACCAGTCATGTAATCCAATATAGGGGGGAAAGGGTTAAACAGATTGTGCTTCTACCATAAAGAATTGGTCTGAGGACATCTTATTTCACATTCAATGATCTTGTACAATACTCAAATAAATCATTAAGAACTGTTACAAAAGCCAATAGATATATTAATATTAAAAATTGCGTAGGTTTGAAAAGAAGCTGTACAGAAGCAATTACACAAATTAAAACGGTGTGTCCACTTTCTTGCACTGCTTTCTAGCACAGCTAGACAACAATGATGAATAGTTGACGAAAAGATATTTGAAAACTTTTATCTGTTTGAAATTACAGGAGGTATATTCATAAAATTCTCAGTTTCAAATTAACCTCCTAGCTTACAAGAAATGTGTAAGAATTTCATTAAATAGACATTAAATAGTTAACATTATTTTGATATTATTTGAATAAAACAAACTAAGTGATGAAAAATATCTTAATATCATATAAATAAAAAGAACATTTCCTTAGAGATATCTATGAAAACGAACCTCAGAAAACAATTATGACGAAAAAGGTATAAGTCCATGCATATAGAAACTCTGATTTCTTTAAGTTATGTATCACATGAAAATACCAATTCAAAAATTCTGATAATTAACAGAATGATGCTTTTCAATGTTGATATGTCAGAGGAGTGAATGGTTTTATAACCTTACCATTCTACCTCACATATGAGTGCCAAAATCTCATATCAAAACATGTATTCATGTATTACCTCCCTTGGAATTCTCTCAAGATGAAATTATCTCCCTTTTCCCAATCCTCCAGAGAAATTATGCACTGTCTGCTGCATAAGTGTAAACTTGTTATCTCTATGAAGGAATAATATGTTTCTTTCATGCAGAACAATGAGAGAATTCTGGGACTCAATGATACATGGTTGATAATGAAAATTCATGCAGAAGTAAAGAAACCAGAACAAAAAATGTAAGTAAACCATTTAGATGTTAATTGACTAGAACAAAAATCAATTAATAAATGCTAAATTAACTAGTGGGTTGATAATAAGATGAGAAAACAAGAGCTAGAAAGGATGTTGTGTATACTCATTCATAACAGAGACTTCTTCATGTAAATAGAGAACTTATACGCATCTGAGGACTTTTAAAAACAACTGTTACAGCAAAATTAGAGTTTGCCCTTAATGAGCAATATCTTATGCTGTAACGATAATTTCAACTTGAATAAAATCAAAGTCCACTTTTTAACTATTAGGTATTAGATATACAACAGAAATCTACATCTCTCAATACATTGATTTTCATTTAAGACAGAGACCTGAATCTCTTGACTCCATTAAAACTAGATATTTCTGTTATACACAACATTGTTGCATATAGATGCAATATTTCCTTCTAACAAAACCTACTTTAAAGGGAAAACGAAACAACAAAATAAACGAAAATAAAAATGCATTAAACATGGCAGAAAACAAATAAGAGAATGATACATATTTGAGTCTTTTTCACAAATTCTATTTTAAGATGAAAACAAGAAAAACATTTAGAATTAAACAAATCCCAAATTTGGGTACAATACCAGGGTTCACTGCAAGACAATAGTAAGTGCTTCATGTTTGTGCAGCAGTGCTTCATCTTTGTGAATTACTTATTATAGTCTTGCATCAAACCCTCGAGTTATTCACGGGTCGAGAGCCATAACTATGTTTCTCCTCAACTCTTTTCCCAGGTTCATCATGCTTAATTCTACAAAAAAAGAATATAAATTCTTCCAGGTTTTAGTACAAAATTTATAAAGACTTTTTCTTTTTTCTAAAAAAATAACAATAAAATTAATCTTTTTTTTCAACTGTGTTCAATTCCATATCTTTTATTCAAACAATTAAAAAGAATTCTGATCCAAACGGTGATGAGGTAATCCAACATCTGAACTTAAATGGATTCCAATTCTTGATAATCAGTTTCTCAGTACTGCCAATTCAATAATCTTCTTTCTGCAAATGTGGGAAAGGAGTTGAGGGGTGAGAAAACAGCATAAATACACAGCCTAACCATTAACATGAAGCCTGATATAATAATAAATAAATGCACTAAAGTATGGTAACCTAACATGAAAGTATAAATGAGGTCTAGGTACTAAAATTAACTTCATATCTTACAAAAATAAACACAAACAAGGCTTGGAAGCAAGACTATAGCAAGTCCTCCACAAATGTAAATGACTTGCAATAGTATTGCATTGAACCCTTGACAAGCAATCCAATTCAACAACTAAGTAACAACAACATAGTCACAGAGCAAAGCACTATGGATCTTATATTAACATATTTATAGTCAAGTTGACCCAATCCTATTGTGAAAAGTTGGGAAATGGCTCATATTGAGCATAACTTTCCTCTAACATAGATGTCTCTTTATTCAAATACAATACAGCAGCGCTTCAATGCCTCAAACCTTACAGTGTTGGAACCGACTTCATGCTTATGCAAACAGGTTAGATCCAGGCCAACTGCCAAGTCAATTGGCGGCTGGCCTGTGATCTAACCTGTTTGCTACTATTGGTATTGGTTTCTCAACAAAATGATGCAGATATTTAAGGTTTATGGAAAGAAGACGTTGCAAAAATCTATTTAAGAACATTACCCAGTCTGAGGGTTAAATATAGTATCAGAATAAAACATTCCTAATGTTTTTTTATATGATTTTGATAAACCCTTTGAATTTTTAATAGGGAAAGGGTTCATGTTTGTGTCTCTGTGGTCTATCTTACTCTTTTTTCTGGTCTGTCTTCAAGAGACCATATTCAAAAGGGACACAACTCTGATTTTACACAAATATGTCAGGTTTTTACCTCCCTTGGGTCTTTAAAAAGCCTTCCATCAACAATCTCGCTTCTCAATTGATAAAACATTTATACTTTTTTGTTGCATTCAAGGGAAATTTCTCGTGTATTTAAAATGATGAAACACAAATCCTTGGCAAAACGGTTGTACTTGGTATTTAAGCCTGATTAATCTCTATACATGTATAAGTCAATTAGTCAGCCATTTATTGCAAATAGTACAGCTGCATTAGACAAGATGGCATCTCAATAAATGATGGTTGACAAAATAAAGCTTCTAGCATAGTTTGTTTGATGTTCAAAGCTTTGAAATATACTTTAACTTATTTCTTTTACACATTGAGAATGTTTGTCAATACATGGAACCAATCTTTCCACCTTTAAATATTGATTTCCTATTGTAATTTTTTCATGATTCGTTACCAAATGCAAGACTTAAATTCTTCAAACAGAAAATAACTATAACCTTAAGAAAAGGTCTTTCATATAAAAGGTAAAAAAAATGTTGACAAGAAAAAGTCTTTTAACATCCAACATTCAACAACATTAAGCTCTTTAATGCACAAAGCAAACTTCCTTGTTTTCCTATCTCTGTATTAATAACATTCAAGACCGTTTCCTCTTTCCTTTCTTTAAAGCAACATCTTCAGAGTGCAATGTCAAGTACAGATATTCGCCATATTTCTCTTTCTTAATTCCTTTTTTGCTCTCAAAACCCTATATTGTTGGTACTCATTAGAATCGTCTCAACGAGACGATTCTAATAAGTACAAACAAAATAGGATTTTCCAAATTACATCCAAAACATTGCATGCAAAGAACCTCTGATGTTGTTCATTCACTTGTTGTGTACGTTATATGTCTCTCATCTCACTTCGCAGATCTAACATTATTACACAACCGAAGATTCTATCTACACACATATGTACACTGTCTCATCGACACATGTGTCTGTGTTAACACACTGTGTAAACACACTGTGTAATGACGGAGCTGCAAATATTGGCACTAATGGTTACATACATCTGAAAATAGAAAGGGAAATATGTGAGATTGAAGTAAGATGAAATGTCTTCTATTGATAAAATTCTCTTCATCATCTTTTGTTTTATTATATTTTATTATTGCATCAATAAATCTTTAGTTATACATTGTATTCAAATGACTGGCTTATCATGTATAGAGAAATTCTCATAACTTAACTGCATATAAATAGGATTCAAAATAAATAAAACCATCGGCATTCAGTTAAGTCAGCCAGAACACTGTTGCTAATGAAAATTCAAGTCTACCTACTACAATGATTTGACTCCACAAAAAGAATAACTTTGCAATTTCTAAATTAAGTTCATTAACTGATCATAAGATATTGTGTAAATTTTCGTAAGGTATATCTTATGCAAAATCTTGAGATTGATAAAAATAAGTCCTCACCTATTGATCTAATGCTATTGTGTACGAGTCACGTAATTTCCCGGGAAGGTCCCAAACATGCCTGTCCTCCCCGACGTTCCGACGTACCAACCGTCGTCACATTTCTCCATCACGTAAACCTCGTCACCCTCTAGGAGTTCTAACTCGTCCTCATTCTGCGGCCGATAAGCGTACACAGCCCTATACCTGCGTAACACATTGTGAACAATTGTTTAAACTCTTACTCAAAAATATACAAAAAGATTTTAAAAATAATTGTGAGAAGTCTCCAGATGTACAATTTTTCCATTTGTAATAATGATTTTCAACCAATATGTTGTGCTGTAAAGTAAATATATTGTTTTCAAATAATTCTTTGTAGTTTGTTGCAGCTTTCAATTCATACAGGTGACAAGGTCCAATATGGGGAAGGTTAAAGGCTCATGAAAAGTGACTGATGCTTATAAGCATTATATATGGGTTTTACATCACATCAACATTATTTCAGTTATGTAGCGATGCCTGACTATTAATGATGGAGGAAAACCCCACACTCAACTGTCCACAAGAGACTTATGCTATGTCAAACTATATCATTTGGTTACTTTTTGGTCAGATTCAAATAGTTATTACAAAAAAAAAAAAAACATATTACCGGGTAATTAATTCTCCCTCAGTAATTCTTTATTTTATTTTTGATTAAGAAAAAGAGTACTCAATGTTGCAGAACACAATTAAAAACAGGTACTTTACAGGTTAATCAAAAACAAAGTTACGCAATATGGACAATACTGAAAGAAGTAAAAATAAAAAAAAAGTTACCTAGCAATTGCTAATTCCTCTTCTTGCACTCTATTCTTATTATGATCAAAGTTATTATTATTCATGCTAACATTCGGTGTTGACTGCGATTTCGCTGTTATATTAAGCACTGGGGGATTCTCCTTCTTTATATACTGTGGACTCCGACTCTGCATTTGAGTTCGGTGTGAGAAGTCGTCATGCCGATTCGACGGCGACCCACCGTTCATTTGCCGAGTGGCCGGATAATAATTATCGGATTGTCTTTGAGATTGTACTCCGTCGAATCTCTGCGGGGAGATATGATCTCCGTAGCGTGGGGACGGGACCCGAGGATCTTGTCTCGGGGATAAATGTTGATCGCGGGGGCTCGTGCCAAATCTGCTGTTGTCTTGGTAACCATAGGATTGATCTGGCGATGAGAACGCCCCCGGGGACGGCTGAGGGGGTGGAGTTGGGGCCCCATCAAAACTCATCGGGGATAACATCTCTGGGGTGCCTGGTAATAAACAATACATAGTAAATTTGCAATGTAAGCTAGCAGTATTAACTGTTTTCGTCATATATACACTCTTAAATGCTCCTACAAAGAGTGGTGTCATCTTGTGAGACAAAGGTTTTGTACCTGTTTCACTTTCCTAAACCCTAAATATCTGCTTGATTTTGATAATGAAAGATACTCAGAGTAGCAAACAGATTAGATCACGGGCCATCCACAGATTTACTGGATTCAACCTGTTTGCATAAGCATGAAGTTGGTACCGGCACTATAAAGATTAAGTATGTTACTCACCTCGACCGGTCATGGGCGTGGTTATAACTGAGGGGGCGGGCGTAACTAGGGGTGTGGTGGGATCTTGTACCACCTCTACATACGCGACGGGGAATATACCCTGCCGATTTCTGGCCCTTCCCTCGTACCAGTTATCATCGACCCTTCGTAATAGGGTCACAGTCTCTCCCTGTGGATAGAAAAAGGAAATAAATAATGTGCACAGCAAACCAAATACAAATGTTTTTTCTTATTATATAACAGGCGCCTTTGACAGTGAACTTTAAAAGGCAGCTTTCCAGTTTGTTATTTTCTATAAAATCATGCAGTTTTACCAAAAAGTCAGTCTCACCAGGTTTTTGGTTTCCTAATTCAATAATTTCTTCTTTTTTTGGAGGGGGGTCGTAGTTTTGCATTTAGACAAAAAGTTTAATTTCATTTGAAGGTTTCAAAGGACATTCAAATAAATGCTTTCTGACTGCTGCTCAGTTTTCAACATGGGCATTGTGACAGTTTACAGGAAAAACCAGAGACACAATATGTTACCCCTCTCATTTATCAATCATACAAACTATTACCCATACCTTTCTTAAAGGTAACTCCACTGATGTTTGAGCATTAAAGTTATATCTCGCCTTCGCCTGACCCTGCGACTGCAGCGCTGCGTGCTGGGCCTCCTCTATAGAGGTCACGACCTCCACGTAGTTTACGGGAAATATCCCGATTCGTCCGTGTCGCTCGCCTTCATACCAGTTACCGTCGACTTGACGGATAAGGTATACTATGTCTCCCTTTCTGAACGGTAACTCCCTGAAATAAACATGCCAGTCAATCGATCTATCTTCCATAAGAGAGGTATCATTGCTGAGTAACGATTATAATATCAAGAGTTGCACCGAACCCTCAATATGCTTTTGGTATTACAAAAAACGGCAAGAATGAATAAAACTTTCATTCTGACTTATATCTAGCTTTTCGAAGTACTTTCCAAAGAACAAGGAATAATAATGTTTTGTAAATTAAGTCTTAGAATAATGGGTAATTTTCTAGAAATAGATCTTTGTGTCGTCTGCTTTAAAAAAAACTTAATAACTTTGACAAGGAAAAATACTCAGAGTAGCAAACAGGTTGGATCAAAGGCCAGTTGCCAGTTTACTTGGCAATTTGTCCTTTTCCCACCATGTTTTTCCAGAGTTGTCAGCAACAAGCTGGTCAAATGTTGCTATTGTTTAGTAATGGGTTAAACTAAAAAAATCCATTTGCCAAGACTCACCTTGGGTTCTGAGCAGTAAAGTTGTAAAGGCCCTTGGCTTTGCCCTGTATCTGGAAACCACGCCTTCTCTCTTCTGGGACGCCATAGTTACCAATCGGGGCATCAAACCGATCTGCGGGTATCGGTGATTTCTGGGAAGGCCTGCAATTCAACAAAGTATGATTCTATAAATAGCCATGGAGTTGGGGAGGAGGGTTGTTTCTTAGTTGTTGTAAACTAGCAAACGTGTGACATTATAGGGATTAGATATGTATAAACTGAAAATAAAGTACAGTGAACCCTCGTTTATCCGAACATGTCCGTTCCCAACAAAATGTCCGGTTTACCGAATAATCCGGACTAATGGAGCAGAGCATGTTCTTATTTACATTAAGACATAAACGGTCTGTATGAGCGGTGTATACTTATAACCCTTTAGCAAACGCCAAATTGTCGACCGTCCCAAATTGAAAGAGTTTGCAGAAGACATATCAAAACGTGATGAAATTCAAAGATAATCTTCTGATATGGCAGAAAACATTGTGGGAAAAGGAGAAATTGCTCGTCACGAGCAATTTCTCCTTTACCCACAATGTTTTCAAAAGTCGTCTGCAATAAACTGGTCAAATAATTCCGTTCCCTTACAATGTTGTTCGGATTGCGAGACATCCGGATAATCGGGGTCCGGATAAACCAGGGTTCACTGTACATAAAATAAACTGAGCCTTAGAGTGAGTACCTGCATTGAATGGTTGAACTTTAGCAACAGGTATTTGATTAATATCAGTTATAGAATTCTTCAAAACAATTTTTTTTCAATCTCTTTTTTTTTTAAATAAAATATAATAATTGAACAGTACAATTAGTGCATCATCAGCAAATACATGTTCAGGGGGTCTTCCATCAGAAAACATTACATAATGCGCTATTTAAGGATATCTTATTGAATAATTTCCCTGTGGTTTCAATGCTTATCACTTTTTTTAAGCTTTTCAATATAATAATAACAGAATACATACACATTTAGGGTCTATACGGATCTATCATAACACCTGCGTATTACTAAACACATTGCGTTTAGAATTTGCGCAAGTTCAAATAAACATTCCCCCTTATTTCAATAGAGAGAGAACCAATGTTGCAAAGTAACACATGATTGGAATCATCTCTCTGAGACGTTTCTAATGATGTGTTACATCCAGTAATGTTCTTTCATGTGTGATGCTATTCATGTTTATCATTTTTGACATATGCAAATAATTTCCTTAGGTTGTTTAGTAAAACAGTACCCTGTTCCCTTATATTGGACTTTGTTGCCTTTCCAAATTGAAAGCATCAGCAGATGACACTAATACGAGTAAGAAAATAACATCTTGCATTTTATAATGGATAAGTAAAAACCATCATAACAAAATCAGAAAATGCATAATTTCAACAGTCTGGCATTGGACCTTCAGAGTCTTCTGTTGCAATTACATACAAAAATGTTAGGATCACTAAAAGTTTTCTTTATGTAAAGACTAGCCACACAACCATCTACATTGACTACCACTTACAAATCATGTACCATATCAATCGGAACTACTCGGGTATTTCCGGGAGCTCTGAAATACATCTCGGATATAAGTGTAGGGTTACAATTTTTCGGGTAAATCGGCCCCGACGTATTACACCTTTTCTAAGTGTGCACGTTAAGTAGTTCAATGTATATGGAAGTGTTTGGCATCCTTTTAAATCATTTTTTTATCGGTAACTCATGCAAAATAGCGAAATTATAAGTTGTAACATATATATATAGTTGTTTTCTTAATCAAACTAAACGACTTTTTAGATTTCACATCTAAGATCTATTTTTGAAAACGAAAATCAAGTGATGTCATTCCACGGGAACCATTATGGCGTCATCCCTATTATTTCAGTGGTGTTTTCATCCGATAAACCCGATGTGTTCAGATTGGTACCATATGTCGTAGAGAGGTCTTTATGCCTTGTAAGTTAGAATTTTTGAACAATAAAATTTCTTAAAATTGGCATTCCATAAGTCAGTCTGGCAACTATGTCTCATTAAAATGTAAATCCATGAGGAGGGAGGAAAACAACCTCTCATTAAATTTCAAAGAGTGTTGCCAGGACTCAAACCAATGTAGAAAGGGGCGATGTGTGATCAAATTTTGTACTGAAACCACTTTGCCACAGAGATCTCTAATGTTACATAGACCAAGAGAGGATTTGAACCTGCATGCCTGGTCAGACTTGCAACTGAATATGCTAGTGAAATTTTGCATTCAACACCCAGGAAAAACAACACAGAAAACCTATCCTTAAACTTATTGACATACAAGATATAGACCAATCAAAATACCGGTAGACATGGCACAATTGAAAATTATACATATAACAATATTACATTCAAAGCACATTCAGTAAAATTAATCAATCTTAATTCATGACAATTTTTTGCATTATTAATCTTCATTCATCTTGCACAGGTCTATGTTTATTCCTGAAAGCCTATCTGATGTCTAAAAGATGGCACAACCTAGAACAGATTGTTCAAAGCTCCTTTCTTCATATCATTATTAAAACCAAAATCACTACACATATTGGCAATAGCTTATTACTGGTATTAGTGCAAATTCATTTGCAAAAGAAATACCATATCTAAATGCTCATTAATTAAGCCACACATTCTTAAAAACTTCATCAAAAGACCCAGCAAAAGATTCTTTTTTTTTTAAATATTGTACCAAAAGATTCTTTAATTGTCAATAAAATAGTACTATTTAATTAACATATTATTAAGTTATTGCTTTGATAGTGTATAGCTTCATTTGCATCAGCATATAAGTATGGTATATCTTAACAAAAACTAAGACAAAGATAAAGAAAGACTTTATAAATGGTTTTGTGACACCAAATAGTCTTACATTGCATAAAATAAAACCAGCTTAATTCATTTGTTTACTTTAGAGCAACATTGAAAAGATATGCAATTTCATATGGCAAATAAATCAAATCCCATTAGAAACCCTTTAACCCAATGTTCATATGTTATTTGAAATAATTTTGACAATAGGATTTGTGTGTAGGGTGTTTAATACTGTGTCAACAATTTTTCAGTTATGTTATGGCTGTCCTGGATCCACCAGTACTTTAAGCTAGGCTCTAAAGTGACATGCCAAAGGCTACTCCGACGAAATAAAACCCGAGGTATCGCTGGGCTTGAACCTGGGACCCCCGAGTTCTAAGTGTTATGTCAGTTTCTACGGTCTATCACTACAAATGGTTGGTGTGAGTGTTTGGGTGCAGCATGTTAGTCCAGCGGTCAAGCAATGTTAGTGAGTTTGTTGCCGTAATCTAAAGCGGAGAGGTCTACTCACACTGGTTGATGTTTGTTTTGGGAGCTGGGGAAACAATAAATTACAACAATAAGAAACAAAGAACTGTAGGAGGATCTGATCAACCCATTTCCAAACAATAATGACATTTGTCCAGTTTGTTGCAGACTACTCTGGAAAACTTTGTGGGAAAAGAAGAAATTGCTCTTCAAGAGCAATTTCCCCTGTTCCCACAATGTTTTCTGCCCTAACAGAAGATTATTTTTTCAATTTCATCACATTTTGAACTGTCGCCTGCAAACTCTTTCAATTTTGGACAGTCGAAAATTTGGCGTTTGGTAAAGGATTAACTTAGGCTTTAACGTCCATCTTGTATTAAAGGACAACTTTAAAGTTGCTCGTTCACAGACGAAAAAATGAGAGGCAAAATATAATTTATATCGTTGAAAAAAAAATTAGATTGTTTTGTATTGTATGATATACAATTCAAAGTTATTATTGAAAGCATAATCAGTTCAGGAAGCGTCAATATATCAAAGTATGTACAGTTTATATGCATTAGACCCCAAAACCATTGCAATGCTTTTGGATTTAAATACATATACGTATATTTATTCACTGTATACAGGTTCTTAATACATAAATATGAACTTATTTTGCGTCCAGTGGCTTTTCTCAGAGCATGTCATATGATGGTAAAGCTATTGTACAGCTTTCAAGATATGAGTTTTTAATTTTCAAATTTCCTCACATCTGTAAACAAGCAGCTTTAAGGCACAAAATTAAAAAAAGTAGCTTGTGTCCTGTATTCAAAATAACTTCAAATTTAAAAGGTTTTCATGTGATATTATGGTTGCTTAGTTAGTACAAATCAACTGATTTATTTGAAGTTTTTTTTTGTATAAATACCATGAATCTTCTATATTTGACCACTCATTGGTTAAAAAAACTTACATTATCCAAAAAAAATCATTTTGTGAAAGTGAACACATGCAAAACAGATTTTTATGGGGGCAAGAGGAAAAAGGGAAACAATATATACTGATAATAAACAAACAGTTTCAGTATTCCCTTGGTTATATGAACATCGAAACGCAACATTTCAATCACTGAATTTGGTTTAATTAAGTCCAATCTCCTATGTGTTATAATTTTTATCCTCCAAAGCAATAGCAGATAACAGCTCTGAAGTTTGAAAAAAAAGAAAGAAAAAAAATCTTTTTGTTCTAGGTAGAGACCACTGTGACAAAAGGAGAAATTGCTTGTCACAAGCAATTTCTCCTTTTCTCACAGTGGTTTCTTCATTTGTTTGTTGCCGAGTGCCGTAAAATGACGTATGATGCCATCATTCAGTTATATGATTAATTGACAGTTGCATTAATGTGAAAATCAGCAAATAGTGTATTCGTTATTCATGATACTTGGCACAACACAACGTACAATATTCATTCAATTGATTTGATTTGAACAGATCAACAAGAGGTGAATGGCATTCCAGTAAAAACAGTATTCAGTGCATGTTTTCATTTCATCATAAAATGTTCAATGCTATAAATTTCTATTATGTGGAAACAAATTATGAGAAAATTAAATTCATTGAATGTGTAAGCAACAAGCAAAGAAGTGTAATGAGTCACTGCATAATATTCCTGCGTCGTGTTTCATTTTTTTAAGTTTCCTTTTAATCAAATTTATTCTCAATTTCCTGACTCATAACTAGAAACATCAAAAGTGATCCTGAGTTAGCCCTTAAAATGCTGGGTAATTTTCTAAGAATAGATTTCTGTGTCGTCTGCTTTTTAGAAACCTTAAATATCTGCTTAATTTTGTTGAGGAAAGATATTCAGAGTAACATTCAGGTTATGCGGCAGCTGGCCTGGATCTAACCTATTACATAACCATGAAATCATTTCAAGCACTTCAAGGGTTAAATCTAGATTACAAATGAACTCTAATAAAAGGTAACCTGAAAGAAATCTTTATAGACAATTGAATCCCCTCTATGTAGTTCATTTTCAACTAACAAAGACAAAATGATGATAAGTTCCTATTTTCCTTCGAACTTCAATTATTGAATAAATCTTACTGTGAAAAGGTTAAATATGTATAAATATATGTATATTGATATATATTTGGACAAAGAAGTAAACAGGGGATATACGGTTCTTGGATAAACAAAGGATATCATAGATGTGCAAGTATAACTTAAACATTCCCTTAATACAGTAAATAGTGATATAAGAATATAAACTTGTTATACACTTTTCTATACAGCACGCTCCAAAAAACAATTGGAAGGGAAAAACGAGTACCAACAACATATGATTTAGTGAAGAGGTAATAAGATTATGCCTGTGGAAATTTCTGCACACTTGGCAAATCTGGAGTACTAAGCTCGAACCAGAAGGCATCCCATACAAACACTTACAGTAAGAAATCTGAATGCTTTCTGGACTGGTTGTCTGCTTGTTGTTGGGCAATCTTTTTCCGTCTCTCTTCCTCGTAGATCTGTTCCTGGAAGAATGAAGAACACATACTTTAGAACCCCAGTGGTAAGGAAAGGTTGGGTGTTAATGTTGAACAATTTATACTTTTTACACATCTTCTTGTATTCAATTTTGGAACTGTTAGAAAGTTTAAACTTATTTATTTTACATTGTGATTGTGATGAAACCTTGAACTCGATTACTGCTTCCTGGAAACTACATCAGTACTCGCACCAATTTGTTGGTTAGTCTAGGCAATTGTCACCCCGCCTAACAAGGTTTTGAACCCGGGACTCTCGGTAAAAGAGGCCGACGCTCTATAATGGGCAATTAGTTTTTTCTTATAATGAAAATGTTTATTTTGGATTGGTTAACAGTACCTTTCTTAAACGGTTCAAAGTTTTTCCATTTGTCAACAAGGGATTATGGCAGTTAAATTGTTGAAAACACAGGTAAACCACAAAAAAGTCCTACTTTCTGACCTGTTTAATGCAAACCTATCACCATCAAACATGAACTATTTGGTATCATATCCTATGATGGCATTTTGATATCGTGAGATGTTGTCTCCCGACTGACTTATAGAATGCATATATGAGTCTACCTTGATTGCTCAGCCCTTGTGGGCGGTTGAGTAAAGGGTTTTCCGCTATCATAAAGAGTCGGGCAATGCAAAATAACTGAACTAAACTTAAAGGTCATATTTCTCGATAAACAAAATTTTCTTTAATTATGGTTTTTGAATAAGGTTATGGTTTCGTTATGACGGAGGTAATGAATTTTTTCTCATACAGAAGCAAAAAATGTTGTTTTTGACTACTTTTATTCACCTTTATCGATTTTTGTGAATGACTTATCTCCCTTGTTGTGACGTCATTTGTGCTTCAATGTCATATGAACTATCAGTAAGAAAAATCTAGTTCTCAGTAACGACGGTGTTTTTGCACAAATTTCGGACATTTTAAGTGTTGAATTGTGTTTTGGGAAACGTAAATTGGATATTGAATATGGTATTTTGACAGGTCTTCTGGTGTTATTCTGCTTTTGGTAGTAGGGATGCGAGTTTCTCCCGTTTTCCGACGAACATAAAAGCTGCAAAAAGTTTCCATAAGTACACTGGACCGTTCTTACTTTACAAATAAGCAAAAAATATATTCCCCAAACAAGAACAGTAGGCTGTGTTACTTTCACTTCGAAGACGGCAAGTTTACGCATTGTTAGGCGTTTTCAGAGAATTGATTTTATTAATCTTTAAATGATCGGACTCAATTCAAAGTAATTTATACAGGTGAAGACGCTTCAAATTTATTCTACTTATTGAGTAACAGTTATATTTCCCTGAATTGATGTTCGTGATTAAAACAATTCCTGACTGTTAGTTTGGGGTGTTAGAGCCTCGTGTAGTCTTGCTAGATCTTTATATAGAATTTGCACTGTGTAAATGTAGATAAATTCAAGAAAAGGATAAATCACGTTGATTACACCTTTTTTGAAAGTTAATTTCCTTGAATGACTCTCTTACTCGCCAAGCTAGTTTTGTTTGGAACAGTTTAACTATGCTACATACTTAGTCAGGAATACTTAATTAGGCTGCTTTAAGATTATATTACGTAAGAATTCAAAGGGTTGCAAGAATATGTTAATTTCATCCAACATCATAAGTTATTGTATTGCCATGTCTTTGGGTTTTAAACGCTTAAATGCATATTGTTCTTATTTGCAAAACTTGTTTTATGTTTTAACATAATTGTAGAAACGTTGCCATTGTACATAAATGAGACAAAATAAAAAATGTACGTCGATTGCTATGATAACAAACCGATTAAAACAAGCAAGTTTATTTTATCTGCCGATGTCTTTGAATGAAAATTCAAAATAATGAATATTTGATATCCGCAAACTGTCTCTGGACTCATCAACGCAAATGATAATGGGTTCGATCTTAACTTAAGCGTCTGTTTTCGGAATTATTTAAATCACACACCTCATTTTTTTGCCATTGGTGATATTGGTTTAAATGACGTATGTCACACTGAAATTCAGGTGTTCAAACATGATTATTACAAATTTATATTGATAATTTAGTGTTTGAATTGTAAATGGCTAAAGGCAAACTTTTTTGCCGTTGCTAATAAATGTATGTATGTATGTATGTATTTAGTAATAAGATCACTAAATATATAATTTACACATTTTAACATAATCTCTTTGTTTACAATTTAATTGATTATTGTCAGTTTACCTCACATACAAAGGGTCAATCAACAAACATCGGACATTACAAGGATTAAGGGTCGTGATGCAAATTAACACCAATCTGCCACATTTGCACAGTATGTTTCAAGTCTCAAGCCCTTTATTGTTTAGGCGAAAGATAGCCTCTGGCGTTAATCTCTTAAATATCTCTGTTGTTAATTAACAGGTCTGACACGTTCTGCTATTCCAGACATGAAATAACACGCGGCAAATCTCACACTTTCAATGCGCGGCAATTAAATTTATCTAAAAAATCCATTGTTAAGATATAACCAATTAAGACCAAACTCTCACAGGATGTTTGGATTGATAAGGTGTCAGTACATATTTATCTCTCAATGTGACTTACGTCGGATACTTTGTCGTTATGATATTCAAAGAAGTGAACATGTTGTCTTTTCAATTAGAATAGTTTGACACTTCAATAAGTATATGATAATCAGTATTCACCAAAACGGTATTAACTCTATGTTTTCAACAAAAAAACGTTTTAACATCAAAATCAAGTTTTGTCAAATTGATATTTAAATTACAAAATCATAAAAAATAAATTCAAATATGTTTATTTAAGGTTGTTAGTAAAATAAATTATGACGACTTTTTTGTTTTAGCTGTTAATTATTAAACCTGTCCGAAAATTAAATGCTCTATATGTCAAGACTTCTTACACGAGAGAAAACGAACATAAATGTAAAGTGAATATGAGGAACAATTCTTAAGTCAAAACAGTTGATCTAGAAAGACGACATCGGAATCAATTTCGAAATCAGAAATTCTTACTGGGGATGGAGTTACTGGAAAGTTGCCGGATGATTTTAACAAATACTCTTGAATGTGCCAGTGTTTAGTTTTGAAATTTGGATGTGTGGTGAAAATGTGAGTTAAAGGATAACCTTCGTATCACAAGTAAGTTGATATGTAGTGAAAATGTGAGTTAAAGGATAACCTTCGTATCACAAGTAAGTTGGGTTATAATACGGTTTGTTTGTTCGCAATTTATGATCTTCTCCCGTTTCATTTCATGTATTGATAAGACAATGAAGGGTGAGTATGACAGTCAATAGTTATACGATGTACGGTTTTAAGACAATTCGTTTATTCAGATCTATGTCTTTGTTTACTACTCAATTAAAACCTTAATGCTAATACACGATCATTGACGAAAAAGTACTCGTGTTTTTTTTTCAACAAATATTAATAAAAATAGCTGTTTTCACAAATATCGTCAAAATTTCAAGCCGATTCTTACATATGAAAACATTTACAAATCCTTTCAAATTTACGCGTTATGTCACTTACTCTTTTTTTCAGAAGAATATTCTTATAATATGAAACATATTCAATAAAGAAAATGCACTGTCAATCCAAACATTGACTTACGGATTGCTATTTCGAGGAAAATCGTCCCACTTTCAAGCCGTTCCTTTCATATGAACGCATTGACATATCTTTGTAAATTCACGCGTTAAGTCACTAATTCATTTTTTTCAAATGGCTATTCTTATAATATGAAAAATATTCAGTATAGAAAATTCACTGTCAATCCAAACAATGACTTAAGAATCATTTATTTCAAGGAAAATCGTCCAAATTTCAAGTCGTTCCTTTCATATGAACAGGTTTACGCAATGACAAATCCATGCAAATTCACGGGTTAAATTATCAATTTATCTTTTTTCAAATTGATATTCTTATGAAATGAATTATATTCAATAAAGAAAATGCGCTGTCAATCCAAACAATGGCTTTAGGATCGTTTATTTGAAGAAAAACACAAATTCTAACCACCGATCGCTCTTCACGCACTTTACATGGCGCATTCAGTGGATCACGAGTGACGTCACAGCAAAGGGAAGTAAGTCATACGAACTTTTATTAATCGGTGCGCTATGACGGTGATTTATGACGTATTGCGTTATGCTAAAATGTTGCAAATAATTTCAATGTGATTCTTTTACTTCATATTTAAATTTTATGAAATAAACCCAACCTGTACATATGACCTTTAAATGCTAATTTGATGTAAAACTCATTATTACTACACAAATATATTATCATCATAACAAAAAAAAATAAACGTTTGCTCCACACTTACGAGTCTCCGTTTCCTATATGCTTCCTCTTCTTCTTTCCGTCGTCTTTCCTTTTCATGTGGAACCACCTGACTTCTGATCTCGTCTGTAGTCGGATGGCGGAAGGCTGAAATAATATAAAACAATGGTCAATCAATCTCAACTATTCACCATATATTCTTGGTAGCTCTTATGCTAAAATACTGCTTTTTCACCAACTATGTTTTTTATGGTTAACTTGTGACTGCCAAACCAAGAAAGTGACGATTGAAAGAAAGTCAAAGCCAGACTTACACATTACAACAAGAAATAAGAAGTATACGTGTTCTCATAAGTTTTTTCGTATTTTATGGTCATTGTTTAATACAAAAGGCTCGTACTCCTTTGTTCAAAACGTAGGGAAATTGTGCACATATTTGAATTGTAGATGACTCCATAACAAATACCTCTGCTACAATATAATATTTTGCATCTGCTAGAGAACAATTAAGAAACCATTTTAGACTTGTTTCTGCCTACTTTATGATTTAATCAAGGTTTCAAGCCTTCTTCATTTATCCTTAGAATGCTGGGTAATTTTCTGAAAATAGATCTTTATGTCGTCTGCTTTCCAAAGCCCTAAATATCTGCCTAATTTTGTTGAGGAAAGATACTTAGAGCAGCAAACAGATTAGATCACAGACTGGCCTGGATCTAACCTGTTTGAATAAGCATGAAGTTGGTTTCAGCACTATAAGGGTTAATGACTAATATAAGAAAATATTTCTGTCAGAAATGATTTAAAGCAGTCTTTCACTGAACTTTTTTTCTCCTTTGTTGGACTTAATTGAAAAAAATAAATACTCCTAAAGTCTAGAATTGCTACAGATTCTTAACTGATCAAATAAAGATATTGTATGTAAATCTAAACAGATTCTAAAATAGTTATGACAGATGAAAGGATGTGTATGGAATTGAAACCCAAATCATATCAACAAAATTTTCAATAGTTATTACATAACAAAGTCATGCAATACATACTTAATGAGTTTAAAATTGGAAAACAATAAGTAAGATTATTAGTTTAAAAGTATGGAGAAATATGATAGAAAAGTATATGAATGAGGTACAAATTTTGAATATGATGAGTTAACACTATCAATCAATACATAATTATTTACTAATCAATTTGTATATTTCATACATTTTAACACACATTACAAGTTAACTGAAAGCTGATAGTTTCTCCCTTGAAGTCATGTAGCAAATTAAATCAAAGTCATAAAGAAAAGTAGCCAATCAATGGCAAAAAATCATATCTACTTTACATATTACATGTATAAATATATCTATTTCGAATTTACTTTGACATGGCAAGGAACAATTAAAGCACAATAGGATGTGGATTAAAAAAAGAATCTTTTTCTTCAAGCACAGGGAAATGGGGAGCACATGGTGATCACATTAGACAACATAAAGCAAAGAGGGAACCTTGTTTTCAAAATATTTACATTACTTTGCAAGAAAATTTAATGAAATTTTACCACTTTTTTCACCGAAAATGCCTTTAAATGCACCTGCAGCAGATGACCCAAGATGCAATTGTGACAAAATAATTTCTTCATCACAAGAAAAACAATTTTCCAAACTTTTTAATAACTTTGCGTTTGGTGTTTCTTCGAGTTAAAGCAGTAAAAGAAATCTAAATCAAGGCTCACATGCAATACTTTAAGAAATGTTTCACATATGTGAAGGACCAACTTAATAGTCTTGCATTGAACCCTGAATATGAATGGAAGCGATTCCAAGTTTTGTCACAATAGTTTCCATCTAAAATCACAAAGAGATTAAGTTTCTTGCTACTTGATGAATATAGTATGCTCCTTGAGGGTTCAGTACAAGACTATAGTAAGTGCTTCATAAACATGAAGCACTTACTATAGTATTGCACTGAACCCTCGTTACTTTGGATATGGACAGACTAACAATTTCTCTATGAAGGACCAAATTAATTTGGGGCAACAGTGGCAAGGCACTATACAGTGTCTGCCTCTTAATGTACCAAGGGTCCTGGGTCCAGTGGGACAAGTCACTAAAATCCATTATGCAGGAAAGGGTTAAAATGCCAAGGATGTAGCCTCTTTGCAAAGTATACACCTACATACACATTGTTGCTAGGAAAGGCATATATAAGGTCTACATTGAACCTCTAAGCTTAATTTGTATGAATTACATTACTTTTCTCCTGGAGTTTTTTTCTACACTCTTGTTCAAATTACCTTTAAATTGCATCAGATGGAACAAAGGAAATAAAATCTTCCCTTGGGAGCATGCCGCGAAACCCCTAGCAGTATGTACACACTAAATGGCTTAGCTATGCCATTGGACGCACATGTTAAGGGAGGGGCTGACTATTAGACATCACTTGCATAGAGGTTAGCAACATATATGACGGTACAACATTCATCAGAAAGGTGATCAAATCTAAACATTAATCTTGGTTAGTATAATGAAGGAACCTTACAAAAATACAAATTAATTATACAAATTAATTATTTTATCCTAAAATAGAGGAAAATGTTGCCATGGTTACTACCATCAAAGAATCTATAAGCTATAATGTGGATCACATAATGTTTGGTTATTACTAGTATTAAGTTGTTAGAGCAGTTAGATATTCAACTAAATGATTTTTTGAATATTTTTATTTGCTAAAAACGACTGCAGACTATTTATTGATAACACTGCAACAAAAAGAGCTATGGCTTACAGCAAACAAATCTCTCTTTGTTGCAATGATTTTACTACATCCACCATACAATATAAAAAATAAATTTTGATTCTAACATCATTTTTCTTAACCCTAAGAATGCTGGGTAATTTTCTAAAAATGGAGTTTTGTGCAGTCTGCTTTTTAAAACCTAAAATATTTGCTTAATTGTGTTGAGAAAAGATACTCAGAGTAGCAAACAGGTTAGATAACATGCAAACTGCCAAGAAAATTGGCAGCTGGCGTGAACATAACCTATTTGCATAGTTAACGACACTATAATGATTAATTATCTTGTTCAAATATAACGCTACTCTTGATTAGTTAGTAATCACTGTACAATATCTTTAAGTCTGGTATGTGTTGATTTCAGAGTCATGCATGGTTGTGCAATTAAGTCAGGGGATCAGGATTATTGTTTATTTCAATTTTTTTCTTTCCACTGAATCCCAAAACCTAAAACTGATACCTCAAGTTTGTGCATCTGGTGCAGAGGACTTTAGAATCAATTACCAATCTATCATATTTCCACAAAATTTCAGGCTCTTATTCATAAAAGTGATTTCTTTATGCTACTGTCAGTCGTCTGCTGTTACTTTCAATTTGGACCAAACATAGCATGCCATATAAGGGAAGAATTTGGTCAACAGCTCTTATTATATGTAATTCAACTCATCATTGACATCTGCTGCTGCTTTCAATTTGGATCAGTGACAAAATTCCATATGATGGAGAAAATGGGTCAAAAGTCCTTATATTGCATCATTTCAGTCTGTGGTTGCTTTCAATTTGGACCATTCCCAATATTTCATATGAGGAAGGAATAAGTTCAACAGCCCTAATGTTTCAAAGTTGCCGTCTGCTGTTACTTTCAATTTGGACCTAACACAACATTCCATATGAGGGAATAAGGTAAACAGCCCCAATGATTCATCATTGCCGTCTGCTCTTGCTTTCAATTTGAGTCAGTGACAATATTCCATAATCACGGAGGGATTGGGTTTACGAGCCAGGGTACTGTTTTACTAAACAGTTTACGCTTAAGATTTGCGTAAGTCTAAAACAACAGTTCCTCTTTTATTAATATTTGGCGAAGCAATATTGCTAAGTAACACATCATTGGAATCGTCTCTCCGAGACGCTTCCAATGACGTGTCACATTGCAATATTGTACTTTTATTTAAGATACTATCCATGTGTATCCATTATGACTTACGCAAATATTTTCTGTAATTTGTTTAGTAAAACGGGCCCGATGCAGAGATGCAGTGCATTATACAGTCCTAGGCAGTACTTACCCGAGTACCCGAACATGTCGTCTTCCTCCACTGTTTAAATCAAAATTATAACACCCATGCAGATTTAAATTGTATATAACATTATATAACATAAATTTTTTGTTTAAATTTTCACATAAATCTGTTAACAACTGTATAAGTTTTGGGTTTTAATCTTTATCATAAACCCAGTAAGTCATAACTTAGTACCACATGTACACCTACAACTTTCCTCTATAAAAATAAACCCAAATAATTTCAAACCATGCAGCAAAAATCATTGAATATACACATTTTTTTTCTTAAACAACTGTTGAACTATGAAGTTAAAAGTTAAAAAAAAATCAATAAAAGTAGTTTTTATCATGCACTTTTTAAGATACCAGAACAAATGGTAAATATGCCACAATGAATATACAGTGTAAATAACTGTCATTTGAATCTAGATTATGAAACCAAGTAATGTAAACAATTAGAAGCAGGGTAGTGGATCAGACAAAATGCATTGGTCAAGATGCAAAAGAGAAATGCAAATTATATCTTAATTTCATTCACAAATCATGCATTATACAGATGGTCAAATTTTGAAACCATGATCTTGTAACCTAATGACTATTTCATTGTTTGTATCACTTTAAATTCATTCTTATTGCAACTGATGTGACTTATTCCATTGGAGTCTAGATTTGTTATGTTTTAATAAGATTCTAAACATCAAAGCTAATTTCTATCACACCAGATAAAAAAAAATCAATATTAGCAAACACCTCAAACATTACTTATTTGTACAGCCATATTATTTATGTATTTATTTTTTATTTTTTTTTATTTTCAAAATAATAATAACCCAGTTGGCTCTGCTAATATGAGTGGGAAATAATGTCAGTATCATTAATGTTTTAAATTTTGTGGCACTCAAAATACCTAAATATGTGTTCTTGTATTTCCCAACATGTATCAGTGATTCACGAATCTCTTTTCAAGCCATTGACATTTTTCTGAACTTTTTAAGTCACTGACCGCTTTTCAAACAAAACAACATCCATAGATGATCAAATTACAAAGTTTAACTATTGATGACCATATAATCTCATTTTTCTTTCTTTGAAAGAATCACTTTGATATCAAGGAGAATTAAGCCTTGTGATATATAAGATGAATATTTAATATGGCAGTACTATATATTATCAATTTTTCAAAAGGTAAAAAACAAACTACAAAGCCAAACAAACACGACCCTCTTCCATCATATTGTGAGATTCTGTAACTTTATAACTCTGCTCTTAATTCACCTTACAAAAAAATACCTTGCTTGTAAACATCTACAGTTGATTTCCTCAAGCAAAAAAGAAAAATTGCTCCTTATTAGCATTATGTTTTATTTTCACAGTAGCTTCTCTCCAAGGTTTTTTCCCTATCTGCCATTGCATTTAATTCTGACAAATCCCATTTTCTACATGGGGTGATAAACACTATTGATTATTATAACTTTCTTCAGAATGACAGCCCATCTGCATGTTTAGAACAAAGGTAACTCAATTTCTTTACTGACTTGGAGCATCTAAGCTTCCCAATGTACCATAGACATACGTCATAAAAAGAATGCTTCTGAAACATTTATCTATTTATTTCATACGGATTTTACATTGCATCAATATTATTTTAGCTGTGATGCAATGCCAAGTCCATTAATTTTTGGGAAGACCCAAACCTTGAATGCCCATAAAGGGCTGGTCAAGCCAGATAGAACCATCAGCATTCACTTTATGGTCAATAGGAAAACTACCTCTCATGACAATCAAAGTACAATCCAAGTTTCTTCATAAACCATGTCGATGAAAAACAAACTGCCTCATTGATGGAAAAGGGTCAAGTGTTAAAAAAAAAATCACAAATCTCAAACTCGAGTAAAACATGTATATACCTCCATTGGTTCGTAAAGGGGGAGGGCTTGTGACCCCAAGTTGTGCCGCGGCAGACTGAGAACTCCGGGCTCGTGGCGATTTGGGCAACGGCTTCGTGCTCGGGTATTTAGTCTTGATTGGATTTCGAACAGGGGGATTTGGAACATAGCCTGAGAGTATGGGACCACTGTTCCTGTACACAGACTTAACCGAGTCACTTTGATCAAATGAGCTATTCTGTGATCTGGGTTGAGTATGGAGATGATTTGAGTTTGTATGGGACTTTATGATTGGCTGATGATGTTTTGTCTCGACGTTTGTGATTGGACCGTTGGTTGCCGATGGCGATGAAGCCTTTGGGGATGCCTCACTCTGGGATTTTTCTACAACATGCAAGAGGGATAACAATAGGACACATGGCATAACATGGGCAAACCTTTGTCACAGAGGTCTAGACATATATTTACATATACCAGAAGCAAATTGTATGCATTATTTTAGGAATTAGTTCTTTAATCCTATATAAAGGGCACTCATTAAAACATTCTTGATGGAACATTTTTACTGAGTACCCTAAATATGGGGTTTGGAGGAGAAATCAAAACCAACAGGTAGCGTGAGAATTGATCATATCTGGACCTCTGTATGGATGCATTTAACTCTTCATTCACTTTAGATGATGTGTATGATTACATAACTAAATATTCTAATCAAGACAAACTAATACTCTGTTTTTGTAACGCCTTGTTGAAAACAATCAGAAAACCATTACAATCCTTTGGATAAGACTTTAAACTGAGGTCTCGTCCTATGAGTAGCCATTGGCTAATACAAAAAGGATGTGAAACCACAGGTATTAGAACTTCCATAAGCTAATGATACTTCTATAATCTCAGATAAGTATCATCGAAATGTATTTCAATATCAGTATTGTTTGTTAACATTTTCAGTTGAAGATTAAAAATAGATTGTTTGGTACAGATAAAGGACAACATCAAGGCAAACAAAAAATGATGTTTACAATAGATAACATTACAAATCATGCAAATGTAACAACATCGCAATTATTGTGCAACTCTGTATACTTTGTCCAATCTCTAACCTCTAACTAACTAACATATCACTCTTAACAGTAATAACTTTTATGACAATATCATAAAATACAACAAATCTAAATTGTTTTAGTATCATATGCACTTATTTATCAATACATGTAGAGATAATTTAATGATCAACCTCTATATCTATAGAGATAAATTGAGATAAAGTTAGAATACAGTCAAAATATTACCTTAAAAAAATGAAATTTTAGAACACTGTCATTAATTAGCACTGCTTTAGAAGATAATACAGGTTAAACAGTTAGAGTTTGATTATTCAGAAACAAGTTTACCTTTTTGTTGAATCTTTATTAAACTTTCTTTTTTCCCTCAGTTGTAAATGATATCATAAATTATACTTTTACTTAAACATCATATAATCTTTAATGCTTCTTAAATACATTCTTTGCTGTTGCAATTTTAATCAAAAAAAACTAATGAGTAAAATACAGTTAGATGGGTTTCCAAGATTTTATAATCAAGTTAATTCAGTTTTTTGTTTAGTTTGTGATGAAGTTAAAGTATACCTAACCAACACAAAGCATTTTCTTCAATTATCAAGCAATCTTCTTAGGAATCATCCTTAAAATCATTTCATCAGCAATACAAAAAAAAAGAAAAAAAAGAGAGACACTATCTTCTCATGTTTTTTCATAAACTATATCAATTGTACCAGTTTCAATTTTGCATTTGACATATTAGAGGTTGAAATTATTGTGCCAGTATTGTAAATGAAGATGAGTACATGAATGATATAATATGAATGACAAAATAACAACTGCATTGATTCCTTGAGATTGTCTTTAAGGCTCATTTAACACACCTTTAGAAAAAGATTAAAAAGAGTTAAAAGAGCTTTTCCATAGAAAAGAAAATTTGAAAGTCAAAATTTTTTTTTTTCTATATAAAATGTGTTGTCTCCATTTGCTGTCACTTTTGATAAATCTTAACAAGCCAAAAGAGGGAATCGGTGAAAAACAATCATCAAAAACAAAGAAAAAAATTAACATTAACAAAAAAAGGATTGACAAAACATCATTGTAACAAAATTGCATTAGATTTTGACAACTTTCGTTTTATCCACTCAAATGTTGAAAATTGTACACATTACAAAGAGAGGATTTGGTAATCTGTCACTGGAAGCTGAATTAAAAAGGCATCATGCAACTAAAGCTGATAAGCCCTTAAAGGCTTTGACACAAAAATCATACATAGCCTTAGACAAGCCGAGTAGTCTGGCTTTGACACAAAAATATGAGGGTTCAATGCAATACAATAGTAAGTGCTTCATGTTTATGAAGCACTAAATACTATAGTCTTGTATTGAACCCTCGAATTGTACAAAGCCGTTAACAGAGTATCTATCATTTCAAAACATTAATTAGTTTAGTAGACTTTGTTGTCTTTTTTCTCACAATGTTTTCCATTAATGTGCCTGTGTGTAAAATAAGTAAACATTCATAATGGGGTCAAGATGACTATATCAGATAATGAACTATTTGAATGTTAGATACTCCGTTAAACCTTGATAAAGCGACATACACTGATTTTACACAAATGCTACCCATCACTGAATGAATGGGGTTTTAAGGTAGAATACCCATAATCCGCCATTTTTGAATCTATTCTTTCATCAGACCATCTTTATATACATTATTCGGAATCGGAACTATTTGGTTTAATGTAAATAATTTCGGCCCTGACCCTTGTATACCACGAACAACTGAAGTAATATGCCAAGAAAATGAGTTTCAAAATGGCGGATTATGGGTATTCTACCTTAAGGCATATTGTTTGCTGAGGTCATTTAGAACAGCTACCCATTACTAATAACCGAAAAACAGTTGACAAAGCTTTAAATACCTTTTTACCAACTATCATCATTACTTTTACTAATTTCAGCCATAAAAAAATAGGCCTGGATTGCATTTTAATGAACCATTTTTGTGAATTTATAAATTGCTTTTCAATCATTCCTCTAAAACAGGGTCTTGATAAGGTTATGTATGAGGTCCTTTGACTTGCAGCATGCCCAAAACTATTCAGGATGTCCTTTATCATTCGGGGTACTAATAAGAAATGTATCATTGAGTACCAACAACATAGCGTTAAGGATATGTTAAAAAGGAAGCCATTGGAAATACACCTCTTTATCAAGGTACTCTGTGTGAATCACTTTATGGTCAAATTCATCTAAAATTAAAAAAAGAGTGAAAATTATTTTTAATGGATTTAAAGCCACGTCAACATGATTTCAGTTATTTTATTGCTTTCCTTGATTTCACAATTACTAGGCAGCGCCTTGCACAAGAACACTACACAAATGCTATTACAATGATTGTGCTCTTAGCCCAGAGAGGGTTGAACCCACAATGATTTACGGTAACGTTACAAGACTGTGCAAACATCTGTTTTTTCTTACCGTTATCATTATGTGTTTGTGAGTATCTAGCCAGGTTGGTCATTCCAGTTTGTCTCGCGCGTGGCAAAGTGCTTGAAAACACAGCAGCAGCAGAATCAGATTCCGTTCCACTTCTTTGTTTGAGTTTTCTGGGCAGCGTCAAAGTGCTTCTGTATATAACATCATGTTGAGACCCTTGTTGTTGGGGAATTTCAATAAATTTTGTTGATAACTGATAACTAGTTCCATCATTTTGTGAACCATCTTGTAGAAAACCCCTTCTAGGTGTTATTAAATCATCTTGTTGAACATTCATCTTATCAATGTTTGAATTATTTTGTTGATCTTTCATCAAATTGTTCCTTGAATCATTCTTTTGATCACCAATCATTTTGCCTTGTGAATTGTCTCTATGATCATTCAGCCTACGTTTTGTCGCATCACCTTTGTTTTCTTGAAGAGTAGGTATCCATGTGTTGGGAGTGGTTGTGCTATCAGAGCCAACAAACGGTGTGGAATCCGGAAGGCGGACAACCCCTGCACTGTTGGTATCATCAGTTTTTATTTCCTTTTTCTGTCTTGTAGATTTCCACTCATCTCCAATTGTTTGCAAATAGTCCAGAGTCATCTTGTTAACGATAGAAGGTGTGCGCTGCTTTTCCAAAGGTTCCGCTCGTTTATAATAGTCGGAATTCTTTTCAATGTCCTTCATTATATCATCTGGAGGGTTAAACGCGTGTTCAAAAGAATCCTCATTACAGCAAGCACTCATATTTAGTTCATCATCTCTAGGGACTTTGTCTGATTCTGTGAAAGAGGTATCATTCATTTCTTGAAGCTTCACACCAAAGGCAAAGTCATCTCCTAATTCATCTTTCATCTGTGACAAGTCCCCACTGACAGTCCTTGGAATACAATGGCGTCCAGATTGGTCCAGGTTACCCAAACTGGAATAGGAAAATGCAGACCTTGTACCATTCCTTTCATTATGCTGAACCAGATTTGGTACAGATGATGATTTAGAGATATTGATAACAGGCGTTGCCAGATATGTATCCATTTCATCATCGCTATCTTTGACAATGAAGGTATCGGTACTGCTAGTACTGTTCCTGCGAATATCGTAGTATCCTTGTTCTGGATTGCCCACATTCTGGGATAAACCGGCCTGAACTGGTGTCTTTCTTTGGAATATTTTCCCAATCACAGGTTCATGGAGAACTGGGACATCTGTTGCTGATGAAGAGAAGTTATTTAAACTCTCTGAAACATCAATCTGTGATGTAGTAGGGAAATTCTTGTCTTCTATTGAGGTTTCTTTTTCCTTCTCTCTTTTGCTATCTATCTGATAGAAATTTGACCTTGAATTAAAGTCATTGTTCTGAGCCAGCGATCTCAAGTTCCTGACTTTAAACATGGTTTGTACACTTGGTTTGTCAGTGACCATCATTCCATTATTCTCTTTATGGTCAGTTTGAGCAATTCTGTCTGCAAAAACACATGTTTCATTCTTATCTACATTAAAGTCATCATTTGTATCTGTAGGCTTAATATCTTCTACATCAGACACTTGTTTATCTGACATCCTTGGGAAAGTCTGACTTTTGGGTATTTTTGTTTCTCTCAAAACTTTTGAAGACTGGAAATGGATAGAAGAAGGAACAATTTTTGAAATTCCTTCAACTGATTTTGTTTGAGGCTTTTGATGTCTATCAAGTGGTCTATTCTCTAGCTTGGCAATCACAGACCTTACACTGCCAACTGATGATGTATCAACAGCTTTCCTAGAAGGGACAGGGATCGAAGTTCTTGGACACACAGTTGATGCGTTCACCGGTATAAGATGCGGTAGATGAGATGTTGAGACCGTATCTTCATGCCCTGAGCTAGGTTTGTGTTCTGGAACACTTGCCATAGAAGTATTACCAATACCAGTAACTGTATTGTGTCCATCTGTTTGTCTATGGGGAGTAGAGAGATCATCAGTAACAACCAACTGCCCTGTAGAGTCTCTATGCAAGATGAAACTATCATTAGATCTTCCACGCGAAAGTCTCCTGCCGGGATTGGGTTGATCTAGGCTGACCGAAGCTTTGTATTGGGGATTTTCCAGTGAGTTATAAATCTGGAGGTTCGACTGCATTGGTCGAGCTATGTATTCTGCTGTTGTACCCCTATTTGCGAAATCATGTGGTCCTGACAATATCTTGGAATACACTGGTGGTTTCTGTACAACAGGTCTCTGAACTGGTATGACTTCCACGACCGTTGGCTTATTCTTTCTCTCTGCCCTTTCACTGCTGAAAGTCTTTGCAAACAGAGACCCCTTAGATGAATCTGACCTTTTGTGACCAGACGATTCAGGTCCTTGGTCATCCTGCAGATGTTTTGAGTATGGGGCCGAGATGGATCTAATATGCAGATTATCTGAACTCTCTGGATCTGCTTGACATTTCTGTTTCTTTGCCTCCACTAAAATTTCGTAATCATCCAATTTTTCTGGGATGTTGGTCCCATACAAAGCTCTTTTTGGGCTAGTTGGTTTAACCGGAGTTGCCCATCTGGCAGGACTTGCACTTGCTGTGCTTCTTGGAGAAACAGGAGACTTACCAAGTCTTCCCTTCAGCTTCTCTGCTTTTACTGCATTGTGGAAAAAGGTGTTTGGGAGAGGATTGTTTGAATCATCATCATCATCATCAACATCATCATCATCATAGTTGTCCGAAACAACAACATCATCATCATAATCATTGTCGTAAATCAAATCATCAACATCATCTTCATCATCATAATCATTTTCATACATGTTTTTCAAATCAGTCAATGATTTTCCTTTCCTTTTTAGACCATAATCCTTGGCAGGTTTCCAGCGAAAGACAGCTAGTTTTTGTAAGTCATAGAAAAACTCTTCGTTTCTTTGTGCTTCGCTTAACTCTTGATACAGCCAATGAAGTTCTTCCATACTCTGAACGTCATATTTCGCAAATATATCGGAGGTATTTCGCCTATCATCTACAGTGTCAGCATAGCCAGATAAAGAGGTTTTCTCCTCTATTTGATGAATTCTCTCCAACACAGCGAAATGCTTCTGCAATTTCAAGAATTTGTCTGACTTTCCACTCGAATGCAACAGGCCAGCCGTGTAACACTGATATGTGGAATGGTCTACCCTGGACTTCTCACTGGTAACAGAGCTTCGAGACGACATTGCCATTTTACCAAAATCATAAGCCAGCGGGGTAGCTATCAGAGTATTATCGCTATCTTCCCCATTTTGTAAGCTCTCAGATGACAAATTGTCCATGGACAGGTCTGCAGGCTTGGTAGCCTCTCTGAAGCTGTTTTCCTCGTCGGCGTCGTAATCCATAGGGGTTGGAGAAGCACTTGGCACTGCAGAACTAATTTTCAACATCTGTGTTATCTTTTCCCTCTCTTTGGCTGCTGCCTGTTCTTTATATTGCCTTATCTTGTCCCTATACGGTTCCCTGCCTGACCTCTCTTCTCTGTGGACATTCTGTGATGGAGGGGAACCAATCCAGTTTCCAATACTTTTCTCGATGGCCAAATCTCCCCGCTGGTTCCTCCATTCGCGCTGTGCATCATTCTCAAGGTCAAATTCATTATCATCACTACAATAATTATATTCAATAATGTTACCTTCACCTTGATTGGATGACCTTTGACCTTGACCCTGCCTAAATAACATTTGGGCATCCTCAGTTGTTTCTGTTTCAAACATTTCACTATCTGAATGGATTTGATTACCCTTCACAAACTCGTTGACAAAACTTAAAGCACTCTCCTCACTTTGATCCATGTTTCCCGTACTTTCCGAGTAATCCTCACCATTGAATCTCCCAGAACTGTCTCCTAAATCCATTTTAAAATGGGCTCCTTCAAACTGCCCGCTGTTTGTAAAAACACTGTCAGAATCAGAAAGCTTCCCAGCTGAATCTGCACCCAAAGAAACATTCAGCACATTGTCATCATTGTTACATGCTAATTTCCTTTTGCTATCTTTGTGTTGATTTTTTTGTCTCTCAAACGACTTTGAGCGCTGATGATCAATAGCTTTCCACACTGTTTTATCAATCCCTGTGTGGTATTCAGCTATCACCTCTGACCTCTCCTTTACAGGGCCATACTTTGCCCTTACCTCTGCCTCCGCGAAAGCATCACTCAAAAAACTCGCAGACTCCGGCGAAAACCGCTCCTCGTCAATAAGCCTGCAGTAATGTTTCTCCACTCTCTCCCTGTATTCCTCCCTCCGTTTCTGCTCCTCCTTGTCAAAAAATTCAAACTTAATGCTTGTGATGCTGGATGCACTGTGAGGCGTAGGGGATAGCGTATTAACAATACTGGTGACACCGTTATCTTGGGAACCAGGCAAGGATGGCTGAATGGCTGGGCTGGTTCCGGTTTCAATGTCAGATCTACGTGGGAGACATCTTGAACCTTTTTCTGAGGCCATGATTGTTTTCCCCCTTGGCAAATTATGCTCTGTGTGTGTGTTTTTTTTCTATATTAATTGTAGAGCAGTTAATGAGGTCTGTTTTCTGTCTGTCCCAGTTTTGTCTCCCACTAGTTTATAATAAGGAGGTAACAGGAGAAGGCCATTCTGTTTATCTTGAAACCACTTTTGATATGTCTCAACCACTATCAGTCTCCTTACCCCTGTAGTACATGAATTATCTGTCAACCATCAAGGGCCAAAATGGGTCTCTATTTCTCCTTTAGTTCACTTCTTTCCCTTACTCCTTCCTTTAATGGGGAATGTATATTTTCATTATTTTCAATGGGAACACTAGACTATAATGTTGATTGCTGATATGGAAGCTGTTGATGGTTACAATTGTTGTTGGAATGTAAACAACCTGAATGGAAATGTCATCGGCAGACTGCACGCAACACAATCTTCATTATATCAAGCTGGTTTATATCACAACCTCTCATATGATGGCCATTCGATATCTGTTTGTTATCACTAGTATCCTACATACAACTGATTCATTGCCTGTTATCTATTGTTTTCACAAAATCCGTTATATTATTATCATGACTTAAGCCAGTATATCCAAGGTCATGATTCACAGCATCCAGTTCAGCTGTTCAGTTGCGGCTAATCTCCAAAAATGCCGGGAATTGCCTGTGATCATTCCATCGAAAAACACCCCAGCCTTGACGAGTGACAAGTTCTGCCTGTTTCAAAAACTGTTACAGTATGCATATGTAACGGTTTGTATCCGATAATTGTCACAGGGGATGTTTCTGTCCATCCCCATGGTAATGTTACAATCAATTAACACCAATTAACACCTTATGAATGGCCCAGTTGTGATGACAACACAATATAGTCGGATTGGAAAAGATGCAGGGAGAAAATAAAAGACAACCTACAGTTATCCATGCAGACTGCAAAAAAATATAAAACATGAATGAAAATATGAGTCACCCTACCCACAGGATATAATTGTATCAAAATTTGGATGTCTTTATAATGGAATCAAAAGAAATTGGCATCTAAACATTGTGACAAAAAAAACCTCTTTCCTATCTTATTTTGCTCTCTTATATTCTTTGGAAAATTGCGGACCTGATTAAATTTGCCAGTTCTTAAATGTGATACTTTAAGCTCTTACTCTAAATTTAGTTACTTTACCACATCTGCTGCAGAAAATTTACCAACAATTTTGACAAAAAGGAGAAACAATCAGTTTCTCTTTTTATCACAATGATTCTGCTTTATTCATGAAGATTAAATGGCTATTCTTAGCTTGTTCATGAATCCCAAGAGCAATGTATTCATGAACCTGTACTTGGTGATAATGAACATGTTCTCAAAATTCATGAACAAGTTCTCTGTTCATGAACAGCCATTTAATGTCCATGAACAATGATGAAGTTCATGAATAAGTTGTTGAATCTTTCGCAGGGGGATAGGCATTGACTTGACTATTGCTGGAATGATGATTGGCCCAATAATATGTTAGGAGAAAGGAAAAATCAATTCATCATGGGAAATGAGGATTTGCTGGATTGTTTAGCCATTTTCATCTGTGTGCAACAAACATCTCTATCCTACCTACCAATATATGGAATCAATGGACCAATTGAAAACTTTCCATTTAGGTGCCAGGAGTCAATATTAGCCCTGTCAGAATGCAGGGTAATAGACTCAAAAGACGTGTTTATATTGCTTGAAAAATTGAGGAAATGTACTTTGTGTTTGAAAAACCTATATTATTATTGTTTAAATAAAGAATTTTTTTAACAGAATTTTAAGTATCTCGTGATGCACAAATCATTATAAAATATTCCTATCATTTGCATTGTAAATACCTTATCTGTCATAGACAAAATAACCTTTCATGCATTGTTTATCAGTGGTCACTTATAACAAAATTTTACTTAAATGTGTAGCATTTTGAGATATGACAATTAATTTAAAAAAAAAAAAAAAAAAAAAAAAAAAAAAAAAAAAAAAAATAATAATAAAGGTCATATTGTCTTAGAGGGCTATTATCTTTATTCAAATAGGATGCTTATTATAAAAAAAAAAAAAAAACGGCAATCAAAAGATACTTTCCGATTGTAACATTATTACAAGCTATGTTTGAACTCTATCATGATTATTCAAAAAAAAAAAATTTGACATATCTATCTGGTTAAAATAGCATTCTTGGTTGATACAAATGTAACATCCTGATAGGACAAATACTCTCTTTCAAAATACAACTTCATGCATGGTTATCATATTATATCAACATAATTTATCAAATTCTGAAAAATAAATTCTATTCAAAATCTAAACAACAGACAATGTTTGTATCATGCTTTACAAATACATTCTCAGAATGAAACTTGTTCATGCATTGAAATCTTGATTTATATTTTTCATGCTAATTTTTATTTTCTAATATTGTTTCCACTAGTAGTCAAACACTATTTCAACAATTTTCAAATTAACGAAGTTGAAAAACATTGGTAAACCCCAATCAATAGAACAATTTGATTGAACCCTTTTTATGGTTTGTGAAACCTGTAAAAATTCATCAATAATCGGTGACAAAACTGTCCTTGGGAAATTCATAACTACAGTAGAACACCCATAATCGGCCATTTTCAAACTCATTTATTCACCACGGGCCCGTTTTACTAAACAACTTACGGAAAATGTTTGCGTAAGTCATAATTGATAAACATGGATAGTATCTTCAATGAAAGTACAATGTTGCAATGTGGCACTTCATTGGAAGCGTCTCGGAGAGACGATTCCAATGCTGTGTCACTTTGCAATATTGCTTCGTCCAATTTTGAAATAAGAGGAATTGTTGTTTTAGACTTACGCAAATTTTAAGCGTAAACTGTTTAGTAAAACGGTACCCTGATTGCTTCAGTCGTTCTGGGTATAAATCAGTCTGGGTGGAACAATACACATTAAACATTGGTCTCGGCTGGAACTATTTGCATCAAACCAAATAGTTCCAGTTCGGACCAATTTTTTAAGAATAAAAATCTGCATTTTCTCTGTGATAGAGAGTGAGAACCATTGAGACAAAAGGAGAAACTGCTCAAAACAACCGGAATCTCTTTTTATCTTAACGGTTCCTTCATTCAATGATTCCTCTATGAGAGATGTATCAGAGTGCGTCTAAATGAAATCATCATTAAATACAGAAAACAGTTAGGTCTTAGCTTCTCAATTCACAATAATTCAATTTTAAATCAATCCATCTGACACTTAAAAAACAAATTAAAGCTTAACAACTAAAGGGTAGGAGAAGGGAATGTTGGAACATAACTTTAAATTGGTATGAAATCATCCAAGAAAAGGGGAATACGCCTTACTTTTCAATTTCCTAACACTTTTACAAAATGACAATCACTTTATTACTACATTGAAATTGTTACCGTAATAGCAAGTGCTTCTTAGGATAAATAGAAAGCGAAATTAAAGTTTACTGTTTTGTCACAATTTTTTTTCAAATACAATAAAGACAAACTTACAGTATGCAACTCCTATCAATAAACATATAAAATGATAGGATTTAATAAATAAATATAGTTATTTGATAAATAATTGTTCAATATCATCAATTTTTTATTCTATCCTTAAAAGATTGAGTTTTGAAGTATGAACGGTCAATATAATTTGTATGAACGAAAAGTTTGTTAAGGGCATATGGGTTATTCCCCTTTTCTCAGACTATCTCATGGTGATGAAACAAGTAAAACAATATGTGGGGAAAGTAACAAGAACAATAAATAACAGTATGAAACAATAAAAGAGCTCATGTCGAAGCAGAAAAAGGTCACAAGAGTTCTTTGTAAGAGTAGATTTGTTTCAATCTGTTCAATATTTCAACCCCTTACTCCATAACACCGCCATTTACCACACCTGCAGCTAAAGGCTTTGGAAACCACTGTGACAAAAGGATTGATAGTTCAGTATGAGCGATTTATCCCTTTGTCACAATGGTTTCTAACAAATGTCATAATGAAAAATATATATGTCTTTAAGAGACTTGTTTCTCAATGTAAAAGCTGTAGCCTTTTTTAGGAAAAACTTTGTTTATGCAATATTTTGTCTTTTGCTGTTGCTTTCAATTTTGACCAATCACAGATAAAATTATATTTTAACAAAATTGTTGCAATTCTAATTTGAAATCGATATGAATGTTGAAACTCAACAAACACTACAATTATACATATACCAAACACTACTTTGAACCTTTTTGCTCAACACGAAACTCAATACATGTAACTTATTCAAAACTTCCATTTAAACAATATGCGTAAAAGGTCTATAAAATTTAACTTACTTTGCCCTTTTTCTGGAGCAGGCTTTTGAAGCCCACTTATGGGTATCTCTCCGCCCCTTTGAATCTTTTTATATGCGTCGGGTTCTTCCACAGGAAGGGGTTTCTTATCTATAACAGAACTGGGTGCTATTCTCTTGTCCGACCCATCCGTACTGGAATAATAAATGAATTTAATTGATCAATTAAGAAATTAAAATGGTTAATCACTGGTTAATTAATAGCCTTATGAAATCATATGCTCCTTAATCCATTACCAAATGCCAAATTTTCGACTGTTACAAATTGAAAGACTTTGCAGATGACATTTCAAAATGTGATGAAATTGAAAAATAATCAACTGATAGGTCAGAAATCAATTTTGGAAAAAGAGAAATTGTTTGTAAAGAGCAATTTCTCCTTTTCCCACAATGTTTTCCCGAGTATGTCTGCAACAAACTTGTCAATTGTCATTATAAATTGGTAAAGGGTTAATCAGAGGTAAATTTGCAATAACATCAAACCTATTGCCAAGTGTAAGGTGTAAATTGATGTACAAGAAAGATAACTCTGTATAGACAATAGCACATTCTTAAGTGGCCGTTCTCTTTCACAACTAGATTACACTGTGACAGAAACTCATATCAAAACCATTTAGACAAAAGAAATTTATAAATTTGCTTATAAGCCATATCTATGGAATTGCAGCAAAAGAAGTAGGCAAAATTGCTTGTGGAAACCACAGTGATGAAACAGAAATTGCTTGTGGAAACCACAGTGACGAAACTGAAATTTTTCGAAATATGTCCGAAAAATCTCAAATTTTTAATGTCAATCAATATTTTTTTTGTGAAAGGTTAATTCATCATAGTCATCTGATATTGCTTTCAAATTTGACCAGTCACATGATTTCTTATAAGAAATGGATTAACCCATTACCAAACGATCAAAATATTTGACCAGTTTGTTGCTGATGACTCTGGAAAACTGACGGAAAAGGAGAAATTGCTTTTAACAAGCAATTTCTACTTTTCCCACAATGTTTTCTGCCTTATCAAAAGATTATTTTTCAATTTAATCACATTTTGTAATGTCGTCTGCAAACTCTTTCAATTTGGGACAGTCCAACATTTGGCATTTGGTAAAGAGTTTAGGCTCTTTCAGTACAGATCCCATTTGATCATTTTGTCAAGGGTGGGTTGATTTTGCTTGATGGGTGACTTTATGGAAGGTCGGGTCAAATTACCAATCCATATAACTCGTTAAATGACCATCATTCAAGAAATCAAACAAAACAAGGGGAATAATAAAAGCGACCTTACAATAAAAATCATTCAAGTATGTAGTTTAGGTTGACTGAATCTAAATTCATCATACATAAAACTTGGCAAATGTCTTAAGAATTATTGGATTTATTTGTTTCTTGTATCTGTATGTTTTTAAGATAGGGTTCTTAAAAAAAATAGTAATTTTCGTCATCTTAAACATGTGGCTTCAATTGGCTGAAAATCTTTCAATGTTTGTGCTCACTCTATCATTAATAGAAATGAGGGGTGACAGTGGTGTAGATGTAACGCATCATTCTCTTGTACAGTCAGGGTACCGAGTCCAATCCCTGTTTGGCAATGCGAAAATTTTCCTGGACTAGCCATCAAATCTGCATGAGTACTGGTTTATTTTCCAGGAAGCAGTCATTGGAGTGAATTCAATAAGCTTCAAGCTTCTGTCACAATTGATGTTAAATACAAAAGTTTAAACTAATATAGAACTGTCTTCTTCTATCGCTTTCAATTTGAACCAGTGGTAAAGTCCCATACAGGGGTATAAAGTGATGTCTCGTTAATCCGAACACATCCGTTCCCAACAAAATGTCCAGATTACCGAATCATCCGGACTAATGAAGCAGGCCATGTTCTTATACACATTAAGACATAAACAAACTGTATGCACGTGTATACTTATAACCCTTTAGCAAACGCCAAATTGTCGACAGTCCCAAATTGAAAGAGTTTGCAGACGACATATCAAAATGTGATGAAATTAAGAAATAATCTTCTGATATGGCAGAAAACATTGTGGGAAAAGGAGAAATTGCTCGTCACGAGCAATTTCTCCTTTACCCACAATGTTTTCAAAAGTCGTCTGCAACAAACTGGTCAAATAATTCCATTCCCTTAAAATTTCGTTCGGATTGCGAGACAATCCGATAATCGGAGTCCGGATAAACGAGGCTTCACTGTATAGGTAAAGAAGCTACATGCTTCAACATTACCTATGATAACCATCCCAACAACTTGTTGATTTCTCATTAACTGTTACCTTGGAATGCGAGTACAACCTACATGTTAACATGCACTAAGTGATCAATAGATTGCATTGTGTTGTTTACACATAACAAAGGTGCTGCAGGCTGGTTAAGTGCAATGCTGCTCTGTAAAATCAACATACAGTCTAACTTGTGTTAAGCAGCCACCCTTTTAAGCAGCCAACCTGCCTTAAACAGCCACTACAGAAAGTCCCATTGTTAGATTTACAGTGTAAATCAATTTGTGTTAAGCAGCCAACCTGTCTTAAACAGCCAATTTACTCTGTTCCATAGGCTGGCCTCTTAACACAAGTTTGACTGTAATAGTGAAGCCAAAGCCAAACAATGGTGAATCCAAGTATAGTCATACTTTACCAAAACATTCATGAACCTGTACTTGATGTTCATGGCACTGTTCTTGAATTTCATGAACAAGTTTTGTGTTTATGAATGGCCATTTAACATTCATGAATGTTCATGGGTTCTTTGGACAGAAGAGTGGATGACAATGAGGCAGTAGTAGAGTGTCAGCCTCAGTAACCAAGGGTGGTGGTTAAAAATGGCAGGAAACAGCCCGTAAATCTGTGAGAGTACTGGCCACATATACAGGAAGCAGTCATGTGGAGCGAATCTGATAAGCTTCAAGCATCCGTCACAATCGAGTAACATGAATAAGTTTAGGAAGAAAAGTTGAAAATACCATGACCTTAGAGAAGGCTATCAAAATGTGGGGTGAATATTTCTCTTGTCATGCTGGTATCAGGCTAATAGTGGTTATTTAGACATTTTGATAACCAATACAAACACACACATAAGTGGCCAGGCACACTCCCACGTAAAATCGTTTTCATTAAGAACAATGTCCGCAACAAAGCATAGCTACAAAAATCCGCTTTGGATTTACAGTCCCCTGTGGGGATTCGATCCCGGTTTGTTGGGACGAGAGTCCAAGACCACAACCACTGAGCTAGAGTCAGCTCAGTAACACAGAGGTCAAATCTTGTACATATTGATTGTTGCTATGCTGTAGAGAGTAAGGCTGTTACGTAACATTGTTTCAAGAGCCACCTTAAATGCTTTTAATTTGAACTAAACTTTGATGTTAATAACTTATATTAAAAGTTGCTCAAGAATTCTGAATTTAAGTGAGATATCATAGTTAAGTCCCAGGTGTTTGACATTAACCATAATTTAACATTTATAGAGTACATCTACTTAAGCATTTTCAAAGCTGATTCCTTAAGGTAGAATACCCATGATCCTCCATTTTGCACCTCACTCTTAAATTGGAATACTTAGGTATTTCTCAGTATACATAGGTTGGGTCCAGAACCATTGCATTTAACCGAATAGTTCCTGCCCAAATTGATGCATACCGAGAACAACTGGAGTACTCCGACAAAAGAACAAATTCAAAATGGTGGATTATGGGTATAATGCTTTAATTCTAAAGTACGTTATAGTACTCATAGTTACCCTCTGTCATATCGTCACTTAATGCAATGTGTCCACATTAAACATTTAGGTCACTGAATTAATTAGTATACCTTTAATGTGGCTGAGGTACTTGATTAATTTAAAATACCCAGGTAACTCTACATGTCTCTTCACAAATATAAGTTTAAACTGCAAAAAGAAACAATCATGATACTAAGTATTTATCGTCTTCTGTTGCTTTCGATTTGGACCAGTCACTTAAACAATCAGTCATGTTTTCCTTTCTCCTAATTGCTTCAAGCAAATATCATGAAGAAAAACATTGTTTACCATAGTTGGAACTTTTCATCTGTTGTTGCTTTTACAGGCAATTTAGACAAGTTACAAAATGATGATAGTTTCAATTTCTGTCTTTTAATACTATAATGTTAACAAATTCAATGGGACAAACAAATTGTCTTCATGACCAATTAATAGTTTTGTCATAACGGTTGCAACCCAAAACAATAAAGTATTAAGTACTTTCTCCATTTTATGTTATTCATTGCCGTCTCCTGTTGCTTTGAATTTGGACCTGCCACAAATTCTAATAGAATGTAATGGGTTAGATTTCACTTTCTTAAATATACAAGCTCAAAAATGCTTTACAGATGCACATTAACCAAGTAAACAAGCCAGCATCCCAAAATAAACCTATAAACAAGCCCTAAAAATTCCAATCAATTATCTTACAAACTTACCTGTATAATTTTTCTATTAATTGCATCATTATGAAATTTCACTTATATACATCACACCACTAAACACTTCACTTTATATCCAAACACATCCATCCTTATGAATCCATGAGCAGAGTATCGTTTCCACACTCAAATTACTTCCTTTAAGATTAAACCGTTTCCTTTGGTGTCATTACAGATTGTTAGATCCATACTGTCACATGACTAGGCGTACAATTCTAAATGCATTGGTTTTCATTAAATATTAACCGGAATCTCGCAACTTGAATTCTTAGACTGAAGAATAAGCTGACAGATTATTCATTTTGAAATGGAACGTACCGGTAAGATTATTGTGACAAAATACAATTGCATTTATTATATATTTACCCGAATACGCCACATCAAATTCTTAAAAGGAAGAAAGAGCAAACAAATTAATCATTTTCAAATTGAACAAAAAGATTATATTATGACAATTCATTTGTTTTTATATTCATCATACTTTTAGGAACCACTATGACAAAAGATTAAAATGCTCCACATGACCAATTCATCCAACGGTCAAACTTGCTTTTTTCTGGATATTAAATAGAAATTCTCTTTCAGCTACTTTTTTTGCCGTCTGCTATTGCTTTCAATTTTGGTCACGCACAAATTCCCATTAGAGGGATGGGTTGTACGAAGTATGCTGTAGAATACATATAACAGGGAAATTTTACAGCAATATTGTTGCAACTCAAATACAATTTAATAAGGCTATGATAATATTGCTTTAACCTTTCATATTATCTTTATACCCTATTTATCTATCCCCTATGGAGTAAAAACTCAACATCATTTTTTGTTGACCTGCTCATAATCAATGGAGGACGACCCGAACCGCATTGCCATAAGGGCTGGTCAAGCCAGGAAGAACCATTGGCATTCTCTTAGTCAATACAGAAACTATCTCATCAGGATTTGAATCCAAGCAGACACAGGGGCCATGTGATATACTCTCTTAACCCTTTACCGAACAATAATCACATTTAACCATTTTGTTGCAGACAATTCTGGAATACATTGTGGAAAAAGGAGAAATTGCTCTTAATAAGCAATTTCTCCTTTTTCCACAATGTTTTCTGCCCTATCAGAAGATTACTTTTCAATTCCATCGTATTTTGAAATGTCGTCTGCAAACTCTTTCAATTTGGGACAGTCAAAAATTTGGTGTTTGGGAGAGGGTTAATACACTATAGCAGAACCAAAATCTTTCTTCCATTAGTATGACCGAAAGATTTGAGTAACAATTCATGTTGAAGACACTGTTTTCACTGACAAACTTTTATGACCATAGTAAACATCCATTAGCCAGTCACACACTGCACAATCTCACTAATTAGATCCAGATAAATGGTCACTTAGATACAGATATATCATTTGACCGCACTGACCAGCAGATTTGACCTAGAAACTTTGACCAGAAACCCAAATACAGCATCAGTTATGAATATCATGTAACTTTTAGTGTCCCTTAACTATTCTTAAACATAATCTTAATTATTAAATGCAGACGGTTTTAAATTCAATGTACGGTCTGCTCCAGATTCACATGACTATGAAAATCCAAAGACACCAATCAAATTCATCTGTTGTAGACAAACACAAAGTCATCTGCTGCAGAAAAATAAGAAAGCAATCTCACATATCCAATTTCATGGCTTGCCCCAAATTGAAAGCAACAGCAGACGACAATGATTTAATAATGATAAAGACACATACTGTAGATATCCTGTTGAAACTATTGTGACAAAAGAAGAAATTGCTTGTTCAAGCAATTTCTCCTTTTGCCACAATGGTTTCTTGTATCGTCTGCAACAGTGATGTTTAAAAATGTAAAATATTTTGGAAAAACGTTAAAGTCATCTGCTGCAAATAATTTAACCAGAAATAATAATCCACAACCAATCACAACAAAACAACACATCATCTGCTTCCCTAACAATTCCGCAGGTATGAAAAGCACATTTCTCTGGTTACCATTGAAAATGGGATGTCGGGAATAAATGTGTGACCTTGTTTGTTTTTGTACGAAGAGTCAACAAATCGGGGTTATTCATTCTGACACACTATTCAACGAGCGTGGCCATGTTTGAAGAACTTTATTATCAGTTTGAGTTCATTCTTGAGACAACTGGCCCTTTATTTCTGATAACGTCCCCGTAACTGACCCTTTACTAGAAGGTTACATTGAAGGTTTTTACTTCATTTTAACTGTGCCCTTTATTTCTGATAAGGGGCATAACTGACCTTTTACTAGATACGGCTAGTTTGTTGGATTGGGGGTTTTACTCCATTTTCAACAGTAATTCTCTCATATTGCAGTGGTTAATCAATCAATCAATACTCCTGGTATTTCCTCACCAGTATTGTGCAATATTCTATCCAATCAGCTGACTGCTTTCCCATATGAATATAATTGATGATAGATGAGAGACACAAAAAAAACCCTCATTTACATCATTGAAATTTAACAAAATTATTGCCAGGGGGACTGATAATATCAATGATTTGAAACAATAAAACTTTGGTTTACCATTTATTTTGACAATACATTGTTATAACCCTTCAACTTGGTACTTTGTGACTGGTCCAATTTGAATGTATTATCAGACAAAAGTTAAAATGTCTGATGACAAAAATAATACCGTAACTATATCCAGAAAGAAACCATTATAACAGTGAAAGATTTTTTTTTTTTTTCCCCAAACATTTTCTAGTTTTCTGTGTAATTTCTTAAATCATGTGCGAGGAGTGCTTCAAAACACATTTAATAATTTCACCCTTGAACAAAATTCAAATCAACTTAATTTTCATGAAATTGATATAATATTCCTATATACCGGTAATTGATAAGACACTACCAGATTTTCATGATTATCACATTTTCACGTACATTTCTTAAATTCGATAAAATCCTATCAACAACACATAAAGAACAATTTGAGGGTTTAATGCAATACTATAGTAAGTGCTTCATATTTGTGAAGCACTTACTATAGTATTGCTTTGAATACTCGATTATACCTTTTCCCATCATAATCTGTCCATTAAATAGCTTGTGCTACCACTTTCCTCCATCACACACGTTAGTACTCATTGTGTAATTACTAGAGTTCCTATTACCTGTAATCACTAACTAACCTCAGACAGCACTAACAACATGTAATTAATAGCTGCCTTATACATTGCTTGAAGCTAAAAAGCTCAGAACTCTCAGCTTATAGGCATATAACTCTTGCTTAATTCTACATTTCTCGACGAAATCCAATACTGTGGAGAGTCATCAACATTACCCTAAACGAGGCAAAAGTACAACAGTACTTCGGCAACAATGAAAGAAGTGGTCAGACATATGACCAGCTAATGCCGCCTACACTTGATGTTAGATCATGCCATAGATTCCCTAGGTAACCAGTGTCACAAAATAAGAATTTTCTTTATTCGAAGGTTCAAAGCAATACTATAGTATATGCTTCATAAACATGGAGTACTTACTATAGTATAGCACTGAACCCTCCAAATCGTTGTTTGCAATCATTATTTCGAATCATTCCACCCCCTCCCCCACCCCCCACCCCCCATAATTTTTATTTATCAACACTATCAATCTATGCAATTATTACAGTTACAAATTGAAGACTGGATTTTAGCAGAATTGCAAGCAAACTACTAGCATGTCTTGTGTCAAGAGAATCTTCCAAGCTAATTCAATAAATTAACAAAAAGATGTCGAAATGAATCTTTTTTTCTGCGTGTATGTCAATTCGTCTAGAATTTACACCAAAAGTCACAAAAATGAAAATGTGTCTACATACAATTTCTCATGACATGATCTAAATATAATATGGTTGAAGCTATCTGAGTGATCTTAAAACTTGCATATAAAACTGTAATAAACACTACACTTTCTGGATTTGAGTATCCCGAGTCAAGTTTCGATGTATAAGGATTCAATCTTTCCAATCTTAAATCATCACAAAACCTTTATTCATCATGATCTTTCAAAAGCAAAACAAATGAAATAATATTCTTTCAAATATCTCAGTATAACAAAAATCCACTTTAAGATTCACATTTTATTTCACATTATATGCATCATGACTACATGTTATCAAACACCATACTGATTTTCAATAATATAATACATTCTACTCAACAGATTTCATATTAACAATAAGCTTACACATCAATTAATGCACTTTCACCACTGGTTGATTACCAGGTCAGATACCTGGTAAGTAGTCCATATCTTCAAATATGACTAACAGCAAACAACAGCTATCTAATATGACCCCCCCAAAAAAAAAGATCTTTGGGATATAGAAGAGTAGAAAAATAACTTGTTTCAAGCAATATTGCCTTTTCTTTTACCAGAGATTTAAAACAAATGACAGCACATGACAACCGTTCAGTGAAATATTATACTAATTGCTCCATATTTATGAAGTTTTCACTATAGTCTTGCATTGAACCCTTAATGGTGTTAATAATTATCAAATATTTTCGTTTATTGCATAGAAGCACTGTGTTTGTAGAACATTAACAACAGTCTTACAATGAAGCCTTGATGATGTTAACTATCAAATATGTTCATTTGATGCATAAAAGCATTGTGTTTATGAAGCACTTATGACAGTCTTGCATTGAACCCGCAATAATATGATATACCTGTGGTAAACAAAAGTATTTTTCTAAAGCCATCAAAGAAGCTTAGGCCAACATGAAAGAGCTGTTATTAATGGACTCATCTTCATTGATTCTAAACCCCCATCATTCAATGATGATAGTTCATACAAGATTAAACAATTTTTTAACACCAACCCTTTTTCATTCACCTGCAGCAGAGTGATTTAAGAGAACATTGTGACAAAAAGAAAATATCTTCACAAGCACAATCAATACCTCTCTTTGTTATAATGCATTCAATCAATACAGTGAAAAAAACTCCATTGCTATTGGTTATGACTGCAATTTTTTATCCATTTTCTAGAATTACTTTTTTCTTTAAAAGTCAAAGAGAGACACATTCTCGGAAACAATTATGAACTACAACAAAGACACCAATTGCTTGATTTATGTTAAACTTGCCATATCGTACTTGTTTGTTGATGCTCTAACCCTTTAGCAAGCGCCAAATTTTCAACTGTCTCAAATTGAAATAGTTTGTAGACAACATTTCATTATGTCATGAAATTGAAAAACAAACATTGTGGGAAAAGGACAAATTGCTCATTACGAGCAATTTCTCCTTTTTCCTCAATCTTTTTTAGAGTTGTCTGCAACAAAGTGGTTAAATGTCGTGATTGTTTGGTAATGTGTTAAATAAATTCTTAAGTCTAGATTTCGTACAAAATGATAAGAAAGATTACCACAAAGTTCAAGCAAGACAGTGCACCAATTTTTGAAGTATAACAATATTTCCTGATTTCAAATTAATACCATTTCTCATCACAAACACTTGTGGCTAAGAACAATCAAAACCTTGAGTAAACAACTTAAAAGCAAATCAAAACATCATATCTTGAAAGTATTCCAGAAATTCACTTCACACCATAACTGCAAAATATGCATCACAAAATTCGTGATAATATGTCATATAAAACATGTTTGTCTAGATGCTCACTTGCACTTGATTTATATCTCCCCATTAAACATTTTAGTTTTTGTCACTTATTTTTGCCACTGTTACAGTCCCTTATGCCTCATCTTTACACTTCCTGTAATTAGCACTTAAAGCAGACTACAAATACTCAGATGATTTCAAATTGAAGGAATATGCAGATGGCAAATGATATTACATCACATCAACATTAGTTCAGTTATGTTGGGATGCCAAACTTATTATGATGGATGAGGACACCATACTTAATTGCCTGTAAGGGCTGGTCAAGCCAGGTAGAACCATCAACATTCTGTAAGTCAGTCTGGAGACTGCCTCTCATAAAAGTCCAAATGAAGGCACCAGGATTTGAACCCAAAAGGAAAGGGGCCATGTTATTTCAAGTTATGTACACTAACCACTAGGCCACAGGTCAATGAATGAATGAATGGTCTTTTAAGGCGCATCGACAGCTAAGGTCATTTAGCGCCTAGGCCACAGGTTCTTGTAACCATAATGCAACAGGATAATTATGGAGTATATCATATATAACTTCTAAAGTTTAGTAGACTGTGAACTTTTGAAAATTTGTGTAAAACACCACATGTCATTATCTAGCTAACTTCAAAAATAACTTTCAAGTAAAATCATCCCTTCAATAACTTATCACAGTAGTTTACATCCAAATATGGAACTCATTTTATGAAAACAAAGAAATTGCTCATCTGAGCAATTTCTCCTTTTCCCTACAATAATTTAAGACCTTAAAGAAAAATCTAATTATTGTTTTTAAACGTAATCTGTTGTTTTTCTTTCAGTTTGGGAGATTGTCATATAGAAAAGGTTATGTGAAAGGTGGTTATTCACCAGCATATCAAGGCTGCATGCAACCCATATTTTGTAAATTTATCAAATCACAACTGCAGCAAGATGCCGAGCAAAGATTTACATTGAAAAACATAAACACTTTAAATAAAAAGGAAATGTGCTATAAATGTCCTGATCCATACCCATTAAACTATATTGAGGATTCAATGCAAGACTATAGTAAGTGCTTCATAAACATGAAGCACTTACTATAGTATTGCATTGAACCCTCGATGTATGGGTTTTACATCACATCAACATTATTTCAGTTATGTAGCGATGCCAGAGTATACATGTATGTTGTTGACATAGTTTTGTATTCCAATATGGCGTTGTAGGATGTTTCACTTTGTTAATTGGTTAATTAAGTATCTAGTTTTTAGAATCAAGGAAGGGTTTCCCTGACAATGAAACATGTTAAAATTGTGTCAAATTGAAGTTTTATGGAGTAAAGAGTTTAGCAATAAGGTATTATTGGGGTATCATTTCCCCAAATTAATGGTGAGATAATCAGAGAACTTAATTACTCAATTAGACATAAAAAAGATATCGTAACAATGTTAATAGTGGTGTATCTCACTTTATCAGGAAAACTCATTCTTTTGCTTCATCCATTACTCTTATAGGATATTGAGGCTGGACCAAATTTACAAGAATTAACAGCGGTCAGTGAAAAACATCATATTGAGTAGGAAAAATTATGACAAATGGAGAAATTGATTGGGAGAGTCGTCTGCTACTGGTATTATAACCCATAACCAAATAATAACGACATTAAATTTTGAGCAGTTTGTTGCAGACGCCTCTGTAAAACTTTGTGGGAAAAGGAGAAATTGCTCGTGACAATGTTTTCTGCCTTATCAGAAGATTATTTTTCAATTTCAACACATTTTGAAATGTCGTCTGCAAACTCTTAATTTGGGACAGTCGAAAATTTGATGTTTGGTAAAGGGTTAAGATGAGGACATATAATTGAAAGGTTTCATACATTTTGTTGAGAAACTGATGCAGTTCAATGCAAACTAGACCATATAACATAAAGAGCAGCAGACTGCAGGAGGGAAAGTTAAATTATCATCTGGCTAGAAAGTATAGTGATTATTGCAGAAATTCATTTGAAATCCATTAGGAAGAATTGTCTGCTACTTGCACTTTAAGACTTTAAGATGAGACATATAAATGAAAGGTTAGAAACATTGTGTGGAGAAACTGATTCAGTCCATTGCAAACTAGACTATATAACTTAGACCATATAACAAAAAGAAAATCCAAATGAACGAGTTTTATAACCACATCGGCTATAACAACCGGGTTATGCCATTAAGGCAGCATCCATCTTAACCTTTAAAATGCTGGGTAATTTTCTAAAAAAAGATTGTGTGTCGTCTGCTTTCCAAAACCTTACATAGCTGCTTAATGTTTATGAGGAAAGATACTCAGGGTAGCAAACAGGTTAGATCATTGGTCAGCCACCAATTTACTTGGCGGCTGGCCTGGATCTAACCTGTTTGCATAAGCATGAAGTTGGTTCCAGCTCTATAAGGGTTAATGAAAATGGTGCATGCTGACGCGTAAAATATTGACAATGGATGCATGCCATATTGCATTTACAGACCATATAAGGTATTAACTGTAAAATCAATTGGATTGGCCCAGTGGGCGGGCCATCAGCATCAATGAATGATCTGTTTCCTTCATGAACATAGATTTTAATGCTCTTGCAGAAGATGACTTATTTATTCTTTATCCTCTAATAGGGTTTAACATTGCATTAACATTATTTCAGTTACGTTGCAACGTAAAAATAGGGACTGCAAAAGTAAAACTATTTTTGGTATTTGATTTAAGCTACCATCTGCTTCACAGATATTAATCACATCAACAACTTTGATAGACAACAACTCAAACAATTAATCTTTCATTTGAATTGCTCAAAACAAGTAAGCAGTTTTTTGTATGCTATTTTTCAATGTTTTGCCAGAATCCAGTCCTTCCGCACAACAACAACAACTTCTGCAGTCTCTCAGGGTAATGTAATTTGCTTGAAAGAACTAAAACATATTTTCTAAGCCATTTTCAATCATTTGACAGAATCCAGTCCTTGGCATCAGATCTTTGTAATGCATAAAGAAAGGATTATTCAATAATTGCACTTGGAAAAAGCAGCATGAGGTTGCAGACGCTTTCAAACAGATACTCCATAATTTAATATTCACTCTCTTTATCACCTGTCTCAGCCTATTACACCATTTTACCTTACTGTACAACATCAACATCTGCTGCAGAAGACTTTAGAAAACATAGTGGCAAAAGGATTAATTGCTCATAATGAGCAATTTATCCATTTGTCACATTGGTTTCTACCCACTAACAAAAAAGTAACCCAATTGTTTGGTTTTTATGTTATGTTACGCTGTTTGCTGTTGCTTTTAATTCGGAACAGTCGCATATTCCCATATGGGGGAAAGGATAAAACATTTCTGGTCTTGCAGAAAATGCTTTTTATTATTTGTCTTTCTTTGTTAAAGAACTTTTAAAATCTTGTGAGCTGGCTTCTTTGTTTGCTAACTTTATTGTTTGTTTGCTATTTGATTAGTACTGTGTGATGTACTTTGTGATTGAATAATCTGTTTAGCCTATTACTAAAGTATCACATTCATGCCTGTAATTTGAATGAAATAAACAAATTGCTGTCTGCAGTTTGACTTCAAATATTTTGGCCAATTCCAAGATTCACTTTGAAAAATTTGGAATAAAATACAAAAAATAAAATATAACTTACTATGAACTGAACTGGCCAGGTAGCTCTGGGGGTGGGTTGTGAATAGCCTTCTGTAAAAGAAAAGTAAATATCTGTATTTTATGTTAATCAAAAGAGACAGAACATTGTTCTCTAGATCTTGAAATTACTAACTGCAATTGAAAACAAGTACCTCTATGTCATCATTAAAAACACCATTATTTTTTCATTAATAGAGCCATTAAAATTAAAGCCATTCCATGCTACATGCTTTCTTATGTGGATAAAAAAAAAAGTTTCATGCAAGAAGACTTTGATTGTTTGATTTTTTTCTTTTCTTTTTCGTAATACATTGTACATCTAATGCATGGAAAATATGAAATAAATAAAAGATGAATGTGTCAAGAACTGGAAAAAGATTAATAATAAACTTGTGCTTGTTTGTCTTGAGCATCACAAATATCAATGGTTAATGATAGTTATACACTTAAGAAAATAATTTAAATGTTGTTTAAATTTCAAATACACATGTATACTACTGGTATGTACCAAAGCACATATTCATCGAGTTAGATTCTATATATTTGTCATACAAGCCTCCTCTAAGCTTAAAGCGAAAAAGATTCAAATAAAATAAGAAAAGATGTAAAACTCTACATTCCTACAAAGGGGGTAAGGATCAATTCACATGCACAAAAACTATTAATGAAATTTCAAACCATTCACAATTAGTATAATCACAAAACAATAACGACATTGTGAAAAATTTAGCTTAATAAGACTAACTTCTTACTTCATAATACCTCACTTAAATGCATCTGGAAAATGAGATTAAAGAAACCCCTGTGACTTAAGGAAAAATTGCCAGTAGAAATCAACGCGGGGCAGGTAATCATGTGACCAATGTTTATGATCCTATGTCCGAACAAGATGGTCGCGCCCAGGTATTTTTGTCCAAAACAGTCAGTCTTTTATTTGGATTTTTGGATTTCCCTGCCGAGTGTCAGGCCTAATGCCATTATAAAGCGTTGATTATCATATACCACCAGAACTGGAAAATTGATGGTCAACTCATGCGAGGTAATCTGGGGGTATACAAAGTGGCCATCATTGGCATATTTAGGTGAAAAAAGCTAAAATACCTTGGCACGGCCATCTTGTTCTGACATAGATCGTAAACATCTGTCATGTGATTCCCCAGCCTTATCAATTTCTCCTTTAAGCCATAATGGCTTCTTTCCGATATCATAAAGAAAATGCATTTGTTATAAATTCTATAACTGTCGGCTGCTTTCAATTTGAACTGGTCAGATTTTTCCCAATTAGGCTAACTGGTTTCACAATAAAGGTTTGAGGTAGTGTGTATCTAAGTGTGAGAGGGGTCACTTTGTATCTATATAAAATCTATCCTGTGCACAGCTACTCATGGCTACATACAACTACACAGACAAATCCATGAATGAAATGTAATGCCGCATAAATCATAGATTCAATGCAAAACTCAAGTAAGTCCTTCACTGAGGTTAAATACTTGCTAGAGTCTTGCATTAAAATGAATTATCAAAGCAATTTTATACAGAAATTAGTCAAATAGCACTGTAATGAAAGCATCAAAGCATTAAAGTGATTCTATGTAAAGCTACAAGCATCTCTTTTCTGTTTACATTTTCCTAATTTTGCCATTTGTTAATGAGACATCACAGTTTCAGGAAAAGTTAACCAATTAATTTTATTACATATTATACAATCAATACCTCACAGCTGAAGCCAAAAAAAAGAAACCGTTGGCTAAACTATGAAGCTGTTATACTTCTGATTCACCATCCATAGACCATAGTGCTTTGGAAGGATATGAGTTGTTGACATGTTATCTTGGGAAATTTAATACATGAAGTTGGATAAATAGGAAGGAAAGGTAACTACATGTTATATGATGCACAACAAGTCATAGTAATCTCCCTTTGATAATTAAATCCTACATTCAATAAGCTACTTAAATTTGATGGTTTCTTGCTATTCTTTAGTAAGTGCTTCACAAACATAAAACTGCGCTTAACTGAACCCCAGATTTAACGATAACATATTTCGATGCACTTTAAGAGCAACTTATGCTTTGGTTTAACACTTTTTAACTTAATTTGGAATAAAATATTGTTGGTCCCCATTCTAATAACGTTTGATACCAGCTGATTACTATGTGGAGCAATTTTTGATGTTCTTATGAAAAAAATACAAACTTTTACAACATCTGTATACACTAGCAAAAGCACAACCAAACTATCACATTAGTTCAAAGCAACTTTAAACAAGAGGACCCTGAGGGTCCTGGATCGCTCACCTGACACTTGTAAAGTGTTGGTTACAACAATGTTGTAACAACGCTGAAATTGTTGACGACGCACGCACGCACACACGCACATACGCACGACAGACGACGGACATTCAAGTATCCTAAAAGCTCACCCTGAGCAGAACTCAGGTGAGCTGAAAAGCATAACAAAGTCTATCAAAAGCATAACAAAGTGTATATCCAAATATTACAAATATATATTGATAAATGAATTATGTAACCAAAAGATGTGACTTTGGCCAAGTTTGATATCTAAATATTTATGAAACACCACACAAGGAAGGGATAAAAAACAAACTTAACATTCTCCACTTTCTACACACATATCATCTAGGCAACTACAGATTTAGGTAGGTTCTGTGCAGGAAAATAACCCATTCAACCATTAATACTCTTTAAGCCTCAATTGGAGTTAATTTTTTTTTCAAAATGTCAAAAAGAAAGTGCCCATTTTGTAATTTATCATTTTGACTTAACTGATTCTACCAAAGTTTGCAGATAAATAGAAAGGTGTTTTGTTAGGCTTAGCACATTTTTTGTCTGCTGTTGTTTTCAATTTTAAATATAACAACATATTATGTATACATATGGCTCAAAAAACTTTACTGAATGTCCAACCTTTTAAGATATGAAAGACTTTTTATCTTTATAAGAATGCCTTTCACCTGCAGATCAACTAAATTTTCAATTAAGCACAACCAATTTTTTGTTAGAACAAATAAAAATTCACAACCAAAAGCAATGCCATTTTGTTATATCATCTCTACTTGCAATTAGTCCCTTTGAACTTTGATACATTTCGAAGACCTTTTCCAAAATAAACAAAAAACTAACAATACATAATAACCTTTGTAAACCCAACACCCTTAAATAGACGGCAAGTGAAAATTAAGCTTTTTAGCTTTTAACTTATTCTTTACAGACGGATTCAAAAAAGTGTTAAAAACCTTTTTTACAGTTGGGACCCCCTTAACCACTTTGCCATGCAGGGACCCAAGGAATGGCTTAGAATCAATTTGTGTTAGCATACAAAATAAAATCAAAAGCAGCAATCTAATTTAAGTCATATGATAACATGCAGGTGAGATATATCATAAAGACGCCACACTCTATAAAGCTCTTTTGTTCTAACCAATCTTTCCCCTAAAATCAGACGACTTTAAAACCCTTTCAATGCAGACAAAATCTAAAATGCAAGTCAGGTTTCAAGGCCTATCAACAGTTTTTGTCATTTAAGATATATTATTGTCGTAAAACATTGTGACAAAAAGAGAATTTGCTAATCATGTGCAAAGTCTCATTCTTTCACAGTGTGCTCACAAATTGTACATTATTTTTTCAACATTTAAATAATTTTCCAAGGTCATTTCCATTAATCATGGCTTTAAAGTCTCCTACTTCAAAATTAAAAGTCAAACAGGGAAAACGGTTAATTGGCTAATTAGGAAAAAACACCCTCTATATCATAATGGCTACCTTCAAAGCTCGTCTCGACTTAGCTTCGAGCTTTTGTCGTTCTGCCGGGGAGAGTCCTGTGTAGGACACGGGCCGTGCTGGTCTAAATTTCTGGTGAAATCAATCGAATACAAAAAAATAACAAAATGCATCATGCGGTTTGGTTAATACTAAAACAAGGCATACATTAACTACGTTCTCTTGAATACAACATTACATCTTAACCCATTACCAAACGATCACCACATTTGACCAGCTTGTTGCAGACGACTTTTGAAAACATTGTGGGAAAAGGAGAAATTGCTCTAATCTCCCTTTCCCACAATGTTTTCTGCCCTATCAGAAGATTATTTTTCAATTTCATCACATTTAGAAATGTCGTCTGCAAACTCTTTCAATTTGGGACAGTCGAAAATTTGGCGTTTGGTAAAGGGTTAACTAAGTTAGAAGTCTGCTTCTGATGCAAATGTGACCTACAGATATTATATTAATTTGACAAACTGTATTGCCTTTAAGATATCGTTTCTATTTTTCAAGAATAATCATAAAATGACACTCTTTGATTAGCATGCATGATTTAAGTAAGGTATCATTATGACAAAAGAATACATTTCTTGAAGCATGGTAATTTCTTCAATCTGACCCCCATCCCAACCTACTTAAAAAGGTTAACTTTTGTGCTGTCAATTTTGATGGAGAAAATAATTAAATCAAAAGATTAACAGCAAAATGGAGATCAAAGTATCTGGCTTGTTAAATAGAAGCTCTTTCTTGGATTTTTCCTCCTGCAGAATCGAAGACACTCTTTAAGTTGTTTGTGTCAAAATATTCTAACAATAACAACCAGAGATTTTCCTATAAGTTGGCTTTTTAAAAAGGTTTCCATTATAGCCCAGCAAAATCTAAGGATATTTGGCAAGAAATTAAATATCTTAACCCTCTCCCAAACAATATTTGACCACTTTGTTGCAGACAACTTTATAACGAGCAATTTTTCATTTTTCAACAATGTTTTATGCGCTATCAGAAGATTACTTTCCAATTTCATCACATTTTAAAACGCTTTCAATTTGGGACAGTCGAAAAATTGGCGTTTGGTAAAGTGTTAAACACATCATAACTTTTGGGGTTTTTTTTTTTGTTTTTCTTTTTTCAGTGTTGGCACAATTGGATTAACGATATTATCTAAATATTTTCAGCAACGTGCAAACATGCAAGGCATGATACAGCATAAAATGGATTACAATATCATATATATTCAACCAAAAAGCATCAACCTGAATGCGGGTAAAGTTCATTCAATCATGAAATTCAACATGGCAGTCACTATAAATCCATTTGTTGGTCCAACTAAGAGGTGTATTCCTATAGTTAACTTCATTAAGATGGTTCAGTGCAAGACTATAGTAAGTGCTTCATGTTTATGAAGCACTTACTATAGTTTTGCAATGAACCTTCGATTTCTTCTCTATACCCTATATTGTTGGTACTCATTTGAATCGTCTCGATGAGTACCCACAATATAGAATTTGGCTTAAATTTTTAGAAATAATATGTCTTCATGCAGAAGACTCTTAAACACCTTTTATTTAGACCACTTTATCATATGAGATTTTGTGACTGGTCAAATCTGAAAACAGCTGATAATTATCATAAAGTACATGTATGTATGAAATAAATTTCTAACTGATGATCATTACATAGTATGAAACTAATATTTAACATTACAAAGGCCTGACATGATTGTTAAAATTCCCCCCTAAAAATATGATGGTTTTAGCATGCAGTTCACAAATTTATCAAACAAATGGGTATTTATATCAAGGCACATTGACAGCTACGGTCATACTATATTTGGGAGGAGATGTGATCTTTCATTTTATACCAAAAATATCAAGAAAATGGTTGACGTCGAATCAACAAAACCAGATCCCCAAACAAGCAATTTCTCTCTTTGTAACAATAATTTCTAACAATAACCACAAAAGGAAATGTCATTTCATGAGTTCAGTGCAATACTATAGTAAGTGCTTCATGTTTGCGAAGCACTTGTATATTACTCTAGTCTTGCATTGAATCCTTTAACATTAAAATTATTTGCTGTCCCTTACAATTTGGACCAAGCACAAAATGAGGGAATGGACTTAAAACCCTCACAACATAATACTTGACTCTGAAGAATTGGCTTAAGAATACTACAGAAACCAATGTGACAGGAGGATAAATTGCTTATGGTGAGCAATTTATCCTTCTTTCACATTGGTTTTTACTAAACAACAATAGAGTAAATGTAAGATTTACTTAATTTCCTTTTCTTTCTTTTTTTCTTTGTCTTCTGCCGATGCTTTCAATTTGGACCAGTCACAAATCTATTAAAAGGTGAATGTCACACACCTGGTTACTGTGTGTCTGCTGATAATTGCAGTTACCAAGGTAACAGACTTGTGATTTATGTTATTGACTTTTTCAATAAAATCCATCCGTCCCTTGGGTTACCCAAACCATTTAACCCATTACCAAACAATAATGTCATTTGAACACTTTGTTGCAGACCTCTTTATAAAACATTGTGGGAAAAGGAGAAATTGCTCTTATTTTGTCCTTTTCCCACAATGTTTTTCTGCTCTATTAGAAGATTATATTTCAATTTCATCTCATTTTGAAATGTCGTCTGCAAATTCTTTCAATTTGGGACAGTCAAAAATTTGGCATTTGGTAAAGGGTTAAAGATCATCAACCAACAATGGTACAATGTATTTGTATTTGATGGAGAATGAAATTCTTAATTGTAAATTAAGAAGAAACAATAGTAACAAAAGGAGAAATCACCTGACATTGGAAAAATAAAACTGTGGAGTTGGAAAGGGAATCTTTGTACTTAGAAATTATTGATTAATTATGCTTTTATTCTGGAACAAAAAAAGATGGAACAAGTTCTGTCTTCCTAGAATTAAGCAAAGATTCTGAAAGAACCAAATTAAGGCTTTTCATAAGAACCTTATGCTTTTGTTCATTTTTGCATTTATGTGCAGGGCTCATTCTTGAGCATTACCGCACATGTTCCCTGGATAATTTATCAGTACTAGGCTAGGAAATGTGTCTTGCCAAAGGACACTCCATAATGAAATAATTGGCCGTCATTTGAAATCAAACTGAGTCTTGCCTGTTTCTAGTTACTCTTTGACACACACCATAAACATCACAACGGATCCATGGATAAGATGACCCTCCATTCCATAAAGAATGATGGACCAAAAAAAGAAGGTATCCATAACTGTCTCTTTTGACATATTTTACGCCATTCATTCTATAAATAACAGGCGCTAGCTTATGATACACTTAACCCATAATACCTAACTTTATTGCTTCTTATTAAGATTTGTCCAGAAACCTATGTGATAAAATGAAAAATCACTCTTGAAGAGCAAAACACTGTATATCCTTTTGACACAAAGGTTTCTATATTTCTATGCAATTTCATAAAGCATAAAATTTTTGAATCTCATTCATGTCTTTTATTTGTCTTCTGCTGTTAATGCTTTCAATTTGGGCTTTTCAAAAATTCCCACATGCAGAAATAGGATAATTGCATCCTTAACCCTTTACCAAGCAATAATGACATTTCACCAGTCTGTTGCAGATAACTCTGGAAAACATTGTGGGAAAAGAAGCAATTGCTCGTAATGAGTATTTTTTTCTTTTTTCCATAATGACTTCTACCCTATCAGAAGATAATTTTACAATTTCATCACATTTAGAAATATTGTCTGCAAATTCTTACAATTTGGGACAGTCCAAAATTTTGCATTTGGTAAAGGGTTAAACAAAGTGAACATGCTATAATCTTGCCATAAAGATAGATATGTTTGCTAACAATGACATACAACAACCACCAGGACCTACCGATTTGGATTCCCTGAACGCAATCGAAGAGAACCCGGGCTCGTAGTCGACGATACTCCTAGGCTGGTTCCTGTACACTTCGATGTCAGACCTAGCGTTTATTGGGGACCATTCACTGAAATTGATAAGGGAGGCATTATTATCATCATTATTATAATTATTTACATTTTCAAATTTTCCTGAGTGCTTCATTTGCAGCAGACGACATAAAAATTGAAATTGATAGGGGAGATATAATTATTATATTCATTAACATTTCCAATTTTTTTCCAAGTGCTTCATAAAATTTTGCAGCAGACGACCTAAAAGTAATTCAAAGAAACAAATCAAAGGAATAAAAACCCAGTCCTTGGAAAAGGGAAACAAATTAACAACAATTAAACTCATTGTGCCAAAAAGGAGAATTTGCTCATCATGAGCAAATTCTCCTTTTTGTCACAATGTTTTCAAAAGATGTCTGCAGCAAAGAGGTTTAGGGTTAATGGCGGTCATATATGCTGCACAATCCAACCAACTACAGATATAGAATTGAATTGACATTAATGACAAATTGTGTGTAATATTATATTTTCTTGATGCCCTACTATCTTGAATAATGGTGAAGCCCATCGTTTGTAAATAATTTTCAAACATACTTTATCCTTTTGTTTGCTGCTAACAAAAAACGTATATTAGTTATTTCTCTATAAACAAATAAATGAATTATTATGTAAATTTTGTATAATAATTCTAACATACAAAAACATGCAATATATATATATATACGCACATATTTTTTTTATGAGTTTTACATCGCATCAACAATTTGAGTTATGTTGTGATGCCCAACTCTATATGATGGAGGAAGAACAAATACTAAACTGACCATAAGAACTATATCCAGTAATACAAATGTATGCAAAATTATGCAAAAAACTTTGTAACATAAACAACCACCTTTACCTTTACAATCTATCATATCATAAGCTAACATAATTACATTCCAATCAAATACATGAACATATAGGTTTCAAGATGTGTTTTAACAAAATGAAATAAAATGGTTTTACAAGATAACTTAAAGTGTAAAAACTAAAAAGAAATAATAAAACAGTAAAAGTTGTTAAAATAAACATCAATACTCAACAAAACTATTGTATATCAAACACACATTTATAACAGTTTGGCATATTTGGCATTGAGAAAAAGCAATGCGAAATCACTTCTTTAAAACTTTTTACCAGTTTATAGTCTAAAACGAAAAGACATAAAAATAAGGTTTTTTCACTCACTTCAATTCAAAACAACTCTACTGCTTTTTAAAGTCTATAAATGAAAAGACATAAAAATAACTTTTCTTCACTCAGTTCAATTCAAAACAACTCTATTGCTTTCACGTATATCCTCACATTTTTCATTTCAAGAAGCAGAAATCTGCAGTGCATTTCAAGGGTTCAACGCAAGACTATAGCAAGTGCTTCACAAATGTGAAGCACTTACTATAGTAATACCTAAAACCCTTGAAATTTTAAAGTAAATACATGACTTATAGAGATAATATATACATTACTTCATTTGGTATTCCATCCACAATAAATAGATACCTGCACACCTCTGTGGAGTTATTGGAAGATGGATTATTGTCAGGTCAATAGACCAAACAGTCTCTCTAATTACAAAGGTACATCGAAGGCACCGATCAATATCTTATATGATATAGATGGTTAAGACAGGTAAGTTTGATGGAAGTCTTTCTTTTTTGGGTAAATGCGGGTTTAAACATTTTTGATATTTTATTACAGCAACAGACCACAAATCAAATAGACCAGACAGTATCTCTAATAACAAAGGTACATTGCAGACACTGATCAATACTCTATATGATATAGATGGTTAAGACAGGTAAGTTTGAAGGCAGTCTTTATTTCTAGGTAAATGCTGGTGTAAAAGATTTTTCAAGTCATATTACTGCAATGGTTCATGGAAAAATAGACCAAACATTATCTCTAATAACAAAGGTACATCGCAGGCACCAATCAATAGTTTATATAGATGGTTAAGACAGGTAAGTTTGGAGGTAGTCTTTCGTCTCTGGGTAAATGCCCGTTTCAACATTTCTGAAGCTCTATTACAGCAATAATTCATAAATCAAATAAACGAAACAACATCTTTAAAGTATAAATCCATTTGCCAAGCAGTGATCAATGGTTGATATGATATAGGTCAAAAATGGACAGGTAAGTTGTTTGTTTGATAGTTTTTAGTTAAAAATTGCATCAAAATATTGTGATGCCCTGCTCCTTATCAATGGAAGAAGACTCCGTGCTCAACAGCCAAGGACTGGTAAAGCTAGTTAAAACTATTAACATATTATAAACTATCCAGGAGGGCTTTAATGAAAATCACAAGCTGCTGACCCACTAATATGAACCAATATGTCAATGTGATATGAAATTCTGTATTCTAACCCCTTCCTGTAATAACACCATGTCAAAATATTTCAGGTACGTTGCGAAGCCCAGTTCATTACGTTTGAGGAACTTGAAGACCCAAAACTGCTAAGAAGGGCGGGTCAAACCAAGTTGAATCATTTGCATTCCCGGAAACGTCCTCTCATGAAAAAGCAAAATGTTGTCACCAGGATTAGAATCCATGCGTAAATGAGCCATGAGATTCTAAGTTCTTAACTCTAACCATTAGGCTATAAAGGACCCTGGTAGGATAGATTGAGTCAACATTGCGGTGGACAAGCTAGGGTTTGACAAAGTCTTGAACGGGTAAGGAAGACTTGCAGGTTTAAGGGTATGGATCTATCAACTTGAGGGTTCAGTAGAAGACTATAGTACATGCTTCAGGTTTGTGAATGACCTACTATAGTCTTGTATTGAATTCTCAAATTGTTCTGTTAACGTTTTAACAAAAAGATCAAGCGCCTTTTCCCATTATATCACACTTTACCACATCTTCTGCAAAAGATTTTTAAAACAACAGTGACAAAATAAAAAAATGCTAGTACTTTAGAAACAAATGTGACAAAATGACAAATTGCTTTTGACAAAAAAATCCTACTTTTGTCGTAATGTTTTCTATCTAAAATGACAGTCTTCTGCAGATGCTTTCAACGAAATCCAATGTTGGGGAACCAGCAAACAGGTTTCAGGTATTGATATGGGCTAATTTATTGGATATCACCAAATATGATTCAAAATAATTACCATTGCAGAGATCTGAAAAGAATTAAAATTAAATCAACTCCACATTTTCTGCTGGTCTTAGTTATAAGATGACAACAAATACCAAAAACAAAAAAATGTGAAAAAAGGACAAGTAACAGGACATAGAAATGTGAACAGAGAACATCAAAGACAAAACATAGAAAAGTTTAACAGAATACAAGCTACAAAACATAAAGGTGTAAACATTTAAGAACAGCAATAACCAAGCACAAGCACAAAAAGTCAAACTTACAAGACATAAAGGTATAAACACTAGACAGCATAAACCCATAACAAAACAATGTAAATTTAGGACAATTTTATGGACAACACCCAAGGAAAGAAAAGCTTTAATACATCAGACAGCCAACAGTACATTATGAGTTGTTAACATAAAACAGAAAAAAAAAACTAGCACAGAGGAGTGTAATGGAATACAATTAACAAGACAGAAAATTGTTAACAGAGGACAACAAAAAAGATACACATAAAAAGGACAGCTTACAGTACATAAATGTGTAAACAGAGGACAGTAAAACCCAGCACAAGAAAACAATAGAATACAACTAACGAGACAATTGTGTAACATGAGACAACAAAACAACACACAAAAATATAAATAAAGGACCACTTACAGAAAATAAAGGTGTAAAAAGGGACAGTAAAATCTAGCTCAGAAAAGTGTAATAGAGGACTACTAACAGGACTAAAAGGTGCAAACAAATGCCAACAAAACAGCACACAACAAGGAAAACGCATGACAACTTACATGACATAAAGCTGTAAACAGAGGCCAGCAAAAACCTAGCACAAGCAAGTGTAATAGAGGACTACTTACAGGACAAAATGGTGCAAAAAAATGCCAGCAAAACAGCACACAACAAGGAAAACGCATGACAACTTACATAACATAAAGCTGTAAACAGAGGCCAGCAAAAACCTAGCACAAGCAAGTGTAATAGAGGACTACTTACAGGACAAAAAGGTGCAAACAAATGCCAACAAAACAGCACACAACAAGGAAAACGCATGACAACTTACATGACATAAAGCTGTAAACAGAGGCTAGCAAAAACCTAGCACAAGCAAGTGTAATAGAGGACTACTTACAGGACAAAAAGGTGCAAACAAATGCCAACAAAACAGCACACAACAAAGAAAACGCATGACAACTTACATGACATAAAGCTGTAAACAGAGGCCAGCAAAAACCTAGCACAAGCAAGTGTAATAGAGGACTACTTACAGGACAAAATGGTGCAAAAAAATGCCAGCAAAACAGTTCAAAGAGCCGTAAACAAAAGAAAACAAAATAGCACAAAAAAGTGTAAACAGAAGACAACATTAACAGCACAACAGCCAGAGGAGCATTACCATTTAGTCAGAAGTCTGCTCCAACAAAATAAGACGGCAGAAGAAAAAGCAAAAGAAAGGCAAATTAAAGATATTGGCATACAAATCTTAACAACTAACACACAGTCAACAATTCTTTTAAAATTCATCAGTCACCAACAGAAAACCAGCACAAAAAGTTACATATCAGCTTCACAAAGGGAATTGAAATGTTATGAAACAGGAAATAATCAAAACCATTATCATGTGTTAATAGTTTTTTGACAGGAAGCAAATTAATATTAACATGGAGATATTGTTTCTATATCATGTTATCTTTTATCATCAGGGGTTGCTTTCAATCAAGACCAATAAGAAAAAACATCAAATGACAGAGTAATTTAACCCTTAAAGTGCTGAAACCAATTTCATGCTTATGCAAACAGGTTAGATCCAGGCAAACCTCCAAGTAAATTGGTGGCTGGCCTGTGATCTAACCTGTTTGCTACTCTGACCATCTTTCCTCATAAAAATTAAGCAGACATTGAAGCTTTCAAAAAGCAGACGACAAAAAAATCTATTTTTAAGAAAATTATACAGCATTCTGAGGGTCAATCCTTTTATTCCGGACAATGCTCAACATAATGGGGAAGGTTATTTACATCACTCTGTTCAGTCCTGTATTCGATAACTGCTGTTACAGATCTATAAACATAGCCAGCCATAATCATTTTAAGCAATTACCAAAGTTTTCTGTTGATCTGGCAACAGCTGTGGATAGCATTTTGCCCTTTTAGTTAACCAACCGCATTTATTTCACAAGTTTAATGGAATACTAACATGACAGACTTTATCCATTCCTCTATACGGGAAATTATGACTTGGTAAGATTGGAAGAAGTGGAAGAAAAACAAACATCGGAAAGTATATTCGGCGAGCCAGGCTTTTAACTTGGGACCCTTTTATTCAAAGTTGGACAGTACACAGCCTTAGATAGTGAGGCTTGGAGATAATGGTAGATGTATGACAAATATTATAACACCCAATGATGCTTCTTCAACTACTCCCTAAATTATTTGAAATAGTCCTTATCAGGATGAATTAGAAAACAACTTTGGAAATTAAAATTTTCTTGAAACATTATAAAAAAGAAGAAAAGTCACAAACTCAACACAAACATTAACTCACAACAATAAGTCTAGGACGAAAAATTGAAACAATGCTATTAACTTGCGAACTTAAAAAGCATAAAATTTTCCAATAATTTCCATGTTTAGTGTTAGAAAGATATGTATTCATAGACTTGTACCATAATTTAGATTTTTATAACCATTTAGATGATGAGAAATGTAACACTTATATGTGTGAGATATGAGACTTTGGCTTTGAATTTAACGTATTGCATATTAGAATGCCCAGTCTCTAAATTTTCATGTCTTGAAGTATAATATTATCATTATTGTTAGTTTTTATTCAAATCAACAGTATTTTATTATTGTTGCTATACCCTGGTCATAATGACAAAGGAAGACCACAAACTTGACTACCAAGAGTTTATCAGCATTCAATAAATTAACCGAGAGACTGCCTCTCATGAAAATCTTAAAATATATACAGGCTTATACAATCATTTAAATTTTCATGACATTCTTATCAGTTTGTGTCAATCTAAATAACAGTGATATAGCTCTTATGTGTCTAAGATCTAAAAATCAGCAAGGTGCCCAGTAGATATATTTTAGACTGTGTCAGGCTATTATTGACCAATTATGATATCTACTAATTGTGTATTAGAACTAACATCTCTCTAAATTTATGTATGATATGTACACATGTCAATGTTTTGTGCAATGGTGTATATATTCTCATCAAGTCTTTATCGTAGGAATATGAACTTCCCACTACTAAAAGGTGCATGATTTTGATAGGAGGGATGCATGCAAAATAGTTCTTTACAATTCACTCCAAGGAATAAAGGGCTCTGCTGTATTAATTACAGGTAATGTTTTAGAAAAATAGTTGAAACTGTTCATATTAACGATTTCTGCTTTTTTCTTGTGGTCTATATCCAACCATATGTTTTGCAATTCTATTGCAATTAAGTTGTAAATGCAACGTTTCATTTCTTTTTGTTCTCCTTTTTTTTTTTTTAAATTTGGCATGCTATTGTTTAAATTCCATGTCAACAATATTTCACTGATGCTACAGCTTTCCTGGATAAACCAGTACTAGCCTAGGGTTCTGAAATGTCTTGCCAAAGGACACTCCCATGAAACCAAGGGGTACCAGTCGGTCTCAAACCTGGAACATTTGTTGGCATGCCATAATTTTGTCATTTGGTAATGAGACACACAATTCAGTGGGTTGATGAATTGTGGTATAACAGTTCTCAATGATTGGGTTGGGAATTAGGGATTTGGTGGGGATGGTGGTAAGATTTACATGTCTGGACACAAGTCTTGCTTAAAATCGATTATCCCACATCAATATCAAATCATTCTAAAAACTTGTATCTTTTAATCTAAACTATGCTTCCTGGATACAAAACCAGTTCTCAGACCCCCCAAAAAAAGAATGAAAGCAAAGTTGTAAGGCTGACTCTGCTGCTCACAAAAATTGAACCTATGATACAAAGTCTTTTTTCAAATATCATTTTTGCATCATTTGAACTTTATAATTTAGAACTTATGGACAAGAAATATTACCCTCATATGATATGGACATCTTAGTTAACCAACTTAATAAATGGTAAGAAAAGATGATTATTCGGTAATTCTCTTCTTGCGGAACCTATTATTGATGACAAACATACTATGCATAATGGTGTGGAAATATATTGGTAAATAATCAATACGAAGGCAGCCGGCATGTATATAAATAATAAATACGAGGTAGGGTAAAGCGTAAAATCACCTACTCAAGGTATCGGATGAATTCCTCCAAGTCCTGAGGCATTGGTTCGATATCTCTGGAAGAATTCGGAACAGTCACATGACACAAAAGTATAACATTTAAAACATGGAAAACATAGACTTTATATATAGACACAGTTAGGCAATAAACATTTGTCTGTAACTGGCATGTGTCACACAGTCAGGCAAATAATACCAAATAATATTAAAACCCTTCTTAATCAACTACGTTTTAATAGTCACTAAGATGATAATGAACTTTGATGCGTTTTCAGCAGACAACATAACTGAGCCATTCCCCCTGAAGGTTTTTTTTATAACTAGCCAAAATTTAAGAAAACATCAGACGACAATTTCGATATAGGAGACAATGAACTTTCTTTGGAATTTCTAGAAACCTTTGTGACAAAACAATAAATTGCTCAATGCTTTTTTGCTTTGTCAAAATAGTTCCTTGATTCATCATACATCTGTATATAGATCAAGAGAACAAGCTGTGAACATTAACCATAACCCTTTACCAAACAGTAATGACATTTAACCACTTTGTTGCAGATGACTCTGAAAACATTATGGGAAATGGAGAAATTGTTCGTAATGAGCCATTTCTCCTTTTCCCCACAATGTTTTCTGCCCTACCAGAAAATTAATATCCAATTTCATCACATTTGAAACGTTGTCTGCAAACTCTTTAGGTATGGGACATTCGTAAATTCAGTGTTTGGTAAAGGGTTAAGCGTAACCCATGCTTATATATGGGATTGTGGTACTAGCCAAAATCAAAAGAAAAAGCAGATGACAATTCCGAAATTTGCTATCTGATTTTCAGGAAATATTCATCAGAGACAATAATTGTGATCGAAAAATATGCTCATTGCTTACTTTGACAAATCTTTTTCATCTGCTGTTGCTTTTGTTTTGGGCCAGTCCAAATAATCCAATACAAGAGAATGGTCTAAGTCTTTCCATTCCAAGAATTTCACAGTAGAAAAGAATATGTTGTACACCTTATATATGGACATTGAAATGATCATGATAAAAGCAGAAATTACTCAATTCTTCCTTTTCTTTTTTATCATGACAATTTCAGATGTTGTCCGATTCCATTTTTCACATACATTTGTATAAGTTTTCTTGCAATTTCTATTAACTACCCATACTTCTGAAAAGCAACTACTTCTGTCTTATGCTTTCTTAACATATTCACATTCAGAATGGCACTAATCATTATATAATGAAGAAAAAAAACCAGCAAACAACATTTTATTTGCAACAGTATTTGCTCAGATTGTTTAATGTGAATTAACAATAAAGTACATTTCAAAGGTGAATAAGAAATGATATTCATTTCAAAAGTAAACAACATTGATGTACATTTCACAAGTAAACAACATTAATACACCTCCCAAGCCTTATACAAAAAGAAAATCTGATAAAGATAAACAAAGACCACTACATTATGCCATTCATAATTGACACTTCGCTTACACATAGAAGAAAACAAATATTACAATATTACCTTGAACAAAGTACAAACACACCTCCGTCATTGTATGATATCCGAGTTAAAATAAATCAACCTCTTCCATTGAGAGATATAAAAAATCTCATACAAAACATAAACACTTAATAAGCCTATCATGCAAGGGTTTATGAGATTTAAAAGTGCACAAAGACCTTGTCAAAGCTCTACAACAAAGTCATCTTAAAGCATCATGCTAATATATTTCTATCCATTCACAGCACACAGGTATCACTCCCAAGCCATCCGATGATTATCTCCTTTCCCCCTACTCATACCAACGACAAATATAAACCAATTGCACTGCATGACATTTGAAAACAATGCGGCAAAAGGAAAATGTGCTCAGAATGAGCACATTTTTCTTTTGCCACATTGTTTTTCGAGTTGATTTTTAGATATAAATGAATATTTTACCCCAAATGAAACTTTCATCACTCTGATGAAGAAAATTTATTGAAAGCCGTCTGCTATTGTCGTCTGCTGTATCTAAAGGTAAGGGTTTTCCCTCTGATCAACACATTATTGATCTGTCTCAGCCTCTCTCTTGCTTAGCCCACCTGCTTGCTTATAACCCTTTACCAAACGCAAAATTTCCAACTGTCCCAATTTAAAAGAGTTTGCAGATGATATTTGAAAATGTGATGAAATTGGAAAATTCATCTTTTGATATGGCAGAAAACATTGTGGGAAAAGGAAATATTGCTTGTAATGAGCATTTTATTGTTTTCCCACAATGTTTTTCAGGGTCGTCTGCAACAAACAGGCTAAATGTCGTCATTGTTTGGTAATGGGTCATGGGTAATGGGTGGACATTGGACCAGTTTGCTGAAGACGACTTTCTAAAACATTGTGGTGAAAGGAGAAATTGCTTGTTAAGAGCACAATGTTTTCTGCCCTATCAGAAGACTATTTTACAATTTCATACTAGAAATACATTAACACTCCCAAATCATTTAAACAAAATCAATTAAGAGACAAATATTTGTCTTCATATTTCACTTTCCCACAATTAAAACAAGAGGACCCTGAGGGTCCTGGATCGCTCACCTGACACTTGTAAAGTGTTGGTTACAACAATGTTACACATGAGTAATGGACAAGATTTGTCTAAATTTGACAGTGATCTACTTTTGACCCCAAGTTACTCATAAACTGACTTGGTTGAGATATAACAGGTTGATCATTTTGAGTTTGATCAAATTGGGCTAAAAATGTAGCTTTCAGAGTGTAAACGGGTGTTTACTAAGATTTGACTTTGTGAACTACTTTTTGATTCCATTCCACCCATGATCAAAGTTAATCAAGATATTATCAAGGTTAACATTTTGACCAAGTTTGATCAGCACTCTGGATGTCTTAAAAAATTAAGCTGTAGACCTCTTCGATATACATTGTACAAACAGTGTTGCCTTTAGAATGTAAACAAGATTTATCAAACTTAGGCAAATATTCTAAGAAACTTTGAAGGGTAAGAGAAAGCGAGTTCCAGACAGATTGGGTCGAATTTTTTACCATAATATTGTAAACAATAGTAATTTATGATGTGACATAGTGACCATTTTTCTAAACCCATCCCATCTTCTATGATCTAATTCGACCCACATATCATCAAGAAAACATAATATGCCATTTTGAAGCAGAACTGACCTACTTTTTGACTCCACCTAACCATGATCGAAGTTGATCAATATATCATCAAGGTAAACATCCTGACATGTGGCTTCTAATGTGTAAACCAGATTTTAAAAGAGTGGACCTAGTGAACTTTTTACCCTACCCCACCCATGATCAAATTCGGTCAAGATATCATCAAGGTAATATTTCTCTAGTGACCTACTTTTTGACCCCACACCACACATGATCGATCTCTATTGAAATATCATCAAGGTTATCATTCTAAGCAAGTTTGATCAAGAATGGGTCGAAAATGGGGCTTCTAGAGTGTGAACAAGATTTTCTAAGACCTAGTGACCTACTTTTTACCCCAGCCCACCCATGATCACACTCAATCGAAATATCGTCATGGTTATCATCCTGAGTAAGTTTGATAAAGAATGGGCCTTAAATGTGGCTCCCAGAGTGTAAACAAGATTTTTCTAAGATTTGACCTAGTGGCCTACTTTTTGACCCACACTACCCATGATCGAACTTAATCAAGATACTATCAAGGTTAACAGTCTGAGCAAGTTTTATCAAGATTGGGCAGAAAATGTGACTTCTAGAGTGTAAACAAGATTTTTCAAAGATTTGACCTAGTGACCTACTTTTTGACCCCGCACCACCCATGATCAAACTCTATCGAGATAGAGATATCATCAAGGTTAACATTCTGAGCAAGTTCTATCAAGATTGGGCAGAAAATGTGGCTTCTAGAATGTAAACAAGATTTTTCTAAGATTTGACCTAGTGACCTACTTTTTGACCCCACACTACCCATGTTCAAACTCGATCAAGATACCATCAAGGTTAACAGTCTGAGCAAGTTTTATCAAGATTGGGCAGAAAATGTGACTTCTAGAGTGTAAACAAGATTTTTCAAAGATTTGACCTAGTGACCTACTTTTTGACCCCGCACCAACCATGATCAAACTCTATTGAGATATCATCAAGGTTATTATCCTGAGCAAGTTTGATCAAGATTAGGCAGAAAATGTGGCTTCTAGAGTGTAAACAAGATTTTACAAAGATTTGACCCAGTGACCTTCTTTTTGACCCCACCCCCACCAATGATCGAACTCGATCGAGATATCATCAAGGTAAACATCCTGAGCAAGTATCAGGAAGAATGGGCCAAAAATGTGGCTTCTAGAGTGTAAACAATATTTTACTAAGATTTGACCTAGTGACCTACTTTTTGACCCCACCCCACCCATGATCGAACTCGATCGAGATATCATCAAGGTAAACATCCTGAGCAAGTATCAGGAAGAAGGGGCCAAAAATGTGGCTTCTAGAGTGTAAACGCTGAAATTGTTGACGACACATGCACGCATGCACGCACGCACGCACACACAACAGACGACGGACATTCAAGTATCCTAAAAGCTCACCCTGAGCAGAGCTCAGGTGAGCTAAAAATACCAGTATATAGATAAAACAGATTAAAGCCATGCTCAAATAATGAAATAACTCATGCTCAATCTGCCTTTGCTACATTCCATTTGTTTTCAACTTGAACCTTACATATCTTATTTTAGCAAACCAAGCACATCAGAGGGTCAGAAAAGCATACTGAAGTGTGCAAGACTATAGAAAGGCCTTCAAAATTGTGAGAGACTTAAGTCTTGCATTGAACCCTAAACATGAATCTTAAATTGTACTAAAGTAAAAATATTTAAGAAAATGAAAAAATTGACCATATCTTAATTTTCATTTATAAGTAAAAGAACATCTGAAAGCTTTCCTGCATGCTATAAATAAGTTGGTGCCATCATCTGTCAATTAAGTCAAAAAATCACTCTAAACATCAATACAAAATCAATAGAACTACCCTTTAACAAACAATACTTTATAATTCATCTTTCTTCAACAGAAGCATTTTGATATATTATAAAAAGGAGAAATTGTTCCTATGAGCAACTTCTCTTATTCTAACAATAATTTCTTTGCTATACAATTAAAATCTTCAAATCATTTGAAAATCAATTGAAATTGTCGTCTGCTGACTCCTTCAATTTCGGACAATCAAAAATATGCTGTTGATTTATTATTTAAATAATCTATTGTTTTATTGTTTGTATAAGGATTAAAGGTCATATGTACAGGTTGGGTTTATTTCATAAAATTAAAATATGAAGTAAAAGAATCACATTGAAATTATTTGCAACATTTTTGCATAACCCATTACGTCATAAATCACCGTCATAGCGCACCGATTAATAAAAGTTCGTATGACTTACTTCCCTTTGCTGTGACGTCACTCGTGATCCACTGAATGCGCCATGTAAAGGGCGTGAAGAGCGATCGCTGGTTAGAATTGGTGTTTTCCTTCAAATAAACGATCCTAAAGTCATTGTTTGGATTGACAGTGCATTTTCTTTATTGAATATGATTCATTCTATAAGAATATCAATTTGAAAAAAGATAAATTAATAACTTAACCCGTGAATTTGCATGGATTTGTCATTGCGTAAACCTGTTCATATGAAAGGAACGGCTTGAAATTTGGACAATTTTCCTTGAAAATGATTCTTAAGTCATTGTTTGGATTGACAGTGAATTTTCTATACTGGATATTTTTCATATTATAAGAATATCCATTTGAAAAAATAAATTAGTGACTTAACGCGTGAATTTACAAGGATATGTCAATGCGTTCATATGAAAGGAACGGCTTGAAATTGGGACGATTTTCCTCGAAATAGCAATCCTTAAGTCAATGTTTGGATTGACAGTGCATTTTCTTTATTGAATATTTTTTATATTATAAGAATATTCTTCTGGAAAAAAAAAATAAGTGACGTAACGCGTAAATTTGAAAGGATTTGTAAATGTTTTCATATGTAAGAATCGGCTTGAAATTTTGACAATATTTGTGAAAAAAGCTATTTTTTACTAATATTTGTTGAAAAAAAAAACACGAGTATATTTTCGTCAATGATCGTGTATTAGCATTAATGTTTTAATTGAGTAGTAAACAAAGACATAGATCTGAATAAACGAATTGTTTTAAAACCGTACATCGTATAACTATTAACTATCAAATTCACCCTTCATTGTCTTATCAAATGAAATGAAACGGGAGAAGATCATAAATTGCGAACAAACAAACCGTATTATAACCCAAATTACTTGTGATACGAAGGTTATCCTTTAACTCACATTTTCACCACACATCAACTTACTTGTGATACGAAGGTTATCCTTTAACTCACATTTTCACCACACATCCAAATTTCAAAACTAAACACTGGCACATTCAAGAGTATTTGTTAAAATCATCCGGCAACTTTCCAGTAACTCCACCCCCAGTAAGAGGTCTATGATTTAGAAATTGATTCCGATGTCGTCTTACTAGATCAATTGTTTTGACTTAAGAATTGTTCTTCATATTCACTTTACATCTATGTTCGTTTTCTCTCGTGTAAGTAGCCTTGACATATTGAGCATTTAATTTTCGGACAGGTTTAATAATTAACAGCTAAAACAAACAAAACGTCATAGTTTATTTTACTAACAACCTTACATAAACATATTTGAAATTATTTTTTATGATTTTGGAATTTAAATATCAATTTGACAAAACTTGATTTTGATGTTTAAACGTTTTTTTGTTGAAAACATAGAGTTAATACCGTTTTGGTGAATACTGATTATCATATACTTATTGAAGTGTCAAACTATTCTAATAGAAAGACAACTTGTTCACTTCTTTGAATATCATAACGACAAAGTATCAGACGTAAGTCACATTGAGAGATAAGTATGTCCTGACACATTATCAATCCAAACATCATGTGAGAGTTTGGTCTTAATTGGTTATATCTTAACAATGGATTTTTTAGATAAATTTAATTGCCGCGCATTGAAAGTGTGAGATTTGCCGCTTGTTATTTCATGTCTGGAATAGCAGAACGTGTCAAACCTGTTAATTAACAACAAAGATATTTAAGAGATTAACGCCAGAGGCTATCTTTCGCCTAAACAATAAAGGACTTGAGACTTGAAACATACTGTGCAAATGTGGCAGATTGGTGTTAATTTGCATCACGACCCTTAATCCTTGTAATGTCCGATGTTTGTTGATTGACCCTTTGTATGTGAGGTAAACTGACAATAATCAATTAAATTGTAAACAAAGAGATTATGTTCAAATGTGTAAATTATATATTTAGTGATCTTATTACTAAATTATCAATATAAATTTGTAAAAATCAAGTTTGAACACCTGCATTTCAGTGTGACATACGTCATTTTAAACCAATATTACCAATGGCAAAAAAAATGAGGTGTGTGATTTAAATAATTCCGAAAAGCAGACGCTTAAGTTAAGATCGAACCCATTATCAAGTTTTGCAAATAAGAACAAGATGTATTTAAGCGTTTATAACCCAAAGACATGGCAATACAATAACTTATGATGTTGGATGAAATTAACATATTCTTGCAACCCTTTGAATTCTTACGTAATATAATCGTAAATCAGCCTAATTAAGTATTCCTACCTAAGTATGTAGCATAATTAATCTGTTCCAAACAAAACTAGCTTGGCGAGTAAGAGAGTCATTCAAGGAAATTAACTTTCAAAAAAGGTGTAATCAACGTGATTTATCCTTTTCTTGAATGTATCTACATTTACACAGTGCAAATTCTATATAAAGATCTAGCAAGACTACACGAGGCTCTAACATCCCAAACTAACAGTCAGGAATTGTTTTAATCACGAACATCAGTTCACCACAACGTTAATTTTGAAAAATATTTTCCTTTACCTGGGATCATGTGGGAAACAGCGTAACAAAAGGACTTCAGGCTTAAATTATCATTAGCAACTTGGTACATTGGGTAATAAAACAACGACTTTTGAGAGTTATTTGGGGCCATTCCGAAATACAATGTACACATTCGCGCGTCACACCAATGTCTTGACACATGATTGTATGCTTTATCGCTTGATTTGTGTTTGAAAGCGAGATTAGCTTTGTCTGGTTTGCATTGACAGTCTTGAAACAAATACATCAAGGTAAAGTGAATGTTGTCGGTGTGTATCAAATAAGGGAAATATAACGGTTACTCAATAAGTAGAATGAATTTGAAGCGTCTTCACCTGTATAAATTACTTTGAATTGAGTCCGATCATTTAAAGATCAAAAAAATCAATCCTCTGGAAACGCCTAACAATGCGTAAACTTGCCGTCTTCGAAGTGAAAGTAACACAGCCTACTGTTTTTGTTTGTGGAATATATCTTTTGCTTATTTGTAAAGTAAGCATGGTCCAGTTTACTTATCGAAACTTTTTGCAGCTTTTATGTTCGTCGGAAAACGGGATAAACTCGCATCCCTGCGACCAAAAGCAGAATAATACCAGAAGACCTGTCAAAATACCATATTCAATATCCAATTTACGTTTCCCAAAACACAATTCAACACTTAAAATGTCCGAAATTTGTGCAATAACACCGTCGTAACGGAGAACTAGATTCTCCTTACTGATAGTTCATATGACTTTGAAGCACAAATGACGTCACAACAAGGGAGATAAGTCATTCACAAAAATCGATAAAGGTGAATAAAAGTAGTCAAAAACAACATTTTTCACTTCTGTATGAGAAAAAAATCATAACCTCCGTCATAACGAAACCATAACCTAATTCAAAAACCATAATTAAAGAAAATTTTGTTTATCGGGAAATATGACCTTTAAGCTATTCACATGCTACCCTACCTCACAATACAGGGCTGAGATCTCCATGGTGCACAATACAGATCATAGAAGCATTATTCACTTTAAGTACGGGATATACAACAGGCTTTGGAAAAGTTACATCCCTTGATTATATGGATTCAGTTGTATCAGAGTTACTTCCCTTGGATTGAATACAAACTTCAGATTATTGCCAAGCAGTATCAGAGAAGCTTCCCTCAGATTCAATTCAGATTGCAGAAATGACAAGAAGCATCAATTCGCTTTAAATTTGGAAAGATGACCAAATAGGGAAAAGGTTACTTCTGTTGATTATATAGTTTCAGTAGAACCAGAGTAGCTTCCCTTAGATTAAATACAGATGGCAGAATACTGACAAGAAGCATCACTCACTTCAAACTTGGGATAGAAAACAGGTTTTGGAAAAGGTTACTTCCCTTGATTATATGGATACAGTAGAACCAGAGTAGCTTCCCTTAGAATAAATACAGACGGCAGAATACTGACAAGAAGCATCACTCACTTCAAACTTGGGATAGAAAACAAGTTTTGGAAAAGGTTACTTCCCTTGATTATATAGATTCAGTAGAACCAGAGTAGCTTCCTTTAGATTAAATACAGACGGCAGAATACTGACAACAAGCATCAGCATTCTTTTTTCAACTAATTTCTGGGCATTTCATTCACTGGTCAGTTTGGAAAAGGTTTTCTCCCGAGATAATGAAGATTTTACTTGTATAAGAAAAGCTTCCTTTGGAAATACTTTTCACTTTAATTTGGTTTCGACTTAAATATACAGAATATCTTGTTTTCTTCTGTTGCAAAGTTTAAATTAGCTGTATAGGAGATACTTCCTTAACACGTACAAGACAGCAGAAATGGGAAAAAATTTGGTTACATGCCTTGATTTTATAGATACAGATGTGTGAAAGTAGCTCATATTAAATGGTATAGCCAGTAGATGAGAAAAACAAGGCATTTCCCTTCAATAATTGAATTCAGCAGCATCAGTGTAGCTAGCTTTCTTTAGATGGTATAGCTTGCAGAATCTGGAGGTTTCTCTGCTTTATTTCATTGATTAAGAAGTATCACAGTAGCGATCCTTAGAGCAAATCGAGGGTTCAATGAAATACTACAGTAAGTGCCTCATGTTTATGAAGCACTTACTATTGTCTTGCATTGAACCCTTGAAATGCTCAACAGGTGACAAAAGCATGAGGTGATTATGTATGGTTTATGATATTTATAAATACTTACCACGCTTTTATACATTCTGCAGTATTATTTGTATGGTAAAATTGATGCATTTTGAAAGATATACATTTACTTATGAAAGCATAAGATAGTGAAACTTTTTGGTCATAGTGATAAGTACTTACTAACTTTGTTTGCAAACTTTGCTAAGTTTGGCTGTATTGGTTATTTTTCTGTTATCATAAGACGTTTCTGACCCAATACATATCAAAACAATCGAAAACGGTATTCTTGAATATTAATGAAGGTAATTGAGGTACACCTGACATACTCAAAAGAGTCCTTTCCTAACACCAACAACTTCAAGTTTCTTTTGGGTTTAGTTCATACAATTCTCTAAGAACAAAGGGTTGCTGGGGTTACAAATTGGTGAGGGACACAGCACACATAGTCAAAGGTTAGCAGTACAAGTCACAAAACTACCTTACAGCCCTGTTGATGTGAAGATACTGAATACAATACAAGAATATAGCAACCTATGTGCAAGTTTCTTTTAAAAAATACTTGTTATCAAATATGCCACTCAATTATATCAAACTATTTTTCCAATGACAAACTGGAGAATTGTTGTAAGTAAAACCTGTTTTAATGATGGCAATGTTAGATGAACCACAAGCAATGTAAAATGTTGTATATCAATGTTAGTGTTAGTAGTGAGTCAATGTTCCGTAACTTACAATGTTCTGGCCGTTTTGGCTACGCTTGATGAGGCGCTCTTACTCCGGGCTTTCGATCGGTACTCCGGCTCCGATCTGTATCCAGCATCTATATCGGCTGTAAAGAATGTCAAGATATGAGAAATTTAGGACTGATGCATATCTCTTTGGACAATCAAATATTTGGAATTGCAAAAAAAAATCTAAACTATTTTGGTCATCAAAAAGCTGTTAACATATAATTGATAGATTGTTTCATTTGTAGACTGCTTTCAATATTGTCTTACTACAGAAATTGAGATGGAACAAGAGGGCCATAATGGCCCTTTATCGCTCACCTGAGTTCTGTTTGAAAAAGAGGTATATTTAAGACAGAGTGGTTGGTATGTTTCAAACTCTTCTAAGTGCTAATTGCATTGAATACTCTAAGCCAATGCTCTTGCTTGTTAACATTTTTTTATGTGTATTGTATTTGTCTTCTTGAGTTAATGTTCACCAAGACAAAGAGAATTCAGATGAAGGAAATTTAGGTTTGTGAAAGCAGGGACAGTAACAATTGGTTGGGCAAATTAAAATAATAACAATTGGAAAATGTATCTCAAAGTCGTTTATTGGTTTCGCCAAGATTTCATTGAGACAATCATTCTGACCAACTTTGATAAAAATTGGACCATAATTGTGGTCTCTAGAGTGTTCACAAGCTTTTTAAATTATTTGACCTAGTGACCTAGTTATTGACCCCACATGACCCAGTTTCGAACTTGGCCAAGATTTTATTGAGACAATCATTCTGACCAACTTTCATCAAAATTGGACCATAAATGTGGCCTCTAGAGTGTTCACAAACTTCTTAAATTATTTGACCTAGTGACCTAGTTTTTGACCCCAAATAACCCAGTTTCGAACTTGGCCAAGATTTGATTGAGACAATCATTCTGACCAACTTTCATCAAAATTGGACCAAAAATGTGGCCTCTAGAGTGTTCACAAACTTTTTAAATTATTTGACCTAGTGACCTAGTTTTTGACCCCACATGACCCAGTTTCGAACTTGGCCAAGACTTTATTGAGACAATCATTCTGACCAATTTTGATAAAAATTGGATCATAAATGTAGCCTCTAGAGTGTTCACAAGCAATTGTTGACACAAGCACGGACGCACGGACACATGCACGGACGCACGGACACACGGACATCTCGGTATCACAAAAGCTCACCTTGAGCACTACGTGCTCAGGTGAGCTAAAAAGAAATATAAGGCATGAGAAATCATTGTATCAAAGGTTTGTTTGTATGGTGTTTAATGCCGTATCAACAACTTTTCATTTACATAGCAGCTTTTCTGGATCCAACAGTACTATGCTAAGCCTCTGAAGTGACTTGCCAAAGGTCACTCCCACTAAACCAGAGGTGTCTGTGGGGCTTGAACTTGGAACCCCGGGTTTTAAGTCCACCAGCTTACCAACTGGGCCACACACGACCCCTTATATCAAAAATAATCTCCTTCGCTCACATGAACTTATAATCAATAAAATCACATATCAAATCTGTTTTTCATTGTTTAATATTGTTGTTTATTTCTATCTTTTAATTTGTCTAAAATTCCAAATGAGATTGATGAATTTCAATATGTAAGTGTAGATTTTTCCCAATTTAACGAAAGCAACAGCTCACACCGACAGCAAAATATAGCAAGATAAAAGAAAAACATTAACAGTTTTGTGTTTGGTTAAAAGAAAAAATGAGGTTATTGCTTACACACCTTTTACAGATCTTGGAACCTCATAGCTTGGCCTGTATGGATTCACATCTGAAACGACATATGGATGTGTTACGTCTGGATGTTTTGAAAGGTGAAAAATAATCAGGTACAAAATCAATCAAATACAGTCCATGTTGTTTTAAGCAACCACTTTCAATCAACTGGTAAAAGATTATTTAGACTGAGCATATTTTAATACAGGTGGCAAGTCTTTCAGAAAGATTTTGATTCTCGATTTGAATTACAATAACATATAATAATAATTTTTCGTTTTCATTATTTGTGTCAATTATGTAAATGGAATTTTTGTTATGCAGTTTTAAGTTTCTTCAGAAAAAATATTGTAAAGATATCTGTCAATAAAAAACCAAAGCTTTAAACTAGCATCACTCATTTACTCTTATCTATCCTAGGAAATTAAATACATTTCCTTCTCTAAACTTATTCTCATGAGCCAAAATTGAGCACAATAAAAAGTAATCAATCTTTAAACTTTGAATTACTCCAATTTTAAAAAAGATATTGGGTAGAACATTTATGGCAAAAGGAGAAGAGCTATTCATCCTTTTATAGTTGGAAATACCAATGTTTTTTTTTAGGTCTTTAGTTTTCACCTACAGGTGCATTAGAAAAGTTAAACAATTATAAACCAAATAATTCAATTCTTACAAAAAAAAAGAGAAAATAGATAAATAATTGCCATCATAATGGCAATATAGATTAACGCTTTACCAAACGCCATATTTTTGCCTGTCCCAAATTGAAAGAAGTTGCAGACGACATTCCAAAATGTGATGAAATTGGAAAGTATCTTCTGATAGGGCAGAAAACATTGAGGGAAAAGGAGAAATTGCTTGTTATGAGCAATTTCTCCTTTTCCCACAATGCTTTCCAGAGTCCTCTGCAATAAACTGGTCAAATGTTGATATTGTTTGGTAATGGGCTAAAGTAAAAAAGATTTCTAACCATCTGGTAAGGTTACATTCACTGTAATATCTTATGTGATTAAAAAAAGAAGGTAAATCATCATAAAAAGATTAAAAACAAATTAAAACAAAAATACTGAGTATCATTCATACATTCACTGCAACATCTCATCTGATTAAGAAGACTAGACACACAGACACATACACACTTTGTAGCAAAGAGATAAATAGAGTGGAAATCTTCTTGTTAACTAATTATTACTTTACATGATAATTAATCAATTACGATATGATAAGATAGTAATTTACAAAGTTAGTAATGCATGTACATGAATAAAAATAAAAAAACCTATATCAGTTGTATATGAAAAGCTTATTGTTTAATAGTTTACAGCAATAAAATTGAAACTATACTTTTAATTATATCATTTTTAAGTGCATCTGAACAGTTATGTGAAGATTCCATAAAAATCTCGTGAAAAATTTAGAAGTTGGTATATGAATAAAATGTTTGTAAACCAATTCGTCCATATTTCAACATTTACATATCCAATAACATTTTCTTTTTTTCCAAAAAGCTTTTGCGTCCTTTCAAAAGTAATCAAGCTGGTCCAAATCAAAAGCAACAGGAGACGACAATTAAAAAATACCAAAAAAAGCCTTGTTTTGTGAGTGCAGATAGAATCCATTGAGACAAAATAAGGGAGTTCTTGTCTCAAAGAATTTATCTCATAGTACCATAATCATTTTCTGTTATTTCTTTCTGCGTTTTTCCCCCCTCTTAACTTTACTGCTGCTGTCAGAGTGAATGAAAATATAGTAGGTACCAGGCTAATATTAATATGTTACAGAAATGAATTAAAGGTAAAACCATGGGATGTTTATGAAATCAAAATGTACTCTACATAATTGGTACAGCAACTAAAAAGAATGGAGGCATAGGAATTCGATCAAACAGTCCCATTGTGCTTACTCTGTGCAAGGTTTTGAAAGCAGAAAGTTGTCTATTTCACATAAGCAATAAACAACCCTATATACCTGTATTAAAAACATTTTTTTCTAAATTTTCAGCAGATTGCTGCATCAGAGCCAGATACTATGGAGTAAGGCTATAAAAGCATCTATTGCTACTGATGCAGAAAAATGAATATATATTAGAAAGTCTTATATCATATCAAATGATTTGTAACCGTTATTAAAATTCTTTTTTAACCAAAGTGGTATAAATACACTTAAGGACTTTTCCCTTCTAATTTGTCTATGCTTATGTGAAACAATCTTAACTATGCAATAAATCTTGTATCAAGCGAACTCATAATTTAAACAAGCATATACTACTTTAGACCCCATTTTACTCCATTATACCTCAGTATACTGTAAATACTCCAAATGACTTCACAAACTATTTTGACAAAAGGATAAGTTGCTCCTAATGATTCCGTCCTATTATCACAATGGTTTTTATTAGATATCATATCCACAATGCATTTCTCCGTGTTTTGTTTTTAATCATTACTATTTTTTCATCTGCTGTTGCTTTCAAATTAGACCATGCACAAGTTACCATATGGAAGAATAGCCTTACCCGGTAATCTGTCATCATCTTAATCCAGGACTTACTGCCTGTAACTGTTTAACCCATTACCAAACAATAACGACATTTGAGCACTTTGTTGAAGACGAATCGGCAAAACATTGTGTGAAAAGGAGAACATGCTCCTGTCAATTGCTCCTGTCCTGAGTAATTTCTCCTTTTCCTATAATGTTTTCTGCCTTATCAGAAGATCATTTTTTAATTTCATCACATTTTGAAATGTCGTCTGTAAACTCTTTCAATTTGGGACAGTTGAAAATTTGGCGTTTGGTAACAGGTTAACAAGCAGTTTACAGTCTAATATTCCGTTTTAATTCATTCCCAAACATGGGCTTGAGCCTGGCCCAAATTAAAAGCAACAGCAGACACTAAAAATAACATAAAAAACAAACAAAAATCTTTTTTGCGTTTAGTTAAAAAATCTTGAGATAAAAAAGAAAAACACTACTGTAGAGCCCTTTATCCTGTCATTACAGGATTTCTAAAAAATAACAGGGTTTCTATATAAATCTACAAAAGAAAAAGAAAATAAATTAATAATTTTGCAGCAGATATGGCACAATGAGGTATTACGGGGTAACGGGTTTTGATCATCAGCAAGAGGTTGCTTAATACAAGATTAATCCTGTAGTATGAAATGAGAGATCATTTCCGCCTAAACAGAGTTTATTAGCAGTTGCAAGAATAAGTCAACCAATAATTAATCATATCAAATCAACAAAAAATTAATCAAAGGCTTTCATCCAGAAAACTTTTGAAAAAAATCAAGACTCGCTTTAAAAAAAAAAAAAAATGTACAACTTATTTTGAAACGTAATTTTGCAATTTTGTCTACATATAAGTGTAAAGTTAGCTTTTTTTTTTATTTTTTTTTTATTTAAAAAATAAATGATTAGATAAAATACATTGTATACAAGGAAAAAAAAGCACATATTCAGGGTGTTGTGCAAAATGATTAGTCCATTACAAATGGTAAGGTAAAAGGGTATAAAAAGAATCAAATCTCAGGTTAATTAATACACTGTTAATAATTAAAAGCGCTACAGCTTCACCAGGAATTGTCCACGTTAAAACTTACTGCCACCAGCCGCCGAGTCGACTTCGTCAACCTCATTAACTGCTTCTTTCCCATCTGTCGCGTCTCTCTCATCATCAGACTTCACCTCTCGGCCACTTGGATGCTTGGCATCCTTACGCAAAGCTTCCGAGAAATTTAGAATCGTATTCTTGGGCTTTTCAGTTTTCGCCCATTTTGATACTGGATTTGCGTTTTTATTCGACTCGTTGGTTATTGCACTGTCTGATTTTGGCCTTATGCTTGTTGATGACGATTTTTCTGTGTAAGATTTGGATGGAGATGAGTATGAAGAGCTGGTTTTCGACCTTGAGATGAAGTCTTTGTGAGAGTTTTTAGTTGAAACTGTAGACATAATAATCACTAGTAGATAGGAGTCACACATACGATTATATAGTTGTTTCAAAACGTGGGTGAGTGACGCAATATACAGTCATACCAAAGGAGAAAGGTTTGGATACATTATACTATTGTGACAATTGTTGATGGTAATGTAATTATAGCAAACATGAACCAATTTTTCATGTTTTATTGAAAACCTTTTTGTATTGAACAAAACACATAACTCATACTCAAGTTTCTTTACATCTTTGAGAATAAGATTCAAAGCTGTTCTGCTGACTATTTATTCATAAACACTAAATAAAACACTACTTCCCCAAACATATAGTAAATGTTAATGAACTTAAATGCCCCTTCAACATTTCCAAGGTTTAAAACGGCTTTCCTTGAATTCACCAGTCCTAAGCTCTGATGTGTTTAGCCAAAGGACACTCCCACAAACCCAGGAGGGAATCAAACTTGCGCAAAGCAAGGTGGTGCTGGTGGGACTCAAACCCAGGGTACTCAAGCAAGAGGTTCACAACCTTGACAACTTGGCCATGCAGTTCCCTCCTTTTATGAATGAATTGACAGAAAAACCTAGAGTCTACCTTTCGAGGTGAAGTTTCAGAATGAACAATCCAAGTATTTCTCCTTTCCATTTCTGTACATTATATCACTCAGTGTCAAGCCAAGCAAAACTTGATTGACTATATATGGGGACAAAACACTGCAAAATACAATATATAAACAAGAACCAAACAATAACAACATTTGACCAGTTTGTTGCAGACGCCTTTGGAAAAAAATGTGGGAAAAGGAGAAATTGCTCTAAACGAACAATTTCTCCTTTTCCCACAATGTTTTCTGCCCTATCAGAAGGTAATTTTTGATTTTTATCACATTTTGACATGTCATCTGCAAAATTTGGCGTTTGGTAAAGTGATAAACAAGAATCATCATGCCCTCCCAATATCCCTTAATGATTAACATCTCTTTCATCTGCAGTCATCTTAAACAATTTACCCAAAATACGGTTTATGTAACTTGGCCAAATTGAAAGGGAATGCAGACAAGAATTTTGAGGTATTAAAAGTAAATGCAATTTGGTAAAAATTTTAGTATTGAACATTGTTAACAATACTTGCATAAGTCTTAATTATTACAACTTATTCGTAATATCCATGTATAACTTATAATAAGAAAAAAAACATTATTTAAAACACTGTTGTTCTTTTTTTGTGCATTTTCAATGACTTCTTAAAAGAAGCCAAGATTACTGGCATGTCAAAAGCATTTTGTCAGCTTGAGTAACAATTAATAAGCGTCCTGTCTCAAAAAAACTTGGTAGAGTCATCTTTCAAAAGAACTAACATTATGGGTATATGTTTGAAATCAATTTAAAGTAGGTAGCAAGAGAAAAAGTGACTGCTTTTATACATATGAAAAAGGTCATTGCTTTTTATGCCATCTAGGATACAGGACCTAACCCATCTGCTGCTTTTAATAGAAACAATAACAACAGACACCATTCATGCACTATTCATGCAAACATACTACATAACCAGAATCTACATATAAATTGTTTGAAGCATATATCTTTTACCAAAAAGTTACTGCATCTAGGCTTAATCAATTTTCATCAAATGGATTCAAATCAACAATATCAAAGGAACATATCAAAGGACGGAAAATAACATCAGCCTGTGTTATATTTTGTGTAAACCATTGTGGCAAATGATAAAATTGCCTTTAAGTGACAATCGAATCTGTTGTGGCATTTATTTCTAGGGCCGATTCATTAAAATATGTTTATGTTGCCTTGTGGCTTTTGGCCTGATACATCAACTGAGCCGAATTCAATTTTTTTTAAATAAAAACAAATTTAAACTCATTTATATGAAACAGACTGCATTTGAATACAGTTATTAACAGGTTAGGTCTCAAAGATGGACATTCATATTGCTTCAACCACACCCAGGGTACAGTGCAAGAATATGGTGAATCCTTCACTTAATATAGCCATGCATTGAACCCATTCGGAACACCTCGGCCATTTCTTAAAATAACCTCGGAGGCAATGGGGAGCCATTTTTGAAAGTAGGTCAGCAACGAAGGGCATGTCCGTTTGCAATCGTATCTACTCGGAAATCCCCGGCACAAGCCGGGGATTGCCGAGTAGATACGATTGACAAAATATGAATCAAAGATGTGTTGATATGGTCATCTTTAATGAAAAGGGTAAAAACAAACATTCATTTGTGATATATAACCAATTTGTGTGTATTTAGATACATATTTAGTGCCTGTGTGCATTTTGCGTTAGCCGCCGGAAATAAGGCGAATTACCCCAGGATTTCTGGTGTATTCATGTACTGCCTACGAGGTATATCTACCGACTTGTTACGGGGATTGCCGAGTAGATACGATTGGCATTGAACCCTCAGTATGGTATAACAATTCTACCTATATTAACATCATCCAATGGTTTGCATTCGTCAAAAACATTTAGAACAATATTCATTCACCTTGATTACAAGATTTACAAAACAAGCGAGACATGTACATACCATCAACAGATTTAGTATCATCATTGTCTGCCGGAAATTGGTAGGTTGGTTTGTAACTGTTAACACCTGAAAACAAATGTAACAAAATATGTTAATCGAAAAATTATAATCAATAATCAATTGACAACTTTTTGTGAATATGTGCAGCAGACAAATAAATTGTATTCCAGGGTTCTTTATCCCTTCAAGTGTTGTTTTGAAATCTATGATGAGTTCTTGAATACAAGTACATTGAGGCCAGAGCAGAATTCCTGCATTTTCTTACTTATCCTTTCGAATCAAATTAATCACAATGCTTTCAAAACAAGTTGAAATTCAAACTTTTTTCATTTGTTATTCATCCTACAAGTTCAACTAGATGCTTCTTTCCCCCTATTTCCCAAATTTGTACAATTTACCAGTTAAACTCAGGGGTTTGGAGTCAAATGAGTGCTTTGAACATAAAATGTTTTGCAATTTCATTTCAGGTCAAATGAAAGCTTTTAGATCTAATACTCAAGTTAACACTAATTATAAGTTGCTCCCCTTATTTGCAATCAGCGTACATAGATAGATCAGCATATCAATAAGTCATAAACAATCAACATGTATAAATACAACAGAAACTAGTCATTCATTAGTAATTGTTATCATAAACAAAATGTATGAAAACAGAGTTAAATTTTTCTATCTAAATTAAGTCAACACAAAACTGTTTAATAAAAATATATTAGAATTTGACTGATCAAAATTTTGAATAGTTCTCTTCTTAACTCATCTCATTCATCAGATTTATCGGACAGGAAAAAGGTTGGAGAGTATACTTGGGTAAAAGGCTTACCGGTAATCTTCATTTTTCTTCAAAGGTTTATTTCAAAAGATTAATGTTTGTATTTTTCAAACATAACACATCACAGTAGATTAAGAGATAAAGAGAAATTGCTAGAAATGAGCCATGTCTTCCTTTCCAAAACAATCTCTTTTGTTTGTTTGATTGGATTTTTAAGTCACACCATCCAGTTTCAAGTTTAAAGTAAAATACTCATGATCCGCCATTTTGAAATTTATTCTTACATCAGATTACTTTGGTCGTTCTTCTTATACATCTGGTTCGGCCGGAACTATTCACAGCAAACCGAATAGTTTTTGTTCTATCCGATGTTTACAGAGAATGACCAAAGTATTCTGACGAATGAATGAGTTTAAAAATGGCGGATTTTGGGTAATAATACTTAAATTGCAATGCCGGTATGGTCATAGAAGGAGGAAGATCTCTCTAATAACTGATCAAGACAGTTTGATCCATCAGGTAACTGTAAGTTGGCTAGAATACTACCAAAAGGTTCTCTTTGTAAGTTTGGAATCAATTGATGTTTAAAATGTTGAAAAGAACAAAATTCAAACCTTAGGAAGGGTTAAAGGAAACAATTAGATACATTCAAAATTTCTATCTAAGTCAATTAGGAATTGTAAGGGTTTGTCTTGAACCGGTTTACTCAAGGAATATTTGTAGGAGGGAGACAACTCTGGTGGGTTTGAAAAATACTTAAAGAGTGTTTTCCCTTGACAAATGCAATTTGTGTATGTGTAGGGAAAATAGGAATGCAAAAGTGGGTTGATTTGCTTGTAGAAATGGTTCTTTTATAAGGTTGCAACAATCACATACTTTAGTTAAGCATTAACTCTCTCACATGCTTTGCTAATGAAGAATTTCAATGAGTCAAAACAAAAGTAGGTCCCCTGATTCATGCAGGATTTTGAAGTAGGAGACATTCACTTTCTGAATAAAATAAATACAAATGTATGCAGAATTTTACACCTTCTGAAATCAGTGCATTGCCTATAGTTCAAAGACTTACTCGAACATATCTCAAACATATAAAGCGTCATGATATCTTCGGAATAAGGAAACAGTTGTACATATAAGCGCACATTTCAGAGCATTTGACATGCACTGTTTTAAAAATATAAAATAACCTAATATTGACAGCTCTCATAATAATCGTCTAGATATGATGATTCTTATAAATACCTACAATATAGAGTTTAGAAAAGAAATATAAAACTTAACAAAGGCATTATTTGCTTGTATCTGTACCACTGAGGAATGTGAAATAAACAATAAAAATTGGGACTTAATTAAGAACCTTTGGACATCTATATGAAGTGTCGTCTTTGTTTGTTAATATTTTGTTTATTTTAGGTTACAATTGCCTTGTCAACATTTTCAAGTTATTTTAAAGCTTTCCTGGACTTCATCAGTCCAAGGCAGGGCTTTGCCAAAGCAGACTCTAAAGAAAATTGGTTAACTTTGAGTATACTTATCCTATCAGGGTTTTTTTAGAAAAAAAAAAAAGTGTTTCAGTTAAATTTCTGCACATAACAGAAGAAGGAAAAGCAGATTAAAATGCCAACAAGGACTGAGTTTACTTGGGTGAAGCCATCAGCATTTCCTTAAAGTAGGCAAAGAGCAATGAAAATTCATACCGACTTGTCTTGACATTAAGACATTAATTTCGTGATTAATGCGCAGATTATTTTAACAGTGGGTGCGATTAGTTCTGTGCTTTCCACATAATTCTGCCAAATACAACACTCTTTGCTATGTTTTGTTGAAATTGGGTCTAACGCCATGCCAACAGAATTTCAGCGATTTTACAGCTTTCCCTGGATTTCACCAGTAGTAGGCAGGGCTACAGTGTCTTGCCCAAGGACACTGCCACAAAATAATTCCTGTGCTGCTGGTGAGGATTGAACCTTTCACTGTAGTGTAACAAGTCCTTCCACTTAACCACTGGGTCCCATAGGAGCCAAAAACTGTTTGCCTTTCAATGCTGTACAAGCATATAAATATGTTTTGTGGTCAATCCACAGAAAACACTTCATTCGGATGTCAAAAGGAACTTAATTGCTTGATAACCCATTTCCATGCTTAATTACCAAACCATACCTTTTTTCAATTTCTAAGTTTTTTAAAGATATTAGAAACCACTGTGGCACAAGGAGAAATTATGCTCAACATGAGCAATTTCTCCTTGTGCCACAGTGGTTTCTCTAAATAAATCCAAAATAAAAAGCAGTTTGCTTTATACTTAATATCCCTATACTCTATAACTGTTGTCTGCTGTTGCTCTCAATTAACAAACAACAACAACAACAACAACATCAACAGGAAATGGGTTAAAAAGATGGTAACAGGGAGTGTTAGGAAAAGTTTGCATCATGCTTAATTTGCACCTGAATCTTCAAAAACATCTTCCATGGAATCCTCTTCCCCTGGAAAAAATACACCAACAATGCATTCAGACAAACAACACTATTACATTAAACATACTCATTCAACAGTATTGAGTTCCTGTAATATATATGCCTAAGACCACGGCTGGTGACCGACCGCTCTACCATGTTGCTGACGTCAAAATCAGTTGTGCAACTTCCAGTTAAGCGTTTTTAGGGTAGGTTTTGCTATTTTTCTGCATTTCCAGACACGACATCAATAATCAAAAAACATGATTCAACCATTATTAAATTTAACCGCCTATTGGTTAAGTTTCAGTTTTGTGGAAATTGGCTGAGATTTCGTAAAAAACGGGAAGTTTTGCAACAGATTTCATCGTCAGCACCACAGGAAGATGCATACACCCATCGATTAACAGTACATGAAATATAATCATTCAACAATAGTGAGCTCCTGTAAAAAAAAACCCCAAAGATGCATACAGTTATTGACAAAATTTTACATCAAACATATTCATTCAACAACGTACATTTAACCAAGGTAAATGATACACCTACGATGCATTCAGAATTTCAGACATACATGAACATTATATTTAACAACATACATTCAACAATATTGAATCCCTGATATAAGTACTAATACATAATGCATACTATATAAACCCCGCGAATTAAGGAACCCTTATAAAACGCAAAATATTGGCACCGCGAATATAAAGCGCTATACAGTACTATAACCACTTTAAAAAAAAAAGAAAAAAATTCAATGGCAAGGACTTTGGAGAACCAAATGTAACAAATAAACATACAGGGACATGTAGGCACATCGAGATACAATATCTAAGGTCATACCATATTCTTCTGAGTTTGTTGAAATTCCATAGGTAATGAAATTAGTAAAACAATAAGTATGAGAAAACTTTAAATGAGATGAAGAGATTTTTTGTTATTGAGGCAAAGGCAATAAAAATTAGAGTTACAAAAGCAAAACTTTAACAAAATGTTCTGAGAAAGAAAACTAAGTGGTTTAGCTCAAACTCATTTGCATGAAGCTTAAGCTTAAACTAATTTATTTTACATTGATTGTGAAACAAGTTCTTACAACTTATATTAATTACTCTCAATTCTGCTTCCTAAAACATAACCAGTCCTACGCGCCGAATGTGGATTAATAAAAGCTCCCAAGGCAGAGAACCCGCTTCTAACGGGATTCGAACCCATGACCCTCGTTTCATAAGGCCGATGCTCTACATCTGGACCACTGTCCTTCACCACATGAAGCTTAATTGAAATAATCGGATGAAACTTTTGTTTTTCTCTTAAATTTTGTTTCCCAAGGAATTCCACAGTTGATGTCACAAATTGAGGGTTTATGGAGTATGGGATGGCAGAGCAATTGTCCATATTGCCCAGCTTGGCAAAAAGCCTTCAAACAAGTGATTTTTTACTGAAATCTAAAATATAACCATTGTAATTGCATGTCAGAATCAAAATATACAGACAAACACTGAAAAGTATTTGGCCTTTACAGACAATTCTAGTAAATCAAAATTATATTTTGCTGCCCCTGGGATGAAAAAAAAAAAAAGTATATATACGAGGGTTGGTAGGGAAGTTTGTGGACTGTTATCATATTTTTTTTATTATCTGGCATAAATCATTGAAATCTTCAATAAACGCTGTATAACTCTTTGTCACCCCGGAGCAGGTGTTCTGTTAAGGTTTGTCTATTATTTGCCGAATTATCAGTCCCCATAGTAACGTGGGTGGATGCACCCGGAGCACGTCAAAATTTAAATGCCATTCAAACCTTTTCATTTTGACTTATCACTCAATTGAAAATGTTCACGCCTGTGAAAATCTATGCAACTTCGTTTGCTATGATATTGTACCTCTGACGTCATGACCTGAAATTGTGATGTAATTCCGGTTCCGCGTTCGAAAGTTACAAGGATTTTTATAACTGCGGTTGTAATTTAAACTAAAGAAACCATGACATCAACTGGTGACGTTGAATTAAGGTCAGTTGTTAAATTTTGCGTTGGTCTTGATCGGGCACCAACTGAGACATTCAACATGTTAAAGAGCTCCAGCACTATTTAGAAATATAGCAGATCACTAGCATTCAAATGGCATAAACAGTTTTAGGAGAGATTCAGTAGAAAATGATGAGCGGTGAGGTCATTCACCGGTACTTAGATGTTTTATCAAAGACAAAGTAAAATACTTGGTTTTACAATGAGAGAAGGCACACTTTGAGAAGTTTAGCATACGGAAGTATACTCGCTAGGTGTTTCCCATCCAACTTTACATGATATTTTAAGTGTTGAATAAGGAATGTAAAACGTGTGCGCACGTTGGGTTCCGCGCGACTACTGAAGGACCATGTACGGGAAGCAAGGGTTCGTTGCTTGGAAATGTTAATCAAACAAAACAAACGCGAAGGATTCTTGATCGCAAAAACGGACGTGACATGACTTTTCAGAGACAAAAGCACAGTCCTGCATATGGAAAACCCCAATATACATATAAAGACTTGCTGCCATTCTAACACTGATTAATGAGAACAAGGGTGAGTCTAAGTATTTAGCAGGGTTTTACAAAGATCGAACAATACAAGTAGCTATTAGGTGTCTGGGGGTCCCTGATCTCTATTGACACTCTCTTGTTAAAGCTGTGAGAAATAAATATGCATCTGGTCTCTAGCCCATTCCAACATTAAGGAATGTGTGACTGACCCCAATTGAAAGCAGCAGCAGACGGCAAAAAATAGCAAAAAAAAAGAAAAGGATTCTGTGAGATATTGGGTAGAAACCATTGTGATGAAAGGATACATTGCTCTTAAAGAGCAATTTATTCTTTTGTCACAATGGTCTCTAAAGAGAAATTATGGAATCTATTGATGCAATTATCCTTACATTTTTACTACTTTTCCAAATATTAATTGATACAATAATCATAACAATTTTACTACTTTCCAAATTCAACTAACATTCTTTTTTATATAAAATTGAGATGAAAAACTTGTGATTAAAAGACAAAATTATTTGTATCGACAAATTCCTAATTTGGTTATATTTGTTTGATAGAGTCATCTGCAACACTTGCTTTTTCTGAATTTATTTCGAATATTTATAAAAAAGAGGAAAGCGCAGCATAGGTCAGTCTTTAAGCTTTAAATGCAGTTTGCCTGTGATCTATCCATTCTTATGCAAATAAGGAAGGGAAGACCCTATATAAGTATTTTTACCACAGCCAAAAATATGAGATTTTGTCACCTAGACACATTTATCTATTCTAAAAGGCGTCATCAATATTATTTCAGTACTTGGTAAGTGTTGTGCCCAGGGAAAATCCCAAAAGGCCATTTGCCCTGATGGCACTTGACATGGGACCCTCTGGTTATTTATCCATCATGTTAACCATGCAGGATCTATATTGTTTTGTAAAGCCACCAGTTGCAGAGTGTCAGCTTCTTGTTTCAAGGGTAACAGGTTCGATCCTTGTTTGCGGCGAGGTGAAATATTGCTGGGACTAGCCAACAAATCAATGCAAATACATGATGGTTCAGCGCAATACTATAGTAAGTGCTTCACGTTTGTGAAGCACTTGCTATAGTCTTGCGTTTAATCCTCGTACTGGTCTTGTATTCAGGAAGCAGTCATTGAAAGTGAATTTACTAAGCTTCAGACTTCCACCACAAAAGATCTAAAAAAGCCATGTTTACACCAAAAGCCATCTGGTTCAGAACATTGAGAAGGTGTCTGAAGGAAGGCTAAGTGTTGGAAATTCATACCTACAAGTCTATTGATTGAATACTGTGTTAGAGGCCATCACTGGCCCATAAATATAAGGATCAATTCTCCCATTTGGACTTTTTCAATGGATACTTTACATACTAATTTCTATTAAATATATGAACGCTTTTCCTTCTATGATTTTGCTCTCTTTTTTCAATAGATTTTGTGCATTCTATTATCTAATCTAAACCTATGAACACTTTTTTCTGTGATCTATATCTTTGCTTTTTTTTCAAAAGATGTTTTACATACTGTATTTTATTCAAACCTATGAACTGTTTTTTCTATAATCTGTAATTATGTTAGTTTTTAAATGATGTTTAACATACTGCTTTTTATCTAAAACTATAACCACTTTTTTTCTCCAATGAGGAATTGGGCAACAGGTGAAGAAGATATATGCTTTGAAAATCATAGTCTAAATTCAATTCTAAACATCTACAGTTGGATATTTAAGATACCATTGTCACCAAAGAAGAAATTGCTCATATAATGAGCAATTTCTTCTGTGATCACAATGGTTTATTCCATTCATAATACAAAAAGTCCATTTTGCCACTGCATGATTTTATTTGTTATTGCTTCATATGAAAACCAATATAAGAAAACCAATTACAACATACCATAAAAGTTTATTATTTCAAACCATTCTATAGATTCTTCCCAATATCACAGTAAAAAGTGTCTTTCTTCAAACTTAATGATTTTCGTCTGCTGAAGCTTCCAATTTGGTCCAGTCACAAAATCCAAGTTTAAGACACGATACAAGGTACGCTGTCCAATCAATAAAGAATGTCTTAAGTTGTGAGTTATCCAGGAAAGCAATTGGTTCTTACTACATTATCCGATTATGACATACCAAAGGTATTTGATTTGAATGTAATACTGGCATCAATTCATTCTGAGGCATTTATATTTATAAGTCCTTATCTGTTCAAAATGGTCCAAAATTAAGAGTATGGTCTTAAAGTGCAGAAAACAAAGATATCATACATTTCAGTAGGCTTATTTATTAGAAAACAAAGATATCATACATTTCAGTAGGCTTATTTATTAGAAAACAAAGATATCATACATTTCAGTAGGCTTATTTATTAGAAAACAAAGATATCATACATTTCAGTAGGCTTATTTATTAGAAAACAAAGATATCATACATTTCAGTAGGCTTATTTATTAGAAAACAAAGATATCATACATTTCAGTAGGCTTATTTATTAGAAAACAAAGATATCATTTCAATAGGCTTATTTATAAGAAAGTGCTCTTGAATGTTTTTTATTCTTAATTTGTAACCAAAAGAGAACATAAAGAAATTTGAAAAGAAGTGGCAGAGCATATTATAAAGTTAGAAACTTCCTGTTTTCCTTTTCAAGTAAATTATGACCAAGCCCCTTAACTACTTCAATTATTTAATGAAATAAAAATTATAATAGAATTTGTGAGATGTCCACAAACATTCTAATCAAATGGAGAATTCACTCAATATATCTTTAGGGTTAACCCATTATCAAATAATAATGACATTTTACGAGTTTGTTGCATACGCCTGTGGAAAATAGTGTGAGAAAGACAGAAATTGCTCTTAACGAACTATTTCTATTTTTCCCGCAATGTTTTCTCCCCTTTCAGAAGATTATTTTCCAATTACATCACATTTTGAAAAGTCGTCTGCAAACTCTTTCAATTTGGGACAGTAGAAAATATCGCGTTTGGTAAAGGGTTAACCAAGCAATTATGTGTATGGTATGGTAATCACATATCAGTTTTAATCTTTAACCCTTACAGTGCTGAAACCAGCTTCATGCTTATGCAAACAGGTAAGATCCAGGCCAGCAGCCTAGTAAATTGGCGGCTGGCCTGTGATCTAACCTGTTTGCTACTCTGAGTATCCTTCCCTCATCAAAATCAAGCAGATATTAAAGTTTTGGGAAAGGAGATAACACAAAAAACTATATTTAGAAAATTACCCAGCATTCTAAGGATTAATGAAAGTCACCATGATCAAATGATTACATGTCATCTACTGCAAAGTTATCGGAATAGGAAAAGAGCAAACAAATGATCTTCCATTAAGACGTCAAAGCGGCAAACCAATTTTTATGTCAGGTGTTTATTTACATTCATTTGCAGTATTGATTTTGCTTACAATGAAGTTATCTATAAGGGCACAGTTTGCCGAAAGCTACCCTTAACTGCTTTGATCATTACTGGCTTTGTTAATTACGGACTTTACAAATCTTTACCCTGAGGCTACTTTGTAAAAGTTTTATTTGATTTTTTCCAATTTTTGTTCAAAGGTTATAAAATGTATGGAAGGTTTAGTGACCTATCTATTTCAATACATGTAGTAGAATCAATTAGGAATATACACACTTAACTTTTCTTATAGAATGTCTATACTATTTTATAATTATTAGCTAATCAATAACATATCATTCTTTTGAGTTCTGTGCAAACTTTTATATTTCATTCAAGTTTTTCAACTTTTAGTTCAAAAGTTATAATCATATGGGCCATTTAGTGAGTGACCTGTCTATTTTATTAGTTAAATCAATAAAGCATAATATACATTTAAGTGTCTTAAAGAATATCTGGACTACTTTACTTATATCAATTAAAATCACTTACCATCGTTCTTTTTGGTTCTGTGCAAACTTTTATACATTTGTTTATACCAGTCATGTTGTTTTTCTTCGTCTATATTCTGAAACGAGTCAGTATTCATACATATATCATTTGGTTTTAAATTGTATCAACATTACGTTATTTCAGTTATGTTGCAATATCAGAATTTAAATGATGGAGCAAGACCCCATACTCAACTTCCTATAAGGGCTGGTCAAGCTGTGTAGAACCATTGGTATTCTGCAAGTTAGTCAGGAGACAACCTTTCAATAAAATCCAAATACGGTCAGTCATATTTGAACTCACATGTCAAGGGTTCAACCCAAGACTATAGCAAGTGCTTCACAAATGTGAAGCACTTGCTATAGTATTGCGCTGAACACTTGAATCATGATTGTAAGTCCTATACTCTAAACACAAGGCCACAGAGGCCCCTTACAGCATAAAGACTATACATATGTAATATTGACGCTTCCTGAATCGATCATGCTTTCAATAACTACTTTGAATTGTATGTCATATGACATTACTATCCTGAATTGTTTAAAAATCATTTTATTTTAACTTTCATCAAATTAACTAATCTGTAACAAAGCAACTTTATCCAAAAACAATGATAAAATAAACCTTACTTGTCTGAACGCCAGTGGCATCCCACTTTCTTGATCGAGCGGCCCGATATCCTCGTACCGTTTCGGACTGTGTATCTCCGTCGTTTTTGTTTCCTTCTTCTCGTCCGTCGGCACGGCGTAATACGAGTCTGTGTGCTTCACGTCTCCATCCATAGTCTCTGATTGGCCCAGGTAGATGGCGCCCTTCGGGATCTTCCCTTCTGCGGATTAGAACGAAATGTTTGTTTATTCATTGAAACAGTCCAACTTGTGTTAAGCAACCATCCTTTTAAGCAGCCAACCTGCCTTAAACAACCACTAAAGAAATCACCATTGTTGGATTTATAGCGTGCATCAACTTGTGTTAAGCAGCCATCCTTTTAAGCAGCCAACCTGCCTTAAACAACCACAAAAGAAAGGCCCATTGTTGGATTTATAGTGAACATCATCTTGTGTTAAGCAGCCAACCTGTCTAAAACAGCCAATTTTCTCAGTTAAATAGGCTGGCCTCTTAACACAAGTTTGACTGTACTTCATTTGCTTAGTGCTTCTCTTATCCCTTTACCATTAGGTGTCTGGGGGTCCGCGATCTCTTTTGACACTCTAGCTCTTGTTAAAGCTGTGAGAAATAAATATGCCACTGGTCTCCAACCCAACCCAACATTAACCCATTACCAAACGGCAAATTTTTTATTGTCCCAAAGTGAAAGAGTTTGCAGACGACATTTTAAAAATGTGATTAACTTCAACAATAATATTCGATAGGGCAGGAAGCATTGTGGGAAAAGGAGAAATTGCTCATTAAGAATTACCCATCACAAGCAATTAAATCTTTTGTCATGATGTTTTCTAACTTGAATCTCATGAAAACTGTTTCTTTTTATTTTACAATTGTCGACTGCTGTTAAAGATGGAAAAGATGCAAATATCTGTAATGGGGGAAAAGGTATAAGCAAATACTTGTGGCACAAACAAGGAAATAATCAACAGACATTCCTCCTTAAATGAATCATCTTGTATCCTTATTAGACATGCATGAGCTAAAATACATGTGAAAGACGTGTAAAACTTTCCAATTTGACAGAACAAGGTTATTATAGTTTGAGTAGATACATTTGATTCATCGCATTCCAAAGTCAGGGTAAATTGTGACAATATTGTGGTAAAAAGAAAAAAAATCCTCATTATACAGAAGCTCTCAAACTACTACTAAATTTTTTCATTTTATTTTTAATGTTTTTTTTGCTGTAAATACGCTGAACCATTGAAATGCTTTCTGCTGTTGCTTTGAATTTTGGCCAATCACAATGCATGAGAGAATGAGATAAAGTGAAGGCTTCTGAGGCACAAGAGTAAGCTAAGGATTCAAAGACAAAAATACAATGTTATATAAGATGAGTAATAAAGAGCAATATATATCATGTTTTTAGTTAACCCTTTCCCAAACAATAACGAAATTTGACCACTTTGTTGCAGACGACTTAAGAAAACATTGTGGGAAAAGGAAAAATTGCTCCTAACACGAAATTTTTCCTTTTCCCACAAGGTTTTCTGCTCTATCTGAAGAATATTGTTCAATTTTATCACATTTTGAAATGTCGTCTGCAAACTCTTTCAATTTGGGACAGTCGGAAATTTGTTGTTTGGGAAAGGATTAAGTAATGAATATCATGTAAAAGGAAAAAGCAACAGCGCAAAAATTCTATATTGTTATACTAAAAGTTGATATACAAAGCAAATGCAAGACACATTATCATAAAAGAACACAAAATGCAAATTGTACGCTCAAGCTTGAAATATTTGAGTAACACAACACTAAAAGTTGCAATACAGGACAGTAAAATTGGGTCATAAACATAGAATAAACTATGACAAAACAAATATTTTGATGGTTCAATGCAAGACTATATTTCTTTACTTCTGTATTTCATTGAACACTTCATATTCTTATCATTAACACATCCTCCTTTAGCCTGTTTTGAAATGCAATTTTGCTGCAAGAGTTTTAAGATGTACCGGTATATGTAATGGAAAAGGTAAACAGGAAAAGGCAAACATGAGTTAACATCAATTAGGGCAAAATAAAGCCTCAAGTAAGTTTGAATATTTCTACTTTTAATGACAATTGATAAATCGTCATATTTTTACTCACTTATGAGTTTACAATTTCCCTTCGCTAATAAACTATACAATCTGTCCTCAAAGGCTTATAAAGATTGTGATTCTCTGTGCAAAATGAATCACCTTTTACAAATAATTATAATCATGATTTTGTCATGATTTCCAAATCTGGTAGCATCAAAAAGCCACAATTTGGCTTACAATTTGGAATAACAAAATTATGTTCCTTTGATTATTGGGTGAAAAGCAACTAATGTGACAAAGACAAGAACAATTGCATGTTGTGAGAAAATGAGCAACTCCCCTATTATCAAAGTGTTTTTAAATATTTTCTGCTTCAAGAGCAACAAAGTGTGTCAATATGAAATGAGGGGTAAAATGTCATTTGTATTACATTTGTTTGAGATGTTGATTAGTTATAAAGCAGCAAAACGTTAAAAAAGCACAGGTTAATGTAGCAAAAAGGTAAAAAACAAACCTTCATATTCAAGGTATAAATGTATTAACGTAGAAAAACGTTGAAGTAGCAATGAAATAATCAGCAGGTTAATAGAGCAAAATGGTTGGAAAAAATACGTTTGTTCACAGTGCCAACAAGTTAAACTAGAAAAAAGTTCAAAAACAACAGGTTAACCCTTTACCAAATGCCAAATTTTTCGACTGTCCAAAATTGAAAGAGTTTTCAGACGACATTTCAAAATGTAATGAAAAACAGTCTTCTGCTAGGGCAGAAAACATTGTGGGAAAAGGAGAAATTGCTCAAGAGCAATTTCTTCTTTTCCCACAATGTTTTCCAGAGTCCTCTGCAACAGACTGGTCAAATGTCTGTATTGTCTGGTAATGGGTTAAAGCAGCAAAAACAGAACAGCAAAACAGCATGGTTACATTGTGGTGGTTACTATTGGTCGACTAATGGAACAGCCTTACCCTCAGTGACCATAATGGGTGCCCCAACAAACTCTATATCCTTGGGAGGGGACAACAAACCATTCTCTGAAAATCCAAACATGCAACTATATCAAGTGTACCATATGCATGCTCTGAAAATCCAAACATGCAACTACATCAAGTGTGCCACACGCATTTTCTGAAAATCCAAACATGCAACTATATCAACTATAAAAGGTACAGGTAAATGTTTTGTTTATAAAAGTGTCACCAACAGACCATCTCGGAACAAGCCCATGAGAAACATTCTCCGACAAATGCCTCCCATGGGGCTCAAACCTTCTACCCTTCTAACGATTGTCTGTATTGCCCAGTTTGTCCATTTTCTTCTGCTCTAAAGGCCTTCAAAAGTTTTATGTGTTAAAGGAAGTGTTAGGTAAACATGCACAAAGATTCATGCATGTACGTTTATCGTACAGTCATGCATTGTAAATCCTTAAACATGTTAATGTCATTGTCATACCATCATTTAATTATGCATCATAATTTAATTAATATAAAACATAACTACTATACAGGTATATAACTTAAATATTCAAGGATCTTAAACATATTTTTTTAACTAAGTCCCTTTCCCAAACAATACATTTTCGACTGTCCCAAATTGAAAGAGTTTGCAGACGACATTTCAAAATGTGATGAAATTAAACAATATTCTTCAGAAAAAGCAGAAAACCTTGTGGGAAAAGGAAAAATTGCTCATTACAAGCAATTTCTCCTTTACCCACAATGTTTTCTAAATTCATCTTCAACAAAGTCATCAAATGTCGTTATTGTTTGGGAAAGGGTTAACTATTGAAAAAATTCAAAAGATAAAAGTTGATATTCAAGAATTATCCTGCATATTCAATTTTGTGACAGGTCCAAATTGAAAGCAGCAACAGACGACAGAGTAAACATAACCATTCTCTTTAAGATGAGAAAAAAACATCGTGACAAAAGAAGGAAATGCTTCAACAAGCAATTAAATCTCTTGTAACAACAAAGTGGAAAATTTGGCATTTGGTAAAGACTGAATCAAAATCCCAAATAAGGGAAACATCTAAAGCCCACATTATCTTGCTCATTACCACAAATACAAGCTTATTTAACATGTCATGATAATCCTTTACAAAATGATGGATTTTATAAACCTGCTGTCATGACCGTTTTGGAAATTTCTGTTGACAAGAAAATACAGCAAATCGATGGTTCAATGCAAGGCTATAGTAAGTGCCTCAGATACATGAAGCATTTACTACAGTCTTTCGTCGAACCTTTGAAATGCTGTGTGGAATTATATGTCTTTTTCTTACAGTTTATTTCATTTGACCAAAGCAATATTCTTTCAAAATTGTCCATACATGTATTTTAGATTCCAAATCCAGAATCTTATCAAATTTAGAAAAAATCAAACACTTTGAGGGTCCAACGCGAGACTATAGTAAGTGCTTCACAATATGAGGCACTTACTATAGTCTTGCATTGAACCCTCAATATCTTCCTTATGGGTTTTACATCACATCAACATTATTTCAGTTATGTAGCGATGCCCGACTCTTGATGATGGAGGAAGACCCCATACTCAACTGCCCATAAGGGCTGGTCAGACCGGGTAGAACCATCGGCATTCCGTAAGTCAGTCGGGAGACTGCCTCTCATGAAAATCCATATCCCTGTCAGGATTTGAACCCACACAGAGAAGGCCCATGTGATTTCAAGTTCTGTACTCTAACCACTACGCCATGGAGGCTCCGCATTGAACCCTCAACTTGTCATCTCGACAATTCAATGCAAGGCATAACTATATCCTTTAACAAAGCGAGGGAAGCGAGGGACATGCTACAGTCTTGTATTGAACCCTCAAATTGGTTAAACAAATCTTTTAAATTGAAGTCAATGGACATGAAGTTGAGCATAAAAACTGATCTAAAGTTGGTCTTTAATTTTATCTGATTGAAATTCCTACTACACCAATAACTATGATAATTGGATAATCATACAATCTCACTGACCAAACAATAATCCACTACAAATGGCGGTAATTTATGACATCCTTAACCCTTTCCCAATCAACAAATTTTTGACTGTCCCAAATGGAAAGAGTTTGCAGACCACATTTCAAAATGTGATAGAATTGGGAAAAAATCTTCTGATAGGGCAAAAAACATTGTGGGAAAAGGAAAAATTACGAGCAATTTCTCCTTTTCCCACAATGTTTTCTAAAGTCGTCTGCAACAAAGTGGTCAAATGTTGTTATTGTTTCGGAAAGGGTTGAGTTTAACCCTTAGAATGATGGGTAATTTTCTAAAAATGGATTTTTGTGTCGTCTGCTTTTCAAAACCTTAAAAATTTGCTTAATTTTGATGAGGAAAGATACTCCGAGTAGCAAACAGGTTAGATCGCAGGCCAGCCGCCAATTTACATGGCGGCTGGTGGTCTGGATCTAATCTGTTTGCATAAGCATGAAGTTGGTTGAAGCACTTAATAAAGGGTAAAAGCTAAATACATGTACAAATAATGATAATGATTGAAAGCAATTGACAAAAGTCTCATAAATATCAAGACACAGTACAAAACGGAAAGCATGAATATCTGTAATTAAATTGTCCAATTATCCTTTTGTCAGAATGTTTTCAACCATTAACTTAATATGGGATTGTGTAAGTGGTCATAACTGAAGGCAAAAGCAGACTAGAATAAATTTTTGTAAACTAAAAAAAAATATTGTTTTTGTAGTATTCATAAGTTACTATGGCAGAAACCATTGTGAAAAAAGGAGAAATTGCTCATCATGAACCATTTCTCTTTTTATCACAGGGGTTTCTTAAAACCTCTGCTGTCATTGTATAAACACAATTAATTGGTTTAAGGCCTAACAAGGCTGATAAAAGGGCATTCATTTCAAACAGTATATTTATGTTAGGTAAAGGTTTAATCACAAAGCAATCACTTGGCAGGAGTTTAGGTCACAACAATACAGATTCATCATTGCATTGTAGTCTAATTAGTTAACCCTTTACCAAACACCAAATTTTCAAATGTCTCAAATTGAAAAAGTTTGCAGACGACATTTCAAAATGTGATAAAATTGGAAAATCATCTGCTGATAGGGCAGAAAACATTGTGGGCAAAGGAGAAATTGCTCGTTACGAGCAATTTCTCCTTTTCCCACAATGTTTTCTTAAGTCGTCTGCAACAAAGTGGTCAAATGTCGTTATTATTTGGGAAAGGGTTAAAACCCACCTTATTGTAAACAAGGCAGTGTATAATATAGATACATTGTTCTGTAACATATGGTATGTAGGCATGTACATGTAACGCTGTATGTGGCTAAAATAATACGATCATACAATAATTGAATAGAGCCTGCTGGTAAGAATTATGCATTGGCTGTATCATATAAATATATGCATTAATCTAATACTTGATATCAATTGGATACCAGTTTTGCTACATCACATGTTTTATTCAAAGTAGCAATGTGTTCATTTTTTCAAATGGAATCCATTGTGACCATTAAATGTACATTTAATCTACCAATGGATATCAATTTGATTGCAGTTTTGCTGAATCACATGTTTAATGTTGGGTTTGAATGGAACACATAATGATAAATAGATATACATTAATCTATAGCACTTGATATGAATTTTATATCAGTTTGATACATTACATGTTTAAAAAGAAGCACTTTGTTAATGGTTTTGGATGGAAATCATTGTGACAAAAAGAGGAAAGTATTTGCTTTAAGTTACTCTTTCTCTTGTCACAACTGTTTTTTTATTCATCTGCACCAGTGTGTGTTAAATTTGGTCACATATGAAATAACGCGTTGAAATAATCATGGCCCCCGCAAAGGATTCAAAAACAGTGTTGATGAATTGCAATAAACAAAAACTGACCATTCATGAACACAAAACTGTTTTTCAACATGTTCATGAACAGCCATTTTTTGTTCATGTCTGTTGATTCAGTTCATGAACACAGTTCTTGAATCATTCACAGAGGCAAGGTTATCAAGATTCGATCCATTCCCTTCAGAAGTGACAGCAGCCTCAAGAGAATAAAACAAATTCTTCAGATCTCACAAAAGTTTGAGGAGTTAGCCCTTAGAATGCTGGGTAATTTTCTTAAACTAGATTTCTGTGGCACCTGCTTTCCAAAACCTCAAATATCTGTTTAACCTTGATGAGGTAAGAAACTCAGAGTAGCAAATAGGTTAGATCACAGGCCAGCCGCCAATTTACTTGGCGGCTGGCTTGGATCCAACCTGTTTGCCAAAATATGAAGTCAGTTCAAGCACAATAAGGGTAAAAAATAAATATACCTGGTAAATGAAACATAATGGCCTTTTATTCACTGTTATAAATAAAAGTTTACATCCATACACTGTTAGGCACTATTCAACTGTTAAACTGCAGCATTTGAAAACTCTCTTTTGAATATGCATAGACAGTATCAGTTTAAAATAAACTCTATCCAAACTGGTATAGTAAGGCTTAAATGCTTGTTGTCAAAGGTCTGTCTTAAATTGATCAAGACATCTCGATTCAACTCACAGCATAGCACTGGACTGTTCAGCACATTAACATTGAAATATTTCACCTAATAAAATATGTTTATTCTACTGATATTTCTGTAAATCCACAACTTCTTTTCATTCAACTCATCTTTTGTAACACCACAAGCTTAAATCTTGATATTCATTTTTGCATCAGAACATTTGTATCTGATATGGACTTTTCTTTCGAATCCAGAAACACACATTTATTCATGATTTATTATCCATTATTATTTCATCTCTTTATTCTTTTAATTTTTACTTATAAATCATTCCATCTTTAATATTCCAGTTACATCATTTTACTCAATTTATCTTTTACAATACAGAAACTTTCTTTTGGTCAGCCATACACTCATTAAGATCCAGCTATTCAATTACATTTAAGTTAAACTTCTCATAACCAATCTTGTATCATTCACCCCAATGTAATTCTAAAGACAAAAAAGCTTTAAAGTTTTGTTATTAGTCCAATTTTACATTGTTGTAACCCTTTCCTAAATGGCAATTGTTTTTTGTAATCATTCGAACAAGAGAGAGATTCCAGACAAAAAGCTTAAATATCAACACATCCAAATACATCTCTTTTGTAGCATAAACATCTTTGTTTGAAAAAAAGAGGGGTAAATGCTGATATGCTCGTGAAATTATTTTTTTCCATATCTTTAGCAATAGTTTCTCAGTAATCTGCAGCAAATTTGCAAGACCCGAATTCTATTTGTACACCTTTTTTCCAAAAACAGAGTTTTCACGAAAGCAATGTTTTTTAGCAACTTTAAAAAAAATAAGATGAAAATGGACATTTGTTCAGTGACAAGAATTGTTTAAATAAACTTTATAATGTCTTTATTTACAGAGTTCAACCTATTAAACAGTTGATTTAAACATGGCCTATTCAGGAAGTGTAATAAAACAATGCCTTTAATGTACATTAACACTTCTTCTTTGCAGCAGACAAAATAAATATCAACTTTCATATTAAACAATTGTTATGTGCAATTGATACCATTTTAGACCAGTCACAAAATTCAATAATGGGACCCTTTATAACCCTTTCCCAAACAACAAATTTTTTACTGTCATAAATTGAAAGAGTTTGCAGACAACATTTCAGAATGTGATGAAACTGGAAAATTATCTTCTGATAGGCCAGAAAACATTGTGGGAAAAGGAGAAATTGCTCATCACGAGCAATTTCTCTTTTTCCCTCAATGTTTTCTTAAGTCATCTGCAACAAAGTGGTCAAATGTCGTTATTGTTAGGGAAAGGGTTGATATAATGCTGGAACTGACTTCATGCTTATGCAAACAATTTAGATCCAGGCCAGCCGCCCAGTAAATTGGATTCTGTTGAATTTTTCTTTTATATTTTTACAGTGTACCCAGGCATGAATAAGACAATTAGCTAACGCTCCAAGACAAATCAATCAAAAGAATGCCACTAGTGAGCAAAGAAATAGAAAATACTTGACTATAGCTATGAAGATTGTCACCATGCCTCAATTCATTGACACAAACTTTAGTTTACTGACTTAACCCTTTCCCAAACAACAAATTTTCGACTGTCCCAAATTGAAAAAGTTTGCAGACGACATTTCAAAATGTGATGAAATTGAAAATAATCTTCTGATAGGGCAGAAAATATTGTGGGAAAAGGAAATATTGCTCGTCACGAGCAATTTTTAATTTTCCAACAATCTTTTCTTAAGTCGTCTGCCACAAAGTTGTCAAATGTTGTTATTGTTTGGGAAAGGGTCAAGCCATCCTTAAAGTCCCACTGCTTACTTAAAATAAGATAACTTTAAAAATCATAAAACTCATTCTGCCTAATTTGTGGAATCATAAGTCACCCTGCTTGCTTTTGGAATCCTAAAAGAAACCTTTTTTGATTTATGAAAAACACATGGCTGTACCATGGATGAGCCAGCTCTAAAAGGCATGCTTGGGGTCTACCTCCATTATAAGCCATGCAACATTACTTAGAACTGTTCAGGCCAATTGTAACACATTATGAATCTATTTTATTAAGAGCTGATATCAAAATCAAGCTCTTCTAATACAAATGTTGCCATGTCACCAACGATTGACTCATGCATACCTGAGAGAAAGGTTAATGACATAGCATCAAGGTACAATACCATCTTATCAATGTTACTCAACGAGAGATGACAAAAACATGCTTTTAAAGTTCTTTGTCCCTTTGAAGATGATGTAAAAGGTTTCTAATTCCGGTATGCTGTCTGATCGAACATAAACTGTTAACATTTTATCAGCAATGTTCTCTGTCACATTGAGTTAACCAATTACCAAACAATAACGTAACTTGACCAGTTTGTTGCAGACGACTCTTTATAACAATGTTTTCTGCCCTATCAGAAGGTTATTTTTAAACTTCATCACATTTTCGTGTGCAAACTCTTTCAATTTGGGACAGTCGAGATGTTGGCGTTTGATAAAAGGTTAAAGTACAGCACAAGAAAACAAAGTTGCGAAAAATAGAGACTGATAATCGTGAGCATTCTTTATGATATTTTTCCAAATATCACAAAAAAAATTTGTTTCAAAAACTTCATACTTCTCATCTGCCACTGTTTCCACATAGTCACAAGTCAAACTTAACTACATCAGACAATTGGTTATTCAAGCCTTAACTTAAGATCTCCAGACATTATGATAAAATTCAAATAGTTATTATCTTGAAAGATAAAGAACCAAAACAAAGAAATTAATTCATGGTCCACAAAATGCAAACACAAAGACATCATTTAGCCCAAAATTGCCAATCAAAATGATCAAATACTGTATGATCAAATACTGTACACTGTCTCTACAGGTAGATACAAACACATAAACCTTTCCCTTTAAATAAGGTTTTTTAATGACATATTTGATTGGGTTTTAACATCACATCAACAATGTCTCATTTATGTTGCGGTACCCAGCTCATCACTGCCAATTATGGTCAATCTAGATTGGTTGAACCACATGCATTCTGTAAAACTACTGGTAGACTACCTTTCATGAAAAGTTATCTTAAGATAGGTCCAAATGAAAAGCAACATCCAAATTGACAGACAGTAAAAAAAGATTTATAACGAGTCTTGTGAAAAATCAATGAATTATTGCATGAGCAAGTTCTTAGTTTGTTTAACTGCTTCTCCAAGGCTAGTCCAGATTTCTGGTCTTGAAGGCTATTGCTATATTGTCTGACGCCTTCGAAGCACGATAAATGTCCAAATGTTGAAAAAGTGTGTTCACGACTCATTATTGAGACTACTCCAAGGCCACCTGCGACAAAACTGCTTCTTGACAGTAACCTGTGATAAAAACACTAAAGTTGTTTTTAATAGGGAAATGGTTAACCAATAAGTTATATTGCTTACAGACTCCAAAAGGTGTAGTTTTTGAAGACAACTGCTGAAGAAGTTTAATGCTATGGAGTAAAGAGAACAATGGGTTCTTTCCCCTGTAAATTGTTATTTAAAACTATTCTCAAAGTTTCGTATTATTAAAAGATAAACTTCTATATGGGTTAATTCACTCCTGTTAAACATAGTTTAATGCTACTTCAAGAAAGATTAACCCTTTCTGTAATCATCAAACAATTTTAACAACCTTAAATGTTTTGATGCACAGTGTATATGCAATATTGGTCAATGTGATCTGGTACTACCAGTTTATCTTGTTGAAGGCTTCCAACGAGAGCGTTCTTAATTTGTTACAATTCTTATCAAACTGATGGATTGAATTTAGGAGTTTTTCATTTCCTCCAAAAATGCTAGAGAACCCTTATTCATGTTTCCTGGGGTAACTTCCTATAAAACACCAATAGTAGTAAAGGAAATAATGTCTTGCCCAAGGACGCCAAACAGTTTAATTATTGGTGATCCTTTGGGATAGAACAAAGGATGATCCAGCTCAAATCCCACAATCTATCAACCCACCACCCACAATCAAGCAAGCAAGTTCATCCATATGATTAACGAGAAAGCCTTTTGCCTAGGACTTCATAAGAGAAAGTACTCAATTAACTTACGATATGCATATTAGACTTGGGATTACACATAATCACCTACATCAAACAGTTATGGGTAGTCAAAGGCTTCTATGTAAATAAGGGTCCTGCGTTGCCCAGTGGTAAAGGTGGCGGACTTAGAACTCTGGGGTCAAGGGTTCGTCGTGAGAGTGACCTTTGGCAATATACTATTACGCTCTTGCCTTGTACCGGAGTATCCAGGAAAGCTGTAACATGACTGAAGAATTGTTGATACGGTTTTAAACACCACACAATAATAAAATCTATGTAAATAACTGCATCTGATCAAGAGTCTAGATCAGCAGCTTATTTAATCTAATGACAGTCATTTCTTTATTACTTCTCTAAACCCTATATTGTTGGGACTCATTTGAGATGCATATCAGACTTGGGATTGCAGATAACCAAAAATCCACTCCAAACTACATCAAACAACTTTTGGTAGTCAAAGGCATCTATACTCTGATCCAGGGTCAAGATTAGTGGCTTATTATGTCTCCTCACTTCTTTATACCTTTTCTAAAGCCTATAATATTGGAACTCATTTGAATTGCCTCATTGACTGATGCAAAAGTATAGAAACCACTGTGACTAAAGCATAAATTGCTCATACATTGTTCATATTTGTTACAAGGGTTTCTACACAAAATCCTAAAGAAAGTGTTTTTTTCTAACACTATTTTTGTTGTCTGCTGTTACTTTGAATTTGGATCGGTGACACCGTTGCTTTGGGGTATTCATCTTTTAGTCACAATGGTTTCTACTCATAATCATAAATAAATTGTATCATTTTTCTGATTGCTTTTTTTTGGTAGTATTTTTTTTTTTAATTGCAGTCCCCTGTTGCTTTCAATTTGGACCAGTCACTAAGTTGCATTTGGGAAATGGATTCATCAATTGGTTAGAATTATTTTTACTCATTATCAATCATAAATAAATAGAATCATTTTTCTGATCCTTTTTAATTGTTTTCTGCTGTGGCTTTGAATTTATACTGGTCAAAAAGTTCAATATTGGTGAAATGGGTCCAACAAATGTTACTACAATCCAGAAATACCTATGTAAGGTGATACAGCTGTGATGTTGTCAGTTTTACAACCCAAAGTCTCCCGTTCTCATTCATTGAGACACTCTGACAAACGACATCTTTTCACCGACAGATATAAATGTTTTGTCAACCAAACTACCAGATAGTTTACAATGGTATGAACAGCTCCTGTGACAATTCTGTATCCATTACCCTTACCATCATATATGCATTTGTAAGAAGCTTTTGTTTATATCAAAAGCATTAGTGCATTCAGCCTTAGAGACTCCCCAGAGGCGTCTTAATCTGGGTAGACTTAATTTGCCTTTGTTCACCTCAAGAATAAACATTTTCCTTTGTGTTAAGACAAAAAATATGAAAATCACATAAATATTTTGACATTTCAGCTGATACATTCAAATAAGGTATCCAAATAAAAGAATCCAGGGATTAATGAGTAAGTACATGGTGATTGTACTTTTGACAAAACGACAAACATATTCAGCAAACCGAATCAATCAATCAATCAATCAGGATGTAAACATGATACCAAGTCATTCACTCTATAAGTATCTCAGGTGTGCTACATATGGTAGAGAAAAAAAGGGTAAAACAATATGTTTTCTATAGATAGGCATCTTCCAAGTGAAACCCAACCAAACATCCTTTTCAGGCATTATTTGTGAGATACATTGATAAAGAAGGAAGAACTTCAAATATTCAGGATCCAACAAAACTTAGCTTGTATCTTTTCTAGTGCATTTTCAATAACATTCAAACCTGGATACTGTTTTTCTTGAATTGTCTGAAGTTTAGAGGCTTAGAGTATAGAGTATAGAATTAAAGAAAGCACTAATCATTTCCGCAAACTTCAGTTCTCCAATTATTTACGCTAAATATTTACACTTTTTATATTTACTTACTTACTATTTACTATAATCCAGAAGTGTATGTTTATATAGGTTACACCACAAGAATAACCAAAATTCCATATGATTAAATATCAATACTTCTATAATCCATAAATACTTTGTGGGTTTTTGAGCATTACTATACTAAGACCTCCATAAAGATTATGCACTTCAGACATTCTTGTACTTAGTACATAATTATGTATAAATATAATTCATTATTCCTTTATATGGTACCCCAATCTGTCGCACCTACGGCAGATGAATTGAATCATTTTAACCCAATTTACCAAAGAATAACAACATTTAACCACTTTGTTGCAGATGACTCTGGAAAACATCGTGGGGAAAGAAGAAATTGCTCTTAATGAACAATTTTTCCTTTTCTCACAATGTTTTCTCCACTATCAGAAGATTATTTTCCAAATTCATTATATTTTGAAATGTCGTCTGCAAAATTTTTTAAATCTGGAACAGTAAAAAATTTGGCGTTTGATAAAGGGTTAATTAAAGGAAATATTCCCAGCGAATCTTTGAAAACTCATTCATAACATTATAGGAACTTATGACTTGTCAAAATTGAAAGCAACAGCTGCCAACACAAAACAGCATGTAACATACATTTTCAACATGATATTCTGTAGAAACCATTTTGACAAAAGGACAAATTGATGAGGGATAATTTCAACTTTCAGTCACAATGACTTCTTAAATCTTAAACATCAATACAATGAAGTAAGGGGATAAGGGTAAGAGAATCCTTTCTATAGAAGCAGCAAAAATTGTGAATATAAGGCTTAGTTAATTCATATATGGTAAAATTTATGCATAAAATTTCAATTCATTCCTTTCACCTTCTACCGTACATCCCAGTGCAAAAACTTAACCCTATGTTCTATGTGCAGATGTAGAGAGTTAGCCCCTTGTAACTAGGGTCCCAGGTTTGATCCCCGTTAGGTGAGGTAAAAATTGCCGGGTATAACCCTCAAATCGGCATGAGTACTGGTTTAGTATCCAGGAAGCAGTCATTAAGAGTGAATTTTATTATAAGCTTCGAACTTCTGTCGACAATCAATGTAAAACAGATAAGTTCAAAACTAACGCTATGTTCTGTCATTGAATACTTGCCAGATTAAGACCACTTGTACTTTTCTATAGTTGGATTTTAAAGCTGCTTCAACTATTGTTCAGTTATATTATGATTTTTTCTAGGATTCACATGTACAACTTGAGAGGGAAGAGTACAAGTAAGAATTTTTTGAAGTACATAAGTACATAATTGTGATAGTGTTCTCATTTTTCCTTGTATATAAGAAGGGTTCATCGCAATACTACATGTATATAGTAAGTGCTTCACGTTTGTGAAGCACTTGCTATAGTCTTGCATTGAACCCTTGATAATCTTGTGGTTGTCATGTAAGAAAGCACGTATCAACCTTCATTGTTAAATTGACACTATATAACAGATGAATGATGGGAACAGTGTTGAAAAAAAAAGTTCTGAACTCAAGTAAATTCATCTTTTCTTACGATGTATTGAATTGTCTTATTACAAAAGTTAATGTCCAGAAGTTTTCAATTTTCAATGTCTAGATTGCGTTGAAGGTTGATAAATGCTTGCTGACATGTTTTACAAAAAGAAAAACTTTATCAGCATTATCTTATTATGGTATTTACTTGCCTCACTACTGACATTCATATCCCTTCACATCAAGCACCCTTACTATGTTGTCTAAAATCACTATGGCACAACAAAGGTTGTGTGTGCTTGCTGACATGTTTTGCAAAAAGAAAAATCTTTATCAGCATTATCTCATTATGGTATTTACTTGCCTCACTATTGACATTCATATCCCTTCATATCACCCTTACTGTGTTGGTTAAAACCAATTGTATCTACTCGGCAATCCCCGTAACAAGTCGGTAGATATACCTCGTAGGCAGTACATGAATACACCAGAAATCCTGGGGTAATTCGCCTTATTTCCGGCGGATAACGCAAAATGCACACATGCACTAAATATGTATTTATATACACACAAATTGGTTATATATCACAATTGAATGGTTTTTTTACCCTTTTCATTAAAGATGATCATATCAACACATCTTTGTTTCATATTTTGTCAATCGGCTCTTTTCGGCAATCCCCGGCTTGTTACGGGGATTGCCGAGTAGATACGATTGGCCCTTCGTTGCTGACCTACTTTCAAAAATGGCTCCCCATTACCTCCGAGGTTATTTTAAGAAATGGCCGAGGTGTTCCGAATGGGTTAAAACAACTATAATGGAAGTTATCTCGATTTTCTTGATAGGCTTATGCCATGCAAATGCTTCTACCCTGTTTGACCAGCCCTTAATGGCAATTATGCTTAGTCTTTCTCCATTGTTTAACCCTTTACCAAACGCCAAATTTTCGACTGTCCCAAATTGAAGGAGTTAGCAGGGGACATTTCAAAATGTGATGAAACTGAAAAATAGTCTTCTGATAGGGTAGAAAACATTGTGGGAAAAGGGGAAATTGCTCGTCACGAGCAATTTCTCCTTTTCCCACAATGTTTTCTAAAGTCGTCTGCAACAAAGTCGTCAAATGTCGTTATTGTTTGGGAAAGGGTTAAGGGGTGAGCATCGCGATACAACTAAAATACTGTTGATACGATGTAAAACCAAATCAGACAAATAAACAAATCCTGTATATCACAGAGGAATTTCAATTCGAAAATGTAAAAACAAACCCTTTATCGCATCGAGATAATTTGCAGCAGATGATTTAAAGTCATTTGCCATTATTCTTTGTGACTCATAGTGATGCACATGCAGCAGATGACTTTAAAACCACTCAACAGTGACAAAAGAAGAAATTAATAGTAACAAGCAATTTCCCCTTTTATCACAATGATTTCAACGCAATAACAAGAGATAAGTGTTCCATGTTCTAACATTGTTGTCTGCTATTACTTTGAATTTGGACAATTGGATAAGAGAGGTTGGTTAAATCTAATAAACTATATGATTTCAAGAAATTTTGAAAAGTAACAAAATCAACCGATGTTTCCAATAGAGATGGAAGACCCTTTGATATGAATGTACCTTTTTTGCCCAAGCACCTTTTACCATTTTGTTAATAATAAGAAGTAAATGAAAATGAAAAAAAAAACCTGTTCAGGTAAATACAATAAATATATATAAATAACTCACCTTTTATTTTCATTTAAACTTCAGTCTATCCACAAGAACCCAATAATTTCCGTTTAATTACACACTTGAAGAAAACAAATATTAGCCTACTCCCGAATTCACCAACAATATAAACAAACTACCTATACCACATTCAATAAATGGAGAGAAAAATATCCTAAAGTCCGCTTTAAAATAACAGAGAAATCAAAAAGATTCTCAATTGATTCTCTTCACAAGAGCTGCAAACATCTTAAACACTGAGTAACAACAGCCCTATCTGTTCAATCGATCCAAACAAAAATTTGTTAAATACTATCGGCAGCCAAACATATTCGATCTAATTATTTAACAATTAGCTTTACAACCACCTCGTCCCTGCGGTGAGATAGTATTGTGAAAAGCTCTCCTGGTTTTACTACGCCTAACCAAATGATCCAGATATCAAAGGGAGGTAACAAGATAAACTTTCAAAAACAATAAATCTGAAAATTTCTTTAAAACCCATGTTGAGGATACTCATAAGAATCGTCTCAACGAGGCGATTCTAACGAGTACCCACAACATAGGGTTTGCATGTATAATATAGAAGCTAGCATTGCAATAGATATAAATTATCAGGAGCATTGCCTTAGAGACCTTGTAGAGCCTGTGGAATTCTATTGACACTGTGTCAATACAATTCAGGGGTCCTAGATAAGGGTAAGTAGTGAAACAGTTGACAGCTACAAATATACCATAGCTACAAATATACCATGGCTTCTGTTAAAGGAAAATCAAGATGTCCTTAAATTTTGTTCACAGGCATACTGGATAAGATTATTTGTATCACTACCAACAGTATAGGCCTTGAAAATTGATAGAAAACTCCAAATTGTAGTAGGAAGTTCTCATGCCTTTTGTTATGCATACATAGCAAAAGTTTATAAATATATATATCCTGAGTGTGTGTATATATATGAATAGACCTAAATGTATTTGACAAAGGGAAATGACTCAGTTTGAAATCTACTAACTTAATGTCATGATCAAAATGATTGTCTCCCTTTAACTTTGATCAGAAAAATGAAAGAATTTCAACTCTTCCCTTTATTTAGCTCAACTCCAACACAACTGCAGCAGACAATATAATAAACCTTCATGACAAAAGGGACATATACAAGAATTTACTCCTTTTTATACAGTGGTTTACTCAATTTCTCAATGAAAATTAATGTATTTGTTCTATAAATGTTGTCTGCTATTACTTACAATTTGAATAAGTATAAAAATCTCATATGGGGAATGAAAATTTAGGATTACTGTTTTAAACTTCATACATGGTCTTACTTTATTCATACCTTTACATGATGGAAGACATATTGTCCCAACAATGTGTGAATAATTCTAGAATATCATACTTCTGTGTCAGTTTTCTTGGTTTGCTAAAAGCTCGAAATGAGTGAATGCTGTGTAACCTAAGTACAATTCACAGTGCTAAGAATTCAATGTGATTATTTTGCAAGCAACATGCCTTCAAATACAGTAACAATATAGCAAATGGCACTAAGAGTTTCAACAAAGACAGTCAATGTGAAGATAATTCATATGAAAAATAAACTATGATTCTGAAGAAGCTACAAGCTTGCATAAATGGTGTGACATAGCCATCGACAAGCACTATAATAAACATTAATCCATCTTTGTATAAAAAGCTACCACCAATTAAAACTTCAAGGTTCAGCAGGACTTTCTTGAAACTTATTTTTTTAGACAAAAAAGAGGACAGCCTATTCAGTAAATGTCTCATCCTATATTGTTTGTTCTCATAAGAACTGTCTCAATGGGACGATTTTTATGTGTACAAACAATTTACTTTCGACATCAAAAAAATGTGACCAAGTTCTTGAGTTAGGTGTAACTTCCTTTGAGAAAACTTGTGAAAAGCTTAGTACCAGATTTTAATGATTTCAAATCTGAAGAGTAAGTTACCTTTTCTTGAAAATGTCCCGTGAATTACCAAATTAATTTGCTCCAATAGTTTGTTCCTTCATCTACTAGATCTACATGTACCTCTTGTTTTAAGGCTTATAAGACAGAAATTATAGGACACCACTTTGTCAATATGCAAAATTGCTCAAAACAAGCAATTACTCCTTTTGTTGCAATATTTTTTACATAGGAATAATCTCAAAGAAAATATTTTCTTTCATACTTTTTAAATGTCATCTGCAGTTTCTGTCATTTACGACTAGTTGCAAAATTCCACATAAAATAAAAGATTAACCTTGATTATAAGCACAAATAAGACAAATATGCAAATTCTTTGTCATTTTGATTCCTTATTTCATATAGCAAGCTACAATGCCTTGAGTAATAATTCCAAAATAACAGCAAAAGATTAGGTTTAATTTTGTACCAATAGCACCTACACCCAAATGTTCCATAAAAGATAATTCAAATTTTCACACCATAACCCAAAGCTTACCTATTTAATCAAAGTCAGATAAACTTTCAAATAAAACAAAAACCCTGTTTTATAACTTGAAGCAGAAGTTTAAGAAAACAACTCAACAAAAGAATAACTAGAGGGTCCAATTCAAAATTAAAGTTAGTGCTTCAAATTTTTGAAGGACGCACTAAAGTCTTGCATTGAACCATAGAATTACTTTCAACCATAAATTTCCTCTTTTGTCAATGCATATTACCAATACCCCATTTGGCAATTTCTTATGTACAAAGTTCCCATTGAACCAGTCTTTTTTTTCATCAAATCGTTCCATTCAAGATATATAGATCATCACAATTATTTGTCTACAAGCACACATTTTTCTACCATCCATTACCAAAATTCGACTACGGTTAGATATCTACGAAGGCGTGTGTTATTTTTCTAGCAATCTTCATTTTCATGACCTTGTCTTACCTTCTTGTTGACCTTGCTGATACATTTGACCTTGCTGGTGATTTTGACCTTGCATTTGACCTTGACCTGTAGGGTATCTAGGATCAGGTTGAAGGTCGGGTCTAGAATCTACGTAGTAATTGTTACCCGCTACACCATCATCTATAAAATGTGTTGTTGTTGTTACTAACTTACTAAAATGTGTTGGTGTTATTACTTATTATTTTTCTTATCAATCTTAACACAATATTTTTCTATCTTAAAGTAGACAAGTGCTGAGACACCTTAAGATATATATTCTTGAAAGCATTGAGGTAAAAGCAGATTGGCTCATCACAAGCAAATTCATTTAATATCGCAATGATTTCAATTTCAACCATGCTGTTTTTCATTGGATTTCTGTCATTTTGACATCAGGTCTCAACATCATCTAGTACAAATTCAACAAAGTAGCACAAATCATTAGCATCAGTTGATGACTGTTCTTATATAAAACAATATCATATGCCAAACCTTTGGGAAAATATGAAACTGCCTTAACACAATTAATTTTTTCATTTGTCGAACTGATTTCTAGAGGCTCAATTGAAAGAAAACCACCCTGGCAAAAGTAGAAAAGAGCAACTTCTCCCTTTGTTACAATTATTTCTACTTTCATCATTTTACTTTTTCATTTTTGTAAGGTTTTACCAGCTGTTGTTCTTGAAATAAACCAGCTAAAAAATCAATTATGAATGAAATTGCATAAAAAGGACAACATAATGAATAACATTACAGCATCAGTTAATACCATTAGTTCGGATGGGCACATTACTATCATTTGAAGGCTTATTAGCAATATCAACAAATCAATACATTACAAAAACAAACTTCACCACCCTCATTCCTTAAAAGGGGTTTTGTAAAATAACACCAAAAATATCAAAATAAACAGTTGAGATATCAGGTAAACACCACTTAAGCTACCAAGCACTTTTTTCTTTTTCACAATCGTTTCTGCCCAATATTAAAAAAAAGGTCATTCACACTTTTTTGTCTTCAGATAGCTGTCAATTTGGGTGTCAAAAAATCTATGTAAATATGAGAGAAAGGTAAACCACACAGACAGATATGTTTCCACCTTTGGGGCATGGCTATTAAAATAAAGTAAATCATCATTCAATTAACTGCTAGTAAGATGAGATTCAAATCAGTTGAACAGAAAAACAAATATCTCCATTCTTAATGGGATTGAGACAACTTTTGAATATAGAAGAATTGGATGTTTTAAATGCAATGAGACGAAAGAGAGATTTGCTTATGCAAAGCAAATCTTTTGTCCTATTGTTCCAAAGAGCCAATAATACATAAGGATTTCTACACTTCACTATACGTGTACATGTATTAATAGCAACTTGCCTACTGTGATTTTGCCAAAAGAACCATTTGACATACCAAAAACTAAAATTTCTTAATGTCTTCTGCAAGCATCATTTAATTTTATTGAGATATCAAAATTGTGCTCATAGACACATTGTTTCATTTCTATATCAAGTTCTATCTTAACCCTTATAGCGCATGAATCTACCTCATATTTATGCAAAAAGGTTAGATCCAGTTAGATCTCGACAAAATTAAGCCCATATTTATGGATTTTGAGACCAGACGACATAAAAACCTATTTTTAGAAAATTACCCAACATTCTAAGGGTTAAGAGCGGAATTTGTATAAGATAATCCTAATGTTGTGTTTAAAAGAGACAGGAATACGTCATCATTCATTCATTAAAGAACATTAAATAACATTAAGGCAAACAACCCCTTACTATGTGGTAGTTCTCTTTGTCATTCTATTGAAGAAGACTTTAGAAACCTCTGTGATGAAACAAATTGATTATTTTAGATAACAAAATTGTCTTTCAGTCACATTTAGAAAATCTTTTGCCGCAATGAATTTCAATATAAATCAACCAAATACACAACTATCAATTGAAATATTCTCCACTTTCATTATTGCAACAAGAAAACTTGATGAAAGAAACCACTTTTCATTATTTTAAACTTTATCATTTTCTCATGGCTTTAAAGAAGCATGCATGAACTTAGAGATGAAAAACTTATTTATCATAACACCTGCAATTCGAAAAAAAAAACATGTGAAAAACAACCACTGTTATTATAGCTAAAACTGAATATGCTGTTTAAGAACAAATAGCTGAAAATAAAAACATGTGAATTGCAAATTAATTATATTAAAACCAGGTGTAAACATTTCACAGCAGTGGCATGCATAAAACAATATCAAAGCAGGTAAAGAACCACTGCAAAGTTTGAAACAGGATGAAATTACCGGGAATAGAAATTGTGGTTAAAATCATGCAAGTTTTTTAACCCATTATCAAACAATAATGACATTTGACCAGTCTGGTGCAGATAACTCTGGAAAACATTGTGAGAAAAGGAGAAATTGCTTTTAACAAGCAATTTCTCCTTTACCCACAATGTTTTCTGCCCTATCAGAAGATTATTTTTCAATTTCACCATATTTTGAAATGTCTTCTCAAAACTCGAAAATTTGGCATTTGGTAAAGGGTTAAATACATTTCTAAGTCCTTATTCTTATCAGATACATTTGAATACCTTTAACAGACTGTGTTTGAAAATATTGTGACAGTAAGGAATACTTACTGAATTAAAATTGAAATTTTGCAGCGCTACCAATACAGATTTGCATGTAATATAATCTGCCTCTTTGATAAAATGGTTTAATTTAGTCTGCAGAAAATTGCACTGAAAAAGGGTAAGGATTATCCAAAAAGCTAAAAGTATCTTAACAATAGGATAAAAGACTGACTCATCATAGACAAATTTTCCTAGATTTGTTACTAATCAGCCCACTACTAGGATGTGAAGTAAATTGTTCCAGCCCCAACCAATGTATACAGAGACTTCAGACTCATTAAATTCGTATTGATAATGTAATTCTCAAAAATGCCAACAACTTTTATGAAAATTCATCTACAAACAAATATCCAACAGTTTCATTCTAGGTTTATCCCTTTTAGAACCTCACAAGTCATGGTCCCTTAAATTTGACCTTTGTACAACCAACCAATCAGAATGCAGGTCAAGACAGAAGGCATACTCCTGCTATATTCTTCAGTTCTCCCAAAAACCCTATATTGTTGATACCCATCAGAATCGCCCCGGAGACGATCCTAATGAGTACCTACAATATACGGTCCAACAACTGTTTCTGAGATATACAACATGAAAAATGTCTTCGATAAAAATGGTGTTTTATGTTGCACCGACATCTAAGGTCATTTAGAGGGCATTATGATGATGTGGATAAACGTATGTTGAATTATTTTACATGCTAAAAAGAGTCTTGGAAATACCTCCTTTTCAAAGACCCCTAAGAATGGACATAACAATAGACATTACAAACCTCTGTTTTTCTGTAGAAGCGTGATATACGGACTCTGCGATGGTGGCAACCGACTCGGCTCATCTTTCAAATTCAGTAAACTTGTCGACACTTGAGGCGGTGGTGCTGATTTCTCCGCGGGTTTCTGTTGATGTGACGGACTAAAGGACGGATGCAATGATTGCGACATGAACGATGATGATTCCGATGACGGATATGAGGTGGCGCTAGTGTCCTGGTGAGATTTCGGAGATTCTGATTGGTAGCTGAGTGAATGTGTCGGCAACGAAGAGTAACTGTCGTCTGATCTGGCTGGTTTCCATCCGTAGCTGTCCTCTGCCTTTGGTACTCTTTTAGATGGAGACTCGGGAACCGTTACCTGGAACAATTCAAGCTGTTTATAACAAGATGCCATTAGAACTTTTAACCCATTACCAAATTCCAATTTTTCGCCTGTCCAAAATTGAAAGAGTTTTCAGAACACATTCCAAAAAAAGATAAAATTGGCAGATAATCTTCTGATAGGGCAGAACATATCTTTTCAATTTCACCATATTTTGAAATGTCATTTGCAAACCCTTTCAAAATTGGAAGGTCGAAAATGATGGTAAAGGGTTAGATCATTCACATCATTTCATTTTGTATGGGGTTTTATGCTGTGTCAACAATTTTTCAATTATATAACAGATTTCCTAAGATTCATCATTATTAGGCCCGAAAGGGTGAAATGTCTTACCAAAGGACACTCGCACCAAACCAGCATTGCCGATCATTGCTCAAACATGGGTTCCCAAGATTAAAAGGTACATCACATTGACCACTGGGCTAAGCATTATCATTCACTTAATACAAACCAATATTTCTTATTCCTATATCTAGCTAACCAGTTTTAGTAATAATGATCTTTTAATGTTAATGCATTCATTCATTCAAGGACTTGCTTTTTTTTGTATTGTATTTCACGCCATATCAATAATTTCTCAGTTATGTAACGGCTTTCCTCGATCCATCAGTACTAGGCTAGGCCTCTAAAGTAACTTGGCAAAGGTCACTCCCATGAAACTAGGGGTGTGTGAGGGACTCGAACCTGGGACCCTCGAGTTTTAAGTCAACCACCTTAACCACTCTGCCACACAGGACTACAAGAATTTGCTAAGCAGAAGCCCTCAACATTGTAGTCAAACATCTAGACACAAAATATCTTCAGAACTTCATACCTGACTCTTCTTTTCGGGCGATGTCTGACTGAAGTCGGGCTTGATGGGCCGGTACCCTTTCTTGGCAAACCCGGGGGAACCACCGCCGGGGGTCCAGACTCCTGGAACATCCTTCAGTGAGGGAGACTCGTCCCGGACAGCCTGTTTGGGCTTATCAGCTACTGGTGGAGGGGGAGAGTGTTGCATACCAGGGCTCCAGATACCTGTAGGGTAACAAAAAGGAAATTGGAAACAACTAAACCTAACTAACCTCTTTATATGGGATATTGAGACAGGTCTAAATTGAAAGTGACAGCAGATGACAATCAAGTGATCCTTTGTAACATAGGACAGAAATCAACGTGACAAAATATTGAAATTGTTCATAATGAGCGATTTCTTTGTTAGTCACAATGCTATCTTATACAGTGAAACTTGTGATAAGCAGCCACCCAGTAAAATTGGCTGCTTAACAGAGGTGGGTGCTTATCGCAAAAATCATCCTATCATCTTTTACCATCTTCTTCCTTGTACAGAAAAGGACAATTACCAAGCAAAAAATCATATACTCGTCTGAAAGGGCAAATAAATTACAATAAATATAAACCTTGATTTCTAAAAAATAAAAAGAAATAGATGATAACATCACCAAAAAATGTTTAGCTGTCAAAATTAAACTGAAGAGCAGAAGAATACAAATCATATACCTGTTTGTTATATTTCCTTTGGTACATGTACTGAAGTAAACCATCAAAATGTCAGAATTCAAGCATGTATCTGACTATCGTAGTTATCTTATCTGAGAAACATTCTGATTTATGATCAGGAATATAATTCAATCAATGCCAGCCAGACTTTTTCAGACATTTTGGTGGGGCATGCATGATTCATTTCTTCCAATATAGTATCAAACCACCCTTTTTCCTGATACAGTTTGTAAGGGTAGATGCGATTTAGTGTCATTTTCAACAATATTAAGTTGTATCTCAGATGATTTGTATGATGTTTAACACTGTGTCAACAATTTTTCAGTTATGTAACGACTATCTTTGATCGACCAGTACAAGGCTAGGGCTCTGAAGTGACTTACCAAAGGTCACTCCAACTTTCTTCTACATACTCCCAAACATAATATAAATTCGTCCCGAATTTCCTTGGAACAGCATTCTGTTTGGGGAACAAATCTGGCCACCAATGTAACAAAGGTTTAGAAAAACATGCAGTCAGACCGGACTCAAACCCTGGACCTCTACAAATCATGTGAATGATCTACAGACAGAGCTATATGGCCAGCTTCCACATTAAACTGCATGTAAATAAAGACTTTGTACTACACTAACATTTCAAAATGTGATGAAATTGAAAAAAAATCTTCTGATAGGGCAGAAAACATTGTGGGAAAAGGAGAAATTACTCGTTTTGAGCAATTTCTTCTTTTCCAACCATGTTTTCCAGAGAGTCGTCTGCAACAAACTAGTTAAATGTCATTAATGTTTGGTAATGGGTTTATAAACTAAATTCATATTTTCTTACATACCAGTTTTCTGTGGGTTTGCCCTCACAGGTTGCTGATGAACTCCATTAATCTTTGGTTCTGAAGAATCTGAAAAATACGAAAATAATCTAAAGATAAAAGACTCATCACAAAAAGTGTAATGAGATTTGGAAGATAACAAGAAAACTTTTTTTTTCTTTTTTCAAAACCCAACTAATGGATTTAATAATGGCTGTAATACTTTTGGATCTGAAGACATAGCATCCGTTGTATACAGCCTCTTAATTGTTTTAGAACACAAACTTATTTTACTTCCGTTGGCTTTTCCCCAGTATGCCTCATACAAAAGAACAGCTGTTTAACAGTTTTAAAGAAATGAAATTTTGATATATCCAACATTCTCGAATCTGTGAACAATCACCTATTATACTGGTTGTTATTCAAGTTGGATTTGTTGGTTTGATTTTTATAGTTAATTAGTATATTGGCGGCTGGCATGTGATCTAGCCTGTTTTGCAACTCTGGTTATCTTTCCTTGACAAAATTAAGCAAACATTCTATTAGGTTTTGAAAAGCAGATGACACAAAAATCTATTTCTACAAAATTACCCAGCATTCTAAGGGTTAAATGCCATATATAATCAAAGCGCTGTTAGCACTGAGTGACAAAGGTGCGTTTAAAGTAAGGCGTTTGCGGATACATATGAAAATTTCTTTGGGCAACATCTCGAGGAAAACAGCTGCTTCTTTTACCACCATTACTGTATTTATTATTTCTGTGAACAGAGACTGAACGATAGTCTATTTTTCAAACATCGGGGCATTTTAAGATTTCCCATGATGCAACAGTTATGATAATATAGAGCAAATCAAAGCGAGTAAATTCGGACTACATTCCTAGATCCAAGAAAGTATTAGTCTGCACAGTGTAGGCGGATGTTTAGTGAGTAATTGGGGTCAGACCGCTGTTTGTTTATCGATAAAGTACCGTCCCTCAAAAAGTGGTATGTAAATTCAATGGACTAAGGTGCGTCACAAGTCCAAAAACATACCTAAAACCACACTTACCCATGGTATCAAAGCTTGAGAGGCTTGAATCCCGATCATCATTAAACACATCTCCAACTGAAAAACAGACAAAGTAAAAAACAGGTTGATCATCATTATACACATCTCCAACTGAAAAACAGACAAAGTAAAAAACAGGTTGATCATCATTATACACATCTCCAACTAAAAACAGACAAAGTAAAAAACAGGTTATTTTTAATGCTTGAAACATGCTCTTTAACCATTAAAGCGCTTGAACCAACTTCATTCTTAAGCAAACAGGTTAGATCACAAGCCAGCTGCCAAGTTAATTGGTGGCTGGCCTGTGATCTAACCTGTTTGCTACTCTGGGTATCTTTCCTAATAAAAATTAAGCAGATATTTAAGGTTTCGAAAAGCAGACGACACAAAAATCTATTTTAAGATCCACCAGTACTAGGCTAAGGATCTGAAGTGACTTTCCAAAGGCACTTCCATGAAACCAGAGCTGTCAATTAAGCTCAAACCAGGGACCCTGGAGTTCTAAGTCTGCAACCATAACCACTTGGCCATGCAGGACCCCTGATTACTATGAGCAAAACAATGACAGATTGTTGGCAGAGTACATTTACTCTGCAAAATCTTCTGCTGCAGAAGTGTTTGAAAGGTTATAAATAAAGGGCAACATTGGTGCAGTGGAAGAGCGTCAGCCTCTTGTACCTAGGGTCCCAGGTTGGAATCTCCATTAGGCGAGGTGAAATTTGCCGGGACTAGACCCATGAATCCGCACAAGTACTGGTGTAGTATCAAGGAAGCAGTCGTTAAGCGTAAAATTAATAAGCTTCAAGCTTCCGTCACAATCAATATAAAATAAATCAGTTTAAACTAAATAAAGGGAAAGTGTTTTTCTTTCTGAAAATGGATGGGACAGAAATTAAATTACAGCATCAGCAGATTTATTAATAGAATCCAACTATCATGAGAGCATGGGTGGCACATTCAATAAGTTAAACAGGTTAAATGCGAAGAATTTCTTATCAACTAAGTCTGGATTACTTCGTTACTAAAAATATCTCTTAGTTTCAAAAAGAATTATGGGATTTAAATGACTTTCTGGAAGCTGCTTTCTGAAGTCTGGAATTAAGTGATTTATGTCAGGATGCACACTATCCAGTTCTTTGACCCATTTCCCCACATTCTGTATTTTGGACTGGTCCAAATTGAAAGCAAATGCAGACGACAATTATAAAACTTCAAAAGATTACTTTTCCTTTTCAAAATTAGATCTATCGTTTAGTTTGGATTGGAATTGACAATGTTTTCAACAATATTTCAGCCATTTAGTGGGAGTCTGCTGAATTAACCATGTCCTTGAAAAGAATAAATGACATGTAACTTTGTTTGCCAATGATTAGAGTAATAGCAAGCTGTAATAGTAAGATTTATAGTTTTTATGACAATTCTCATGCAGAATTTATTAATACAAATCTTTCAATCATTTTACATGCGAAATTTCTGTTGCTATTGTTAGTAATTTGTATTACAAAACTGAAAGAAGTTTAGGACAGTTACAAAAATATAATGTAAAAATAGAGAACACTACTTTTCACATGACAGAAACAATTGTGAGAAAAGGGGGAAAACATTTGTCTACATCGATGACGCAAGCAATTTCACTTTTTCCTGCAATGATTTCAAAAGCTGACAGCAGCGAATAACCACGCATTAAAATATGAGTTATTCACGAAGAGTTAAAACATACTGTACCTCAATCTATAGTCCTAGTACTTTTCTATTATCTTATCCAACAACAAGAATTGTCTGATCCACTCTCACTCTATGTTAATAGCCCTCCTATGTCATTTCATGATTTCATTAGACCCACTAACTGCATCCGAACTGCCAGTTGCTTTTGGTTTTATTACTGGATATTGATCTCCGAGTGTTTCCGATTTGTCGGATAGCCCTAATTAACAGATGTGTGACACAACAGTTGTCTTCAGAAAAGCCATCATCCTCCCCTCCAACCCCCCGGAAACTTTTTGGGCTGGTCCATATTGATGGCAATTGTCCTTTTAAATGGAGGTAAATACCACTCAACAGTATATCCATTATATTGCAATTTTCCTATGAATTCAGGAAATTCCTCTCAATGAACAATGACAGACTGTTGCCAGAGTACACAACAGTTGTCTTCAGGAAAATCCATCCCCCCCAACTTGAATCTTTTTGGGCTGGTCCATAATGATTTTCTTTTTCATGAAGTTAAATACCATTTTAACAAACCTTCAGTTAAATTTCAAGTTTCCTACAGATTCAGGAAATTCCTCTCAATGAACAAACACAGCTGAACCATAAAATTATGTTAAGTTGTGATGTTTTTGGAAGACAATTCTTTGTCATGATAGATATCATTGTGAAAAAAACAAAACCATTCCAAATTTATGTCTTTTTAAAATTTTGCTGAATATTTCCTACATGCCTTCTACATATGATTTCAATTTTGCAACCTTAAAAGATCTAATAAATCAAAAAGATGAAGGCTAAAAACAGAAGTGTATGATGAGCATTTTCAGACTACTCGCACACAACTTCAAACAGATGCCTGCAGAAATCAAACATTGAGGGTCCAGTGCAAGACTATAGTAAGTGCTTCATTCACTGAACCCTCCAATTTTTTGTTTAAGTCTAATTTATACAAGATAAAAAGGCGGTTGGATTATAAGTTCTCCCAACCCCGGTTGTCCAATTCATGTTTATATATGAGAACTGGGCTGGCACTAATTGGTGGTCCGTAATCTACCTAATTACACATTCAGTCAATTTAATGCCATATTAGGTTTTGTACATGATGTTTATCAAGGTCAACTAGTCAATCAATAATTTACTGGAACAACAATATCACTGGGTTAATTCATTACTCTCACCCATATGGGAATTTGCTATTGCTCCAAATTCAAAGCAACAGCAGGCGACTCTATCAATAAACTTTATGAATGATTTGAAGATAGTAACAAAAAGGTGAATTGAGCATTGTGAGCAATTTGTCCTTTTTGTTATGGTGGTTTCTAAAATTCTTTACAGCTGATGTGATAAAGTGAGGTCAAGTGATAAACATTAAAAACATTGTAGGACAATGAAATAGAATCCTAGTCCAAAGAAAATTATCCCCATTTCCTATTTGTGTCAAGTGACCAGGGCCCAGCTGAAAACCAATCAAACTTGCAGCGATTTTGGTTTCCTGCCTATAACAGGTTTGGCACTGTGTCCTGGTTCATAAACATTTCCAAACAGAGAACAGTTCAAAAAGGGAAACAAAAACACCAACAGTAAACAGAATCTGATGGGGTCATGAAAGAAACACTTTTAGAAGATTGAGGCATTGTTTTCATGATCATAACATGTCACCCACAAAGCATTTCCAAACCAAAAACCAGAAAAGAAAACAAACAGTAGGATGATGGGCTCAATGGAAGTAGAGATTCTCTTAGAAGGTGAAGGCAGTTTATCCACATCATAACATATCCCCAAAACATAGAAGTAGGTTTTGTCCCACAATTCTTTAATGTGTTATAAAACATTTCTTTTGGACTAAAATATGTGTTTATTCATTGTTTACACATTTTTAAAGAATTCAAAACAATCTAATTTTGCATCCACTTCCTATTATTCATAGCATAACATGTAACAGTTCAGTTTGTAAGAAATAAATCTAATTTTAACATCCAGATCTCCTCACATCTATGAACACAAACCTTTAATTAAGATCATGAACATTTTTCTATATGAGGTAAATAGGTTATTGGGTAATGAGTTAATTATGCTTTTGACCATATAAGGAGTCAGCTGTCATACACAGATAGCATCTAAAGATCAAGCCGGAAATAGAGGACCATAACAGTGATCATTTCATGTATTTCCCTTTTGAAATGATGTTTTACACCTAATATGTTCATTCCCATGGTTTTTTGCCTGTCTTTGTGTGTCCTATGAAATTCCTTAAAGGGTACCATTGTGAGAAACAGAGAATCTTAAAAATTACATTTTGCATTGGTTTAACCAATTACCAAACAATAAAGACATTTGACCAGTTGTTGCAGACGACTCTTGAAAACATTGTTGGAAAAGGAGAAATTATTCCTAATATTTTCTGCTATATTAGAAGATAATTTCTCAATTTCATCACATTTTAAAATGTGGTCTGCATTACTCAAGTTATTTATGAACACTTTCTCTGAAAAGCTGGGAAGAAACCATTTGAAAAGGGACATCTGCTTCATTAAGGACAACTTCTCCTTTCTTCACAGTGGTTTTTTGAAAATTGTTTGCAGAAATACACAGCTGAAAAGGAAAGAAGCTAACTATCTTAGAGACAAAAAGTTCCAGAAGAAAATTTATCAACATAAAAATGTCACAAAATAAGAATCCGCTCATGTTGAGCTAATATTACAGTGATTTTAAAACCTTTATTCTGAAAACTACTTTAGTGCTGTGCAACTTGACTAAACAATCATCAATGACTAACACCTAGGCCCTGTTTGGGATTCGGAAGTGTCTTCAATTTTTCTTCAAAAAAGGTTCCTGGTTCAAATGGAAGCCCATTTGTTTCTTACAAATAAGATTAGTGGAAAACACATCAAAGATGAAAGATTCACTATTGATTCCAAAAGAAGGCTATATATAAGCAGCTCTAAAAGAAAAAGGTATTGATTTAAAAAGAATGCTGTATCCCTTGCTTAGCCCTTTACCAAACGCCAAATTGTCAACTGTCCCAAATTGTAAGAGTTTGCCGACGACATTTCAAAATGTGATGAAATTGAAAATGATCGTCTGATAGGGCAAAGAAAACATTGTGGGAACAGGAGAAATTACTCTTTAAGAGCAATTTCTTCTTTTCCCACAATGTTTTCTTGTGTCGTCTGCAACAAACTGGTTATAATAAATGCTGTTATTGTTTGGTAATGAGTCAACAAGCAATTTCTCCTTGTATCCCTTGCTTAGGCTGTAAGCCCTATAACATGTTTGGTGATGGGTCAAAATTGGAGAGATTAGCAGACAACATTTGGGAAATACGACAATATGATATGTTCTTTAATGTTGGACCCGTCTCAAATTTTCTGCAGGGGGAATCAGTTCATGTGCTTCAGTGGTAGAAATTAGTTACTTGTCATGCATCTTCCATTAGAATATGTAGGGGACTTTGGACAATGGGACAGAGACAATGTCCAATAAAATAGTATTAACACTCCGGCAATGACAGTAATTAATCTTAAATTGAACTTGGGGTGGGGGAAGGAGGCTGCCTGGCCTAATGGTTAGAGTACAAAAGCCTGTCTCACAAAATGTGAAGGACTTGCTCAATCTGAACACATCGGGTTTATTCAATGAAAACACCTCTGAAATAATAGGGATGATGCCATATTGTTTCCGCGAGACTGACGTCACTTTACTTTCGTTTTAAAAATTAAATTTAATTTGATTGGAGAAACAACTATACATGTCACAGCAAAAATTTTGCCATTTGGTATGAGTTACTGATAAAAAATGATTTAAAAGGATGTCCAACACTTTCATACACATTAAACTACTTAACGTGCACGCTTAGAAATGTGTTGGGGCCTCCGTGGCCTAGTGGTTAGAGTACAGAACTTGAAATCACATGGCCCCTCTCCGCGTGGGTTCAAATCCTGAGAGGGATATGGATTTTGATGAGAGGCAGTCTCCCGACTGACTTACGGAATGCCGATGGTTCTACCTGCCTTGACCAGCCCCTATGGGCAGTTGAGTACGGGGTCTTCCTCCATCATTAAGAGTCGGGCATCGCTACATAACTGAAATAATGTTGATGTGATGTAAAACCCATATAAAAAAAAAAAAAGAAAAGAAAATGTGTTAATTTCCGGATGCCAATTTACCCGAAAAATTGTAACTCTACACTTACATCCGAGCAATCTGAACACATCGGGTTTATCCAATGAAAACACCTCTGAAATAACAGGGATGACGCCATATTGTTTCCCGCGAGAATGACGTCACTTTACTTTCGTTTTAAAAATAAATCGTAAATGTGAAATCTTAAAAGTCGTTACAATTGATTGAGGAAACAACTATACATGTCACAACAACAATTTCCTCATTTGGTATGAGTAACTGATAAAAAATGATTAAAAAGGATGTCCAACACTTTCATACACATTGAACTACTTAACGTGCATGCTTAGAAAATGTGTTCATTACCGGATGCCGATTTACCCGAAAAATTGTAACCCTACACTTATATCCGAGGTGTATTTCGCAGCTCACGGAAATACCCGAGTAGTTCCGATTGATATCCGAGGTGTATTTCACAGCTCACAGAAATACCCGAGTTGTTCCGATTGGGACTTGCTATGGTATTGCACAAAGACCCTTGAAGTAACATTTAGCATTTCTTTCTCCGATCACAATTTTTTCATGGTATAAGTCACTGTATGCATTGAAGGTGCTTAATCCAAGAAGAGAACATTTTAAAGTCAAAATAAAATGTTGAAGCAACACATTTTTTACATTGTTGTTTGATATATAGTGTGTATCATGTAACAGTACAGCTTTAATTGTCTTTGTTTATTGTTTGTTTGATTTGTTTTACATTGATTGTGAAGGAAGCTTAATTAAGACTACAGTGGACCCGCGATAATCCGAACGTCGTTTATCCGGAATATTCACCATCCGAACAGAATTTTGAGGGAACGGATCTTACCTTCATCAATTTAACTGTTTAATGCGGAAAATCCGCGTTCCGGAACCGGACAAAAATATTCGGGAACCAACAGTCACTTTTCATAGTATATGCGTATGGCTAGTCCGGAAACCATTACAATCGTTTATTTTGCGGTAACAAATGCGAATGAAGGGATCGGTCTTCTGTTGTAAACGGCATTCACACGTTTTGCAAACTGTCACGTAAACTTGACCATAACATGTCACCTAGTGTAGTGTACTGGAAGGTGTTGATTGTTTGTTAATCGGTCATTCTGTCAGTTGATTGGTCTTACATTATTGTAATTACGGTCGCATGTCGATAGTTGAGTTTGTAAAAGTGTTGTTGATTGGCTGATTGGCTGCTTAGACAGCGATCGGGAGACAATGTCTGGCAATCATTTTCAATTATTACTCAATCGATATGCTCCTTTTCCCTATAAATAAACTCTCGACAATCCCTACCTATCTCATTTCTCGATATTGAAATAAGAAAATACAACTTGAAGATGTCTACACCCACAGCCAAACGAAGACAGTTCTTTTCAGAGCTATCTTAAGGAATTTTAACTTCTCAAAAGACATTGCTTCAAATTGTCATTTTTTTTAAAAATCCGTTTTGACCAAATAAACACTTCCTTAACACACTTTATATTTCCCTTCAAAAAAAAATAATTGTGTATTTCTTACTTCATAGTAATGATCATGATACACCGACACCGTGTAAAGGTAAACATTTCGCTGTAACTCGCATATTCTTTAATCCGGAAAATTCGTTAATACGAACATTTCTCCTGGGAACGAAAGTGTTCGGATAAACGAGGGTCCACTGTATATATTAAAGTCACTGTTGATGACTGCTTCCTAGATACTACACCAGGGTACCGTTTTACTAAACAGTTTACGCTTAAGATTTGCGTAAGTCTAAAACAACAATTTCTCTTATTTCAATATTGGACGAAGCAATATTGCAAAGTGACACATCATTGGAATCATCTCTACGAGACGCTTCCAATGAAGTGACACATTGCAACATTGTACTTTCATTTAAGATACTATCCATGTTTATCAATTATGACTTATGCACATATTTTCCGTAAGTTGTTTAGTAAAATGGGCCCCAGAACTTGTGCTGATTTGTTGGTGAGTTTCGGCAATTTTCACCTTGCCAAACGGTGATTTGAACCCTGGAATCTCGGTACGAGAGGCCAACGCCTTACCACTGTACCACTGCTGCATTGTGCAATTTAAAAACAAAAGATTTATAACTTCCAAATCTCCTCACATCTGAAAACAAGCACCTCTAACAAATGGTGCAGCATACTCACAAGTTGAGACATTCAGTTTACTCTAAAATAAATAAAATAAAACAAGATGGGTTGTTATTTCATTAACATTTGCAAACCTTTCCTTCCAATATAAACAAACTTAACACCCCTGAAGCAGAAGATTCAAGAAACCACCATGACAAAAGGTGAAATTTCTCACGGTGAGCAATTTCAACTTTATCACAATGGTTTCAATCGAATATCAAAAAGGATTTGTTACTTTTAATACTTTATAATAGTCGTCTGCTGCTGCTTTCAATTTGCAATAGTCATGGAAACCACTATGAGGGAATTGGGTAATCTATAAACAAACACCATAAGTTTGCCTAGATGGTACACAAATGTTGCCATCCATAAATTACTTTGGCAATAATATGTGTATTATTTCATAAACAACATGTCCCCAGGCCGAAAAGGCCACATATCACAAAATCAATAGGTTGCTTCTATACTACGGTTACTCTGTTTGTAAAATGTATAAGTTACGCTTATGTCTCGTCAGGCCACAGTAAGACAATTTCATTGAACAATCATGAAATACTTTTTTAAGCAGACTGTAGTTCAACTTTAAGAATTATTGCAGGAAAGTCCTCCCACAATCAAATTCCAATTCTATCAAAATGATTTTAATATTTCAAAAATTGTTCATACAATCTCTACTCATCACTTTGCTTTGACACTTTTTAATGTATTAGCATCAAAGGGTTCAAGAAATCCATTAGAAAAAGTCTTAACAAAAGATCAACATATAAAATAAAGACATTTATATCTTATTCTTTCTTATTCCAAATGAGTAAAGTCTGCTGTTGCTTTCAAATTTATTCATCTACAAATCCAGTTATCAGAAATGAAACATGAAGAATGAAGTAACTTGCTACATTCTAGTTGAGAGTTCAATGCAAGAACATAGTAAATGCTTCATGATTTGTGAAGCACTTGCTATAGTCTTGGCGTTTAACCCTTGCAATGTCACACCTGGAGTTTCATCATACAATATCAGTAGAAATATTGTCTGAATTACCATATAATCCATATCTTGCAGACGGCACATCAGTGAAAAATCAGTGCAATACTATTGTAAACCTTTCAATCAAGGGGATTGACTTAAGCCTTGCACTAAACCTGAAAGAATACTGATGTCAATCATAGGCGTCTGAAGTTATCCTTGGGTAAGTACTATATGTAATATACTATACAAGGTAAAGTATATTACATAGTATTGACCCAACGATAACTTTGGACCTCTATGATGGATCAGACAGACTCTTGTAGACGGTACATTAGTGAAAAATCAGTGCAATACCATTGTAAACCTTTCAATCCTTTGGATTGACTTTAGCCTTGAACTAAACCTGACAGAATACCAATGTCAATCATTGGGGTCTGAAGTTATCCTTGGGTAAGTATTATGTAATATACTATACAAGGTAAAGTATATTAAATAGTATTGACCCAACGATAACTTTGGACCTCTATGATGAATCAAACAAACTTTTGCAGACGGAAAGATCAGTGCAATACTATCGTAAACCTTAAAGATCTGGCCGTTGACTTTCGTCTTGTACTATACCTTTAACTATTGGTAGAACCGACTTTATACTTATGCAAACAGGTTAGATCATAGGCCAGCCGCCAAGTAAATTGGCGGCTGGCCTGTGACCTAACCTGTTTGCTACTCTGAGTATCCCTCATCAAATTAAGCAGACAATTACGGTTTTGGAAAGCAGACGACACAAAAATCTATTTTTAGAAAATTACCCAGCATTCTAAAGGTTAAAGAATACCAATGCCAATAAGACAAACACTGTAATCATTCCTACTGCGCTCTTTAGATTACCCATATGCCAAATTTTCAACTGTCCCAAATTGAAAGAGTTTGCAGACAACATTTCAAAATGTGATAAAATTGGAAAGTAATCTTCTGATAGAGTAGAAACCATTGTGGGAAAAGGAGAAGTTGCTGATTACAAGCAATCTCTTCCTTTCCCACAATGTTTTCTGGAGTTGTTTGCGTAAAAGTGGTTAAATGTTGTTATTTTATGGTAATGGGTTAAAGAATACCAATGCCAATAAGACAAACACTGTAATCATTCCTACCGCGCTTCATAGATTACACAAAGAACGCTTTCTAAGAACTTATCTTGCTCCTTGCATGATATCAAGCTTTCCTCTTCCCTTAGAAATATGTACACAGTGGCAAAAAACTTCTGTACTAGGGTACCTAGAATTTCAGACGTTTATGAACAACTGATTCTTACAATGTTATTAACCAATTACAAAAAAATACTTCGAAATGTATTGATAACACTAGATGAGTATGGGAATATATTGTTGGAAAAGCAGGCATAAGCTAATAGCCTTATTCTATTCATAATATGATCCAATGTTATCACTTTTTTCTTATTTGCAATACTGCAAACCATGGCAATCACAAATTGGTTGTTCTGAAAAGAGTTGGTACGAACTGTGACAACTGATGAAATAATTCTTACAAGTTCTTTTGTTCTTAATTTTCCCAATCTTTAACAATCTTAAAAACCAAGCTTGTGGCTTGTGGAAGGCTTGGAATTTTCTCTACAAACATAGAAGTATGAGAACAGATTTTGCGTCAATATGAGGAAAGCCAGCTCCATCCCTATCTCCAATGTATACAAATATATACCAAAGGTGATACACCAATGTCTTATCCTTACAAACAATATGCTTTCTTGGCATCTTCAAAATTTGTCTAAAAAGTAAGCCATACATCCTGGTGAGTCAGTTTTTCATCTTTTTGTTTGTGTATTGATAATACTTATTTCTATCTATATGGGTTTTCATTGCATCCACATTATTTCCCTTATGTTGCATAAGTATACCAGACTCATAAGGTAGGGTTAAGCAGAGTAGAACTTGGCATTCTCTAAATCAGTCAAGAGACTGCCTCTTCTAAAAATCCAAATGCTGGGATTTGAACCCCTGCAGAGAGGAGCCATGTAATTTCAAGATCTGTACTCATACCAATAAGCCACAGAGGCCCTGTGTATTATCACTATTTTCAACCAATTTTCAGTCAAACTGCTCTTCTTGTGGATCCAAATCTACACTGCCCTTTCATGACATAAAACTCTCATTCCAGTTGCCTTAAATCCCTTATACGAAGAGTGCCATGGAGAAAGGAAATGTTAACAAATGGTCATACACCTGTTACATTTGAGATTTTGAATTCCCATTCAAGACTCTGCTAAGTGAAGAATAGTATTTTCTACCCTAAGCTACTATATACAGAAACATCACAATGGTCAATTCAACTCTCAAAAACTGTAGTTAAATGGACATCTCAACTGTCTCTATTTTTCCTATGGAGCAAAGTTATTGGCATTTGTGATCATACATCCCAAACAAATAGTCCTCAAACAAACAACTTTGAGAGCATTGTAGGACTATCATCTATACAGGAAACACATCAGTGTTTTACCAGTTCAGTTCTTACTAGCAAAACTATGCACCAGAAGTCTAAACTCAAAAATTCCAAATGGGACTACTTTTGGCTACTACGATTGGAAGCAATCAGTAACAGGTACAACATTGCTTCAACTATGGCAACATCCTACCATTCAACAAACAGATGTCAGTGTGACAATGTGCATTGATCCAAACAAAAACTATGCACTTTGACATTAATCTGGCTTTCCATTCATAATGTTATCGGTATTATCTTGACAGCTATGGAAATAAACCAATACTTCCATTGTATACAGTCATTGGAATAACCTTGCAGAGTCTAAAACCTGCAACCCTCGGATTATTACTCACATACTCTATATTCATGGTAACCCTATTTTTCAGAATATAGAGTATTTCATCCTTTTCAATGGGTCTTACATGGCATCCACATTATTTGAGGTATGTTGGGATGCCCAACTCTAAATAACGAAGGAAGACCCAAAGTTTGAAAGCCAAAAGTGGCTGCTCTAGCCAGATAGAACCATTGGCATTCAGATCTGTAAGTCAGCTAGGAAACTACCTTTCATGCAATTCCAAATCCGAGGAGGGGAAGAGCAGCCATGTGATTTCAAGTTCTGTACTCTAAGAACAAGACTACAAAGGCCCAGAATTCAAGGTTAAAAACCTATCATATATATGATCCAAGAATGAGCATAATGCATTACCATCCATTCTATGATCTTTTAAAAGTTAATCCTTTAAATTTGCAAAAATATCACTGACCTTTTTTTTACGTTTTATATGCTTTAAATCATATATCATAATTTATATAAAGATAAATCAAATTTTTCTCAACTTACATTAATCCGCAATTAAACAAAACAAACTTCACAAAGTTTTTTTGTTCACAAATGTCTAGATGTGGTAAGTTTTAATTTCAATGCTGCTTTTCGCGTTTTAATCCAAAAAAAACATCTACACACAGTTAAGTCTTGCCCTTCTTATAATTTGACCTAGAACTGTCCTGTTATTATTTCTATATAATCCAGTAGAGTGTATCTATTGGGAATATACCACAATGCAAAACAGATATTCCAAACTGAGCACTTTCTATAGGCACATGCTGTATAAAGAAAATTCAATATATCGCCATTATAGTGGCAAGTGCGCCAGGGTTTCTCTCTAGGTAATATAGCTTGAGGGCATGAAACTTGAAAAATTGAATTAACTTCTTACAAAATACTCCCTCGCTTTACTAATTCTGTAGCAGGTACTTTTAAAGTCACAGTGACAAAAGGATGAACTGCTCCTCATGAACAATTCATCCTTTTGTAACAATGCTTACTCCTTATATCATACTAAAGACCAATATTTTTCAGACTTTGGATATTTTGTCTACTGTTTTTCAATTTAGACCAACTAAAAATTCCTTAAGAAATCCCCTTAAATGAATGTGTGCTTTGCTCAGTATTTATGTTTGAATCAAATAATTTTTTTGTCAAGAAAGGAATTAAGAAATAAAAAAATCATATAAGAATATCGAAATAAATAATTTCATTATGCATGTAATCTTTAAATCAATTGGACAAAACCAGAAGTTCCCCTGGTGAGCAAATTCAAACATATTATAAGCCACATAAATCTGCAACAATGCTTAAATTAATTCATATTGAGAGTGAATTTAACAAGCTTCAAGCTTCCTATAAAATCGATGTAAAACAAATAACGTAAAAAAGAAGTCAAGTAACATGTAGGTATGATCTACATTTAGATATCAAACTTACCTTGTGCAATGGGAAGTAAGTTCAGCTTCTCACATTGTAAAAGCATGTTCATTAAACTGTCAAGCACTAATCAGCTACATGAGATGTTACACTTTGGTTCAAACTTTTGATTCAACAAACTTGACAAAATTGTGGTACATTTTGAATTTTTCAATTGAAATAAGAACAATGTTTGTAATTTTTCTTTTAAATTAAAAAAATTAAAATCCCCCTCATTGCAATGGTGCTTTTTATTTTCTCTCAGTTGGTTTTAACATTTATGTCATTCTGTTAGTTGCATTTTTGTCACTCGAGATCTGTTAGTTGTATTTTTGTCATTTTGTTGATTGATTTTTAAACTCTCTTTTAATCATTAATTACAAATGTAGTTGTTTTTTTACATTTGGTCTCTTAATTGAGTTTCAACATTTTTGTCACTCATTAATAAGTTTACAACATCATATAAAATTTCATTAATTCAAAAATTGTTTGCCACAAATAAATTTAATCCACACAAGGAATTCTTTAGACACAAACACTGGCTATTCCCAGAATGTAAACTCAGAACTAAAATGACAGTTGCTAGTTGGTACTCTGGAAACATTCCTTAGTCCCTTTTCTCCGAAGTGCTTAACTTTACAAAACCTGCTGCTGAAGACTTAAGAAACCATTGTGACAAAAGGATAAATTGCTCAAACTGAGCAATTTATCCTTTTGTCACAATGGTTTCTATCCAATATCTCAAAGCTAATATTCAGATATTAGTTGTTTTGGTCTTTTTGACTTGCTCCTTTTTGTCGTCTGCTGTCCCTTTAAATTAGGAGCCCAATAGAAGTCAAGGTTTAAGGGGCTAGTATTGATCCCTCTGTCACAAATACTCATGGACCCCCTAAATTAACCCTCAATCCGATCTTTCTCTCTCCATCAGTCCAACCCTGTGGTCAATGAACCTTTAAGACAACCCTGGATACATCCTCCTGCAACTAACAATGCCATTTAATTCCCAGCATTGTCTTCTGTCTGCTATTTGTTTATATTGGGTTAAGCGCCATGTTAACAATATTTTAGTCACGTTACAGCTTTCCTGGATTCACTGGTACTTTTTTTTTCCATTTCTTTTTTCATGAGGTTTAACGCTGTGTTTACAATATATTAATATTTTAGTTATGTTACAGCTTTCCAGGATTTACCAGTGCTATAGGCTTGGGCTTTGAAATGACTTGCCGGAAAGAAACATATTCGATATTGGAGCCTTATTCTGAAACTGTTTTTTTTCAGTTAAAAGTTTTGTTTGATTTTTACAACCTTCACAAAGTTGGAGAAGAGGTGGACACCCCAACAAAAGTAGGGGTCCTTTGGGTGGGCTCAAATACAGAACTCAATACTTCTAAGACCTTGACCATTACCACTGTGCCATGCAGCACCCTCTCTTCACTCCTACACAAGTTTTTCTAAGCAAGACAAATCGTTCCCACAAGACAAAATTTCTGAGCATTTTGATAAGAAATAAAAAGAATTTTGTGAGCATATTCTAATTTCATTTCAATGAACCATACATGTTTCCATGGGAATTCTAGATCAAGGAAGTCACAATTTTCGCTATGGGGGAGGGTTACGGACAAGGAAGGTTATAATTTTGCTGGTGATAAATTAGAGATATTGATTTTCCAGGCTAGTAAACATGGAGAAATACCACAAAATATTCCATTAATCCAATTTCTCTGCTGCAGACGATACTCTTCAACCTGTTTGGGAATTTGTGACTCAGCAAAATTGAAAACAACAGCAGACATCAAAAAAAAAAAAAATGACCAAAAAATTAATTTACGGTATTATATCGGGTATAAGACTTATAACCCACTGTGATAAACAAATGAATTGTTCGTTTTGATCATTAGGAGCTATTTCACCTTTTGTTACAATATTTTCTTGTGCCTTCTGCAGCATGTTTGCCAAAGCAAGCTATCATGAAGTAAGGGGTTAATATGTGACAGATGTCATTATGAACTAAATAAAAGAGCAGTCGAAACATAAAAATAATTATAATTTTTAACCCCTAACCAAACAATAACGGCATTTGACCAGTTTGTTGCAGACGACTCTTGAAAACATCCTGGGAAAAGGAGAAATTGCCTGATTTGAACACTTTGAAATCATTGTGACAATAAGAAAATAAGAAAAAAAATTGTTATGAGAGCAAATACAACCGTTAGTATATTTTTATCTTGCTGCTACAAAACACTTCAGTCACCTGCATGAGGGAAGTGGTTATAAAATCACTAAAAACAAAACTATCCCATGCTGTTATTTCCTTTCAAATATCGCAATTTGATACTTCCAAAAAACTGCCAATGGTTCAATATAAATGGGTAGGTTAGAGAGAGGTGCCATGCTAACAGAGGATTGTCAGATATAGGAAAGAAACCAACGTGACAAATTGAAAAATTTGTTGTGGCAGACAAGCAGCTTTTATACTTTTTTCACAATGCTTTCTAAAGTCTTCTTCGATCTGGGAGTCGACCAGTTTCTCCTTATCTGTTGTATGCATGGTATCAATTCTTGAACATGAAAAACACACCCATGCCTCACAAACTACCACATTACTAGAATCTTACAGTACTAATACAATTTTAAAAACATAAGCTAATTACAATAGAATAACAAGACAGAACTTAATATTTTCAAATATGTATTTGAAATATTCATAGAAATAAACAATTAAGATGGTTCAACAAACATTCAAACACTTTTGAACATGCTCCTGAAATATCGAACATGCAGACTCATACAAACATGGCTTAGTCGCTTAGGTGTAATGGTTGCCAAAGTGATCACATCACTATCTACTACATTGTTCATGCCTGTTATTACAGGGATTTACCTTGTTTAGGCCTCTGTTCATACTGAATCTGAATCGGCACAAATCCTCGTTGGGAACTTGACCTTGCCCTTTCGTTTTCGTGACCTTGAGATGGATGATTACCATGACTACCCCTTTCTTCCTGACTTGGCTGTCGATCAAATTGGCCCCTAGGGTCGCCTCCATGACGTTGGGGCGATGGAGGGAAATCAAACGATTTCTTTTTGAGACCAGGTGAAGCTGAGTTAGGTGTCCAAGCATATTCCGGATTGGTCATGTTGGAGGCTTTACGCCACGGTTGCTTCGTCTGAGGGTTGAGCGGCCTCCAAGAGGGCTGTGATCTGCCTCGACCACCCTCCACGTCACTGTAGCTTCCACTATCCAGATCATTGCTGAAGCCGCGGGAGAACTTTGCACGAGATTTATTCCTGAAAGATGGTAGCGTCGTATAACCTCCAGTATCACTTTCAAACCCACAACTTGGCTTTGGCGCAAACTGCTTAGGGGCGCTTTGCTTCTTTACTGGCAGCGTTGAGTATGAACCTGCTTGGTTCCTTTGTTCCCAGTCCTTCTTCCTCTGCTCCCAATCCTGCTTAGCCTTTTCTATATCAAAATGTCTTTCAATTGCTTCTTGGTTATCACAAGCTTGAGTTTTACTTATGGCCTCCGCGACTCTGTGCTTTTGAGGAGATTCGACTTTTTGTGGTTTAATAATTTCATCCTCTACAGATGCCTGCTTGCTTAAAGTTTTTCTCTCTACAGGTCTGGACGGCTTGTGATCTACTTCTGGCTTTTGGTTGTACACAGGCACTTGTTTGATGGCATCGTATATCACATTATTAATATCTCTCTCAAGCTCCTGTCTACGTCGTTCAAGGTCTGCCTTCTTATGTTCTTGTTCAATCTGCGCCTGTCTGTCTGCATCCGACTTGGGCTGCTCACCTCCAAAAGACCTTGTGCCGACAGACGCTTGTCTAACCTCTATGGGTATTTGTCTGCCTGCATGGGTAACAAGTCCAGGTTGCCTCTCTGGGGATTGTGGTAGGGAGTGTTGCCCATAGCTCTGTCCTCTTGGGCTTTCCCGCTGTACAGGAACTTCCTTCAGTTTGGGAGGCTGGCGCGATGGCCTGTCTAGGGTGTGACTCTGCTGCTGGAATTCATGCTGGCCATTTGAAGGATCCTTCAACGCCTGGTTCAAATTTCTCAACCCTTCCTGCAGCCCTTCAAACACAATTGGGATCTCTCTGGGAAGGTCCTGTTGGTTAGAAACGAAATCCCTAGGTGGGGGCTGAGTCGACCTAGGTGAATCTGCACTATAACTTCTTGAAGGAGGAGTGCCGAAAGTCTGTGGTGGTCGGGAGTTTGACTCGACCCGTATTGGTAGAGATCTTCCACCTCCATCCTCGGCACTGTGGCTCCTTCCTTGTGTTACCGGTACCTGGCTTGGCGGCGTCTGCTGCCAAGGTCTTGCTGGGTCAAGGTCGTCTGAGTCTAAGGTAAAAACAAAGATAGGTTACAGTTAAGATTACAACAAGAGGTGTTTCTCATATGAGATTTCATTCATTTTGATTCCCAACCATTTATATTGTGAAAACTCATTAGAATGGTCTTGTCAAGGCATTACTAATGAAAGTCCATAATAATAGATTGACTGCAAAAGATTTTTATAAAAGATGCACAAATAGAACTCCTGTACAGGTTTTTTCTTAACCCCTGGGTTGACCCTTAGAATGCTGGGTAATTTTCTAAAAAAAATATGTGCCGTCTGCTTTCCAAAACCTAAAATATCTGCTTATTCTTTATGAGGAAAGATACTCATAGTAGCAAACAGGTTACATCACAGGCCAGCTGCCAATTACTTGGCAGCTGGCCTGTGATCTAACCTGTTTGCATAAGCATGAAGTCAGATCCAGCATTATAAGGATTCAAGAATGTTTTCTAAATGTCATGATGAGGGACATTATTTGTAACACCATGCAGCTTCTACAAGGAGTATTGGGAGACAAACATTAGTTGCAACAAGACCAACATAGATTGCAGGATTGGATAATCAATTAATTATCAATTAACAGGTATAGACAAGAAGTTTTAATCTAATATGTTATGAACAAATAAACTTAAAATGTTAAGAAATAAATACTTTTGAAAGCTGCGGGTTAATTTGCAACATAAAGATCTACAAAGAATATCTAATCTTTTAATTGATTTTAAAAGAAGCAGAGGGTTCATTGGAAAACTTAAAGATTAATTGCTCATCCTTAAAAAAATCTGATTATTTGCTGGCACTCAAACTGCGAAAGAATTATAAGAATACCATCAACTGAGGTACATTTTTGTTCAAGCCAAACAAATGCTTAAAAGTATAAAACATGAATCATTGGTCTTGACATAATAAAACGCAATTCTAATCTGGGTATATACACACACTAAGTCCAACATGCAGCCAAAATGCAAACCTGAAACACATTATCTTTAAATCCAACAATAAAACCATCCAATCAAATTTAATGACCTAATTTATTGATGTAACTTTTCCTTTTCCAAGAATTTTGACGCAACCAAATTTCTCCAGAAAAGAGTATATCTATCATTCTGCTACAGAACTTCTGTAAAAACAACAAGACAGGAACAAAAGCCAACAGCAAAATGCAAAAATTCATAAAAAATTTCTAATAACATGCATATTGCATTCCGTACCTACCTTTCTCTGAAATAGACTGCTCTCAACATGTTAAAAAATCCATGTACCGGGTATAAGGGTAGGCAATGACTCAAACAATAAAAGGTAATGGGCTTCTGTCTGGTATGCATGCCAACTTTCTCGAAATAAAAACCGTGGAATGCCGATTTGAGATCAGTGAATTCAAAAAGAAAAACCTGAATGATTAATCAGGCATGAAACAAAAATAGTTTTAAATTAGATCGTTGTTTGACATTCACCTATCATTTAACATGGGAACAGAAAGATGAACTTAAACTTTTGTAGAATTAAAATATCCCAATTACTTGATTAATTTGATAACATATGCAATTATTGGTGATGTTTTTTTATCTGTTGGGCAGAAAGCATGTTGTACGAGAATAATCAAAATGTACATTAGGATCGTTTTTAATTGGGAAACATTACCTCATCTACAATCATGTTAATTAGGGAACTCTTTCATTGTCTACAACCATTTGTGAAGAAAAATGGACAAAGTTTCATTAGAAACCTTGCAACAACATCGTTTTTCCTAAAAGAATCATGCCATTGAAAATCAAGGACGCACAAACTGATGTAATTGTAAAAAAGAAATGCATTTCAAATAAACCCCACACAAACACCCTTTGAATTCCATCAAGTAACATATAAAAAAACATCATTAAACAGTATGAGTTGAAAAGGGATCTTGATTCTCATATTGATCATGTAAAATACATTGTTGGATGGCATTGTATAATAATAACAATAAAAAAAGAAAAAAAGACTTCTGAATGAAGTATGATGGCTAAATGAAGGAGTGTTCATAAGAAAAATTGTTTTGGTACACTGGCAAATGAAAATATACTAGATAAAAGATTCCCCTTCGTTCACAATCAACAAGTCAACACATAATAAATAACATTGGTACACATTCAAGGTAGACTTTCACACTTATATTAGATGAACTGTTGGATTCCGTTAGCCAACAAACCGCAATGCAGAGAGGGATTGTAACATCGAAAAACTTGGTCGTTCAGGAAACCGTCAAACCAACAGTTGGTGTCATGCGTGGTATACCTTGGTCGGAAAGCTTTCTATGCTGTTTATGAAACAAAACTAAGCCTCTGGATTTTTTCGGAACAGGAAGTGCGGCAGCCCTAGGTTGTCTCCCACGGAGAGTGTACACAGGTCCTGACTCCTCCCCACTGCTCGGAGATAAATCTCTCCGTCTGTACGTCTTACGTGCCAGGAAAGGGGACGGCGGCCCTTTTGGCAAGTCTGGTGGCACCTCTTGCGGAAGAAATGGCGTCGGTTTGAAATGTTTCGGAAACCGAGGCCTCTGAGGAGGAGTGGAGGCACACGAAGACGGTGGCGTTGTTGACCAGTAATTTGGCAGGTCTTCACTAGAAAGACTGGTGATGGAGTTTTTCAGCAGATTTTGAGCTGTGTAATAAGACGAACAATTTATGCACCCTTTGAAATTCCACAGGTAAAAGCAAGGGCAGTTTTAAGCACAGGAAAGGAGATAATGGTGAGATACCGCACATTTTAAATGTCTCTTAAATTACAATCCATTGCCAAACTGTCAGATCTGCATTTTCTGGAATTCAAGGTGTTGACTAAGCAAAATAAAACAGGCACTTGTTGTAGTTTAACAAAAATAGACTTGACTGGATAATGTCTTAAATAAAGATAGTGTCTAAACCATCCCATCACGAACAGTTCTTTTGACAGCTTTTCATGTAATGCAAAACCAGTGAATAAACAGTATAAAAAGGTGTTAATTAAAAAAAAAAATACAGGATTATTTTGCTATTAGTTAAGAAACAATTAAGGGATTAGGACAAATTGCAACCTCTTCCTTTGAAAGGGTGGCATCCTTTTTCCTGCTGGTGTTCCCAATATCATATGAATGAAGAAATAAGTTTCAAAAAATAACTTAATTGCATATAGAGGGCATATTGCCTTGTAACAGCATTGCATTGACAAGAACTGATGAAAGTCATGTATGATAAACTAAATATTTGGGAAATGGGACACAATTCAATATTAAACCTAAAGTTGTAAATGTACCAAATATGTCTAAGTTCCAATTATGTAATGCATCTTTTGCCAGAGGCCTACTGCTACAATGAAGAACTTTGAATCTTGAAATTAAAGCACTATCAACAACGTCTTCTTGACCAAATAGTGCCAATTTCGTAATAAGTTGCATGGTTCTTCATAGAATGTTTCATTTTTTTGCTAAGATGTTTAAAAGGGCTCCTACTTACTGCTGTGTGAAATACATGTAGTACCACTTTTTCTAAATTAACCAACCAGAACCTGATGTAATCAATTAAAATAGATAATTCATAATACAAAATGCAGAAGAAAGAAATCTAACAGATTTCAATACAGAATGACAGATGGAAAGCTGGAAAGGAAAAAGGATAGAATACAGGATTGCATGCACAGTGCTCACCATTGCAAGTGGATCAAATATATGATTGTATTGATAACAAGCAACATGCATTCTCTTATATGTTGGCCTCCAACTAAATTAAGGTTTTAAAGGTAATGTTTTATAAGTTTGTGTACCGACACTTTCATAGGAATGGCCTTGCAGGCTGGCTGGCATCTCCAAATTACTTATCATAATAAAGTCTTTACCTTTCCGATAAAGGGCTTTGAGAGACTAGTGGAAATAAAATGTGACAGCAAACCACAATAGAGGATGATTATAACATTCATTTTGTGTTTTGGGGTAGAAAACACTGTGATCAAAGCAGAGTTTGCTATGAACTTAATGCAGAGTACTTTCACAGCGGTTGAAGGAAAGTTGCACTTCTTTTTCAACTATAATTCTTACCCTACTATAGCAATGCCTAAAAGTTTCATTCCTCATCATCAAATTATTGAATTTAAGGCAGTTAAAACATTAGATTTTACCCATTGAGGAAAAATTTCCTTTGGCAGACAGAAATAGTCGTGTATGAGAAATATCTTGTGTGCTAATCTAAAGTTCAAATTGCTGTATTTTAACATGTCCAAATAAGGTCAATGAAATAATAGTATTCGACAATGGATTATTATGCAAAAAAATTGTTACTATGACAAGTGTGAAGGCTTATTCATACACTTTAACGAAAAAGTGAAAATTAGTTTCATCTTTATTTTTTCATCTTTTGTATTAAAGGTCATTTTCACTCAAGGTCACTTCACTCTACATGCATTGTGAAATCACTTTACCGAGAGCTCTACGTGTTGATCTGGGAGACAAAGGCGGGATTTTCAGAGTAGACTGAAATATAACAGGACTCGTGGGGGCCGTTCTATACTGTCTACGCAGCACAGGACTTGCTGATGCGGTACGGGACCGAACTGTCGATAAAAGAAGCACTTTGGTTTTTTTTCTTTTATCTCATTTAGGTATAAATGTTTGCTGTGATACTACTGTTTGTCTTGTTGAATGATTTCCAACATGATGGTGTTATAGAATACTTTTGTTGTGTTATACGATTTCTAAAATGCATCTATTTTTTTATGGAGTAAGGTGTTAAAAGAAAATCCAAAATATTTCATATCTCTCTGATCAACCTTAAACTTGATAGCTCTGGAACTTTCTGGTTGGCCAATATAAGACTTCATAATTATTTACTTCACTAAACTACGTTGATATCTTCAATAAAGACATATAATCATACAATGTTTGAGGCAGATGAGCCTCTTCCAGAAGCTTGTTTGAACACACTCTCCATACTTTCTGTGGAATGAGATGATACAATGTAACTAGAGAAGACCATTCTACTTTCAATAAAGTAACTCTAGGCAACAGACATTCAAATAACAGTCGTCACATATCATTCTTGTCTGTTATTATTGAATGTTGATCCAGACTTCTATCGGCTTAGCAGTACAGACGAGTCAGAACAGTTGCAGAATGACTATTCAGGAATAAAAGTTCAACTAAGCGCATAAAGAATATTACAGATACCTTTGTAAATGTACATTACGCAATTTCGAATTATGGCATTGCCCTCATTTGTATGCTAGACACTTAACTGCATAACCATAAACACATAATATTTCCTCTCCCATAGAAGACTCCTTAAACCATTGTCACAAAAGCAGATATTGCTCGCCAAAAGCGACAGTTTTTCTTTTTGTTGCATCTGTAGAAGCTATAATTTTCTTATAAATGTGGCAATGGAATATAAAATCGTCGAAAAAAAGAAATCATTTGTAATAAACATTTTTCCTTTTGTTGTTTTTTATTTTTTTAGAAATCAATTTCTATTTTTTCTTTAATTTTAACAGTCTTAAACCTCATACGCTATAAACCCTTCACAAATATTTCATCACATTTATTATAGTCATGTCAGAAAATGAAAGAGTTTATTAACAATATCCAATAACAACAGACAGAATTTATACAAATAGAGTGTGACTTTCTCTACTAAACAACAACATCAAAAGGGGAAGTCTATATTTGGGAAGATTCTATAGAAGCCGACACCACAACATCACTTAAACATGTAACATTTGGATAATATAACAATACGTAAGGCGCATAATAACCATGCTTTTTTCACTGTTAATCCGGGATGTTTCTACTAAGCTAACTATATATTGCCACGAATGGAGTACTATAGTCCATAATGACATGCTCAGATTGATATTTTCCCCTTTTAACCCATAACAAAATAATAATGACATTTGACCAGTTTGTTGCAGACAACACTTAACGGGCAATTTCTCCTTTTCCCACAATGTTTTCTGCCCTATCAGAAGATTTTTTTTCAATTTCATCACATTTTGAAATGCCGTCTGCAAACTCTTTCAATTACGGACTGTCAAAAATATGGCATTTGGAATGTTGCGACTGGTCCAAATTGAAAGCAATACCAGACGACAAAAAAATGGCAAGCAGAAAATACAATTTCTTCTTGATATCTAGCAGGAATATAATTCAATGGTTCAGGGCAATACTATAGCAATTGCTTCATGTTCAATCCTCAATATATGGCATCAAAAGTTTATTATTGATGGCATTTCTACAGTCCTAGATTCAGATCAAACTTTGAAATTTACCTGGTAACAAACTGTTGCATTTTTCATGATATAATTAGATACTCTTTAGCAACCTTTGGCATACATAATGCAACAGGTTTTAACAGGCTTTTCAATGATTAAATAGGTTTGTATTTCTAAAAGGTATTTCTTTGAGAGTGGTTCAAATGTCTTTATTATCAATTTAACCAGGTGTGTATGTAAAATTCAAGACATTTATTTCCCTAATTGATATAAACAGTCTGACATAAACACACTTAATGGCAAATCCTTGACCTAGCAGAACTAACCTATTTTTATGTAGAAACAATACTTAAATCTTTAAATATACTAGCCCAGTGGGACATTAATTTTTAACTGAGACTTTCTGTTTATTTACATCATTGATTTCCTTTTGGAACAGGAAGTCTTTATTCTACTCCATATTTGCTTACATCAGTCTCATCATACTATTATTAAAATTCATGACTATCCGATTTTTAACAAGAAACCATTAAAATAAATTACCACATTAACATAATTTTATTTCTTTTATAATCCCAGTTTTCAAAATGCAATACAAGAAAGAAACAATTTACAGAATCTATGTGAAATGTTTATCATTGTAAGCTCTAAATTAACATTAAAACAGTTTTCCAAATTAAAAAAAACAAAAAAAACAACATAGTTTGTATGGAAAAAAGGTGATCCAAGGGAAGTAACTCTGACAGTTGATAAAGTATAGTGAGTGGATTACCTTTCTTGGTATTGACGGTGACAGTCATGGGAGAAGTTTGTGATTTGTCCGACACTGTGGATGGAGAGGTCTTGTTGAACAACACAGGTTTATACTGCTTCGCAGGAGACTCTCCTGAAATTAAAATAAATTAAACATTTTATATTCATTTGATATAATTACATTTTAAAACATTGCTGACAATCATTATTTTATTTCACTATAATGAAAGATATACAATTGAAAGTCCTTTATGTAACATTAACACTTTAGAAGCTGCATACAACATTTTTTTTTTATATGAAGCAGACCACTTTATAAAAGCTTTGAAAGCATGTGAAAAACCGTCCAGTTCTGTTTCTGTGAATGCAAAAGCATTGTGGCAAAAGTAGAAATTGCTTGTGACAAGCAATTTCTCCTTTTGCCACAATGCTTTTTGAAAGTCCTCTGCTGCAAGAAGCAATAAACGAAGAGTTAGGTGGTAATGTGTTCACGGGTTCAAACAATTTACATTTGAAGACATAATCATTAGATCACTAAAACCAGGAATTGTCTCATGGTTGAAATAAGTCGGAACCTTTTTCCTAATGCAATTTGTTTTCCATTAGGGTTTTACTATGTTTAAAAAAAGGTTTTCCTACTGCAGAATTACAAAATCATAATAAACAGCGAAAGACCAATAGTTTAACCCTTCTAGTGCTGGAACTGACTTCATGATTATGCAAACAGGTTGGATCCAGGCCAGCTGCCAAATAAATCGGCAGCTGGCCTGTGATCATTCCTGTTTGCAACTCTGAATATCTTACCTCATTCAAGTAAGCAGATATTTAAGGTTTTGGAAAACAGACAACACAATAATCCATTTTAAGGAAATTACCCAGCATTCTTAGGGTAAGAACCATTGATATTCCAAGTGAATATCACAGTGAGAAATGGAAAGTAATGATTGAGATTCAACGCTGGACTGTAGTATGTTATATACAGAAGGCGGTAGACATACTTCAGTATTGCATTTATCCCCATATAATAAGTATTACTCGACCATCAACAAAACAGACATGTCCATTAATTACAGGTAATTACCCACTTATTGCCAATCTAGAGAGTTACAGGTAAGGGAGATAACAAATAATCATACAAATATTCTCTTTATTATCATATAATGTTGAAAATATTACGATGAAAACACTGTCACAAAAGGGATTAATTGTGCTTTATGAGAAATTCACCCTATTGTCAGAATGTTTTCTACCCAATATCATTCAGAAATATATTCTTTTACTCTGCTCTTGCAAATTTTCATGTGTAGTGAATTGTGTTTAACACTTAAACCCTTATACTGCTCGAATTGACTTAGGCTTTTGCAAACAGGTTGGATCCAGGCCAGCCACCAAGTAAATTGGCAGATAGCCTGTGATCTAACCTGTTTGCCTACCTGAGTATCTTTCCTCATCAAAATTAAGTAGATATTTATGGTTTTGGAAAGCAGACGACATAAGTATCTATTTTTAGAAAATTACCCAGCATTCTAAGGTTAATATGAATATGAAGGATATGGTTAAAAGGTATGGTGCCATTTCCTGCAACCATGCCAACTTTTGGAGCCAGAAAATTACGTTCTATTTATGTAACCCACAGAGATTTACATCTTTTCTTGTAACAGATAAAAAATCTTTAAATAGGCTTCTCTGAGTCATATCCGGGTAATTTTACCTGTAGTATTTCTTTGAAATGCACAGATACGGGTGAATCAAATAACACAGCATTTATAATTTAAAAAGAAAAACTTATCCTCCTTGGCATATAAAAGACTTGAAGATATCTTTTTTTTTAATTTGGAGTACAATATTATCTTCAGAAATAATTTTAAAATGATTAATGTTTTACTCTATTATACATGCTGAAGCACCTGCTAAAGACATCTTTAAAAAGTACTATGATAACAGGATATTGTTTCATGAAAAAAATATGTGTATGTCTTTTCTTTATTTTTAGTCCGCGTTTGCTTTGAATTTGGACCAATACCAAACAGGAATTGGGTTAAGCCATTACTTTGCATGTTCCAGTTTGAATGAATCTGCAAAAGAAAGCAAAAAAATCCATTTTCAGAAAAGGAGAAACCGTTCAAAACAAACAAGCAACTCTTCTCTTAGTTCTCTAAGTCACAAATATGTCATTTCTATTTGAAAATAAAACCGGCAATCATTTACTAATCCTTCTGAATGATATACCCTCTAAATTAGCCTAATATTTAAAAGCACTTACGTATGGAGAGGTGGTTATGCATGCTCGTGAATGGATATGTTTTATGACTTTTACATGTTTCATTGCAACCATCTGCAAAATGTAGATTAATCAATAGAACATCCAGAAGCTAAGAATGCCTTTAATCACCATATGTTGAACTTAAATAGGTCTTTAACTCTGGCTTAGGTGCATTCCAAAATTCTTTATCATGCAATATACAATGGTTACATTACAACAATAACCTTTTCTAAATTATCAAAATAATATGACATTAGTTTACTTAACAAACTGTCGCAGACAGCTGATAAGTCAGTCAGACAGACAGATAGTCTTAAAGGTGTTGTCGTTTTTTTCCTAGAAGACAAAATATTTACAAAAATTTAAATCTTAATCTGTGAGAGTCCTTTTAAACTCATACCAAACAATAACGATGATTGGCCAATTTGTTGCAGATATTCTTTAAGAGCATCCTCTCCTTTTCCCACAATTCTCCCCTTTCAAGTAATTTTTCAAATTCATTACATTTCCATATGTCGTCTGCAAATTCTTTCAATTTGGAACAGTCGAAAAATTTGGCTTTTGGTAAAGGGTTAAGTCTGTCAGACAGACAGACAGGTAGTGAGGCAATCTTTCAGACTGACTGATAGAGTGACTCTCCAAACCATTGTCATATTGCCTCAATATAACTAAAAGACTGTTGAGAATGACATAAAACTGTTATATAATAAATGATATTTTAAAACTATGATGCATTCCACTATTATACAACACTACAAAAAATGAGCATAACACTATTTACCTATATCGTCCGTTTGGGGTTGATCGTAATAAAAAAAAATCCCATCTGCTGTTGCAAACACATCAATTGTCAATGCCATAATATCTTAAATGATGTTTATTTCACACATTGGTGCAATCAACTTAAATTAATTGTCAAAGATACTTTTCACTAGAAAGACTTGCACTCTATTTAATCAAGCAATGTCTGCTTCCTTAAAATCAACCAAAAATGTTAAACTTTAAAAATTTTGTTCATGTATTTTATTTACTTTCTCTTGTACTAAGAGACTGCACTGATTGAAAAAATTCAAAATGATCTCCTGAAACACTGAAATTAATTTAAAAAGATCATTTTAAATTAATAGAAAAAAATCTCAGATGTACAATTTTGAATCAAGTACGGTTATTTTACCTTCTAGATGAACGAAATGACAACCCTATACCGAAAAAAAAGTAACAACAAAATTTCCTCAAACACCAGAGAGAAAACAGTCTCGAAACAGAAAGTTATAATGTTCCCAACTTTTCCCTTTAATTTAATGAACTTGAACTCATGATCACACTACCTGCGAGGATGACTAATGAAACATTCTCAGGAATTTCATTAACAAGTGCAAGATGACCCTTCACTTCTTTGGAATATTCTAATTAGGCAAATGTGAAGACTTCGAAAGGCAAAAATAAAACGACATTATAAATATTGAATGCATGGTGTTTTAAAGCACATCAACAGCTAAGGGTAGATAAAGAAAATAAAAGAATTCCATTATCATTACACATACAAAAAAGTTGAAAACATTTTAACAAACGTAAAATGTTTCACCCATGACTCACTACATACAGGTGCTCCTTCAAACACACCTGTCATAAATGTCTGTTAAAAACGTGTTTGACAAATGAATATTTTGCTCATATCAAGCTATCTTTCTTTTTGTCACATTGGTTAGAAGTGATGTATTCTTAAATTGAAATGCAACTTATCCCAAACTAGTTTTGCTGTTAGCTTAATACTTCAACACTATGTATGTAAGTGCCAAATAGAGATATTGTGTAAAACATTTCAAATAAAAAATAACATAAAAAGACATCTACAACTATTTCTACAAAATTCAACAAAAATATAACAATCTGACATAACAGGATAAACACAAAATGCTCATCATAAGAATACTTTTCCCTCTTCTCCAATAGTTCTCTCATACAGATAGGCCTAAATTCATCTATATCAAGGTAAAGAGTAAAAAGGCTTATCAGTTAACTGATCCTATTTTAAGTTTGAGCTCTAGAATTCTATCATTGGTTTTCTGAAAAGAGATCCAACATGTTGATAAGCCCCAGACACTGGTATTCCGGATGTAACCTTTTTGGTAAAATACGAGATCTAAAGCCGGTTTCAATTTACAAAGATTTCCATAATTCCTTTAAAAGATTTTCACTACCTTTGCTTCCTTAATTTTCAAAGAGCTTGAATCGTATCCTTGGAATCTTTTAAATTTGAGTGTCACAGAAGTTCAGATTATTTCCTATAAGTTTTCATTAACTCCTTCAAAAAGAATTTTAAATTACTATGTTTCCTGATTGACAAAAAAGCTGAAATCACTTTCTTGGAATACATCTTATTTACTCAACAACAGTATTTTAATGGCCATCCTTATACATCCTTGTGACAAATTATTTATTAACAGTTAATACTGTATGATAATCTACCAGAAACAGGAAAGAGAACAATCCATTGCACAAGCCTACCATATAACAAACAAGAGGTCTATGATGGCCCTAGGTCACCCACCTGAACTTCCTTTCTAAACAACCTTGACCAAACATACCTCTGATATGGTCTCGGGGAGTAATACCAATTGTCTGTTTTGACCAGCTTGTCCAATAGCCTTAACGGACAAGACGTGAACTTTAACTCAAATTGACTATATGTAGTAGGGGTCTCAATTTAGAAGGTAGAGTTAAATGTGTAAGCAGGCTGGATAGCTCTGTCGATAGAGCGTTCGCACGATTTGCGGAGGTCCTGGGTTCGAGTCCCTGTACGGCTGCATGTTATTCTCACCTTGGTTGCATTGACACCCAACGTTAATGACCCCCAACAGCTACAGTGATAGATACTTCAGGTTCGTTCCACAAACGAAGGCTGTTCCCAGGAAATGTGAGATGAATTACAATTGTGTGGGGGAGTATGTAGTAGTGATCTCGATTTAGAAGGTAGACTTAAATGTGTAAGCGGGCCTGATAGCTCAGTCGGTAGAGTGTTTGCATGGTTTGCAGAGGTCCTGGGTTCGAGTCCCTGTCTGGCTTCATGTGATTCCAACATTGGTTACATATATAACTAATATACAGATAAGTGCAGGAAAAGATTTATCATTAAAAAAGACTACATATTAGAATAAAACCTGGGATTGTGGGTAATAAATCACAGCTGCCATTTTTCATCAGCAAAGATTAGACTCATCATGTACAAATCAACACTTTATTAAACATTCCCCTTCAGACATCTTGTTGCATCAAACAACTTCAATCACGTATTAATCAACACTTTATTAAACATTCCCCTTCCACTTTTAAATTATATGATAAGATTCAGAACTAATAATCATAAACTTCCCATAGAACTCGGAAGATGGTCAAATGTCGAATTAGCAGAACGAACCTGCACTCTCTGTAATAGTAACATTGGAGACGAATATCATTATATCTTTGAATGCATATCTCTAACAAACGTTAGAAACAAATTCGTTTCAACAAAATACCTAACCAGACCTAATGTCATACAATTCGAATCACTATTGGACACTAAATCTATCACCGACCAAATTAATCTATGCAAATTTATCAAAATAATTTTCAACAGTTTTTAAAGTACAAATATATATCATCATCATGTATGATTCTATATGTAATTGTGTCTGTGTGTAGATGTGTGTTTGCGTGTGGGTGTGTGGGTGTGAGTGTGTATGGGTGCGTATGTGTCTTTGTGCATGTCTAACAATGCCTACTTGGACGATTGGCTTCCAAGATGTCTTGATCTCAGTCTTAAACAAGCTGAGGTTGTGACATCTTGAAACCCAACCGACAGAATATATTTATACATTGCCGTGCTAAGTATCTGTTTATATTTAATTAGTTTCTAGTTTTGTAATATGAACTGAGAGAAGTTAAAGTTTTCAATTCAATTGAATCTTAGGGGTGAGTGTGTGAGTGTGTGTGTGTGGGTGTGAGTGTGCATATGTTTATATGTATTCATGCCTATATGGACGATTGGCTTCCAAGATGTCAAAACTCCAGTCTGAAGCAAACTGGGGTTGGGATATCTTGGAACCTAACCGACAACACATATTTATTATGCCTTGTTATTTTTTTGTTTGTCTCATATCAATGCACCTTTTGTTTTCTGTAATAGGAACTAAGTGAAATAAAGGAAATTGAAATTGACATCTTGTTGCATCAAACAACTTCAATCACGTATTAATCAACACTTTATTAAACATTCCCCTTCAGACATCTTGTTGCATCAAACAACTTCAATCATGTACTAATCAACACTTTATTAAACAGTCCCCTTCAGACATCTTGTTGCATCAAACAACTTCAATCATGTACTAATCAACACTTTATTAAACAGTCCCCTTCAGACATCTTGTTGCATCAAACAACTTCAATCATGTACTAATCAACACTTTATTTAACAGTCCCCTTCAGACATCTTGTTGCATCAAACAACTTCAATCATGTACTAATCAACACTTTATTAAACAGTCCCCTTCAGACATCTTGTTGCATCAAACAACTTCAATCATGTACTAATCAACACTTTATTTAACAGTCCCCTTCAGACATCTTGTTGCATCAAACAACTTCAATCATGTACTAATCAACACTTTATTAAACAGTCCCCTTCAGACATCTTGTTGCATCAAACAACTTCAATCATGTACTAATCAACACTTTATTAATCAGTCCCCTTCAGACATCTTGTTGCATCAAACAACTTCAATCATGTACTAATCAACACTTTATTAAACAGTCCCCTTCAGACATCTTGTTGCATCAAACAACTTCAATCATGTACTAATCAACACTTTATTAAACAGTCCCCTTCAGACATCTTGTTGCATCAAACAACTTCAATCATCCAGTTTTGAGATTTTATCAGCAGCTGATTGTTGTCTATATCATATTTTTTTCGACCTGCATATTAAAGGTGGTACCAAGATACAATTTTGACTTTACATGTAGACTATATAGTCATACTTTGAGACACTGAGGTGTAGCCATGCTGTCTTGCAATTAATCATTTCTCAAGTAGCTGGACATGCACTATTTCTAATCCATGCTATATATTACATCTAATCAAAGAGGCAGTTTTCTAAATGAATGAATGAATGAACGGTGTTTTAAGGCGCGTCATCAGCAGCTAAGGTCAATTAGCGTGCATTTTTCTCTAAAAATTTAATGAAGCATCTTGTTTCATAACAGGGGTATCCCGGATTTTTAAGAAAATAGCCAATGATGCTTTTCACATTGCTCAGAACACATATGATCCTAGGTTAAATTGGTTGGCTAAAGAGCCTCTATGTATGTTGGACAGAGCCAACTATGACAATTAAGCAAAGATATACTTAATTTTCATTTTTTTCATGTGTCCAAGACCAAAATAAACTTTGATTATTCTTAACACATTACACAATAATGAATTTTTCACAGCATGAAACTGATGTAAAAAGCAATTTGTTTGCTGTATGTGCAACACAAAATAGGTAAGTTGAATTCATAAAAAGAAGTCTGGTTCAAATTAGAATTAAGAGAAAAAAGATGAAAAATCTATAACTTAAATGACAAGATTAAGCCATTTTGGTGTCAACAACAACACCAACAACAACAATCATAACAAAAAAATCAACAAGGGGGTGATATCTATCTAAGGTATTTATAATATTTTGACAACATCAAAATGCTTAACAGTTTGAAGACACAAACCCTTTGGTGACCAAACAGTTGCCGAGGGAACGGGTCGGTTGTCATAGTAACCAGACTGGGAAGGACTTTGTTGGTATCCAGTTTGGGAAGGAGTTTGCTGGTAACCGGCCTGGGAAGATTTGAAAGCCAATGTGTCCTTATAGGAGGGCGGGCTACCAAACAATTCCTGCAAATTTGATTGGCTGCCTGAATCACCAGCAAACCCCGCCCCATATGGATACCCTATGTTCATTGGTTTAGAATGGTGTGGAGGAGGCCCTGTAATAAAATCAAGTATAATTTTAAAGTTAAAACAAAAAATTGTCAAACAGTAAATTAACCGAATAGTAATAGATGCTTCAAACAAAAAACAATGAAAAACAAAATGTAAACAAGTACAAAAAGTTTATAAATATACATCTAACATGAAAAGGTCAATCAAAAACCATGAGCTACAAAACTTAACCAAGTAAAAAGGTATGTACACCAAACATTAATAGATGTTTCTAACAAAATTCATTGAAAAAAACATAAGCAATTAAAACAATCTACACCTCTGTCTGATACTCCGCCAAATTTGTATCATTTTCAGCACAGAGGAAAAGGGTGCTCCATATAAAACACAAATCTTTCAGGGCTTATCAGCAAAGCCATCCTGGCAGAATCCTCTTCAATTACGTTATCTTTCAGCGAGTATCCAACAAACAAAACCTCGTAATTTTCATCTGTCACTGATAATGGTAAAGCATAGTAACCTTTCTAGGTAACACTTTCAACACCTTATCCAATATTCCTCACAAACAAACTTGGACACAGTTGCTTAGCTTAAAGTCCCGAGACGTCAAAATATTGGTGTTTTTTCAGAACTAACGAAAGTAAAGGAATACACATTTATCTAATTTTTTTGTAGAGAAAACAATTAAATACTAGCTAACTTTTGGCATATTTTTTAGTTCTTACAAATCCGGTGACAAAGCTACATGACCTAGATAAAGCACACATATATGTCAAGCTATAGACGCCTGATACTCAGAATACACTCTGAAAGCAAACACCCACGTTCTTGCACTGAAGTGTTTTCATCAAACTAGCTGGAATGACATACGATTGGCCAACAGGATATACGGGTAACTAATTACCATACAGTGGATGTAACATCCAGTTAGTGATACCGTGGGTTTCTTCTGTCATTATCTATTTTTATAGAGCGATTTTGGTGACTTTATTGTTATGAATATTTGATTGGAGCATAGCTGAATACCATACACCAAATCTACATTTTACATATATATTTCTAATGTATGACGTCCGGGAACTTTAAACATAATTCATTTAACATTAATTCTGAAACATGATCATGCAATTAAGATTAATCACTCTCCATTCTGCTTCCTGGATGCATAACCAGTACTTGCTCTGCAAGTGGATTAATTAAAGGTAACAATTTAAATCCATTTTTTCACGGTATTCAAATTAACACACAACCCTCCTGTCCTGAGGTGAATGATCTACCCCTGGACCACTGTCCGTAATTGTCCTGACATATTTGCTGCAGAAGTCTGACAAAATTAACCAATTTGACAAAAAGATACATTTCTATGGAGCTGTGATCCTAATGGGTCTTCCCAAATTAACAATATTTTTCATTATCTGCTGTTTCTTTCGATTGGGGCCAGTAACAGAGTAGTTAGTATGTATCCTGATTTCAGAATTTTGTTCAAAACTATTTCATACTCCAAATGTGCAAGGACTCACTGCATTATAATCCATACCATCACAAACACAGTTAAATAATGGCTTTTTCCAAGATCATATTTTTTTTGTTACCTGCAGGTTTCTTCCAATTTGGTCAAGTTGCATAATATCCTTTCCCACATAAAATACAGTCTAACTTGTGTTAAGCAGCAACCCTTTTAAGCAGCCAACCTGCCTTAAACAGCTACTACAGAAAGTCCCATTGTTAGATTTATAGTGTACATCAATTTGTGTTAAGCAGCCAACCTGCCTTAAACAGCCACTACAGAAAGTCCCATTGTTAGATTTATAGTGTAAATCAATTTGTGTTAAGCAGCCAACCTGCCTTAAACAGCCACTACAGAAAGTCCCATTGTTAGATTTATAGTGTACATCAATCTGTGTTAAGCAGCCAACCTGTCTTAAACAGCCAATCTACTCTGTCCCATAGGCTGGCCTCTTAAAACAAGTTTGACTGTAGTGACAGGCCCAAATTGAATTGATGCAAGCTACAGTGACCAATGGTAAAATTTATTTTTAAAACATCCTATCTTGAAACAGACCTTGAATTAATTAGCAATGTTTATTTTTTCATACATAAGAGAATAAAAACATTTTACCCAAGTCGATTATGTGTATCCTGTTTTCAGGATTTAGCTCCGAAGATTAACTCCAAATGTACAATCACAGGTATAACACCACTATAATCCATAACAGCACACACACAACTTAAATAACTGACAATTAATCCATTTAACTTCTATAAAGGATTTTCAGCAGGCAATTATGTAAGAATTTGCAACAAAAGATCACTAAACCTGGTAGCAGAAGACTTTTGGCATCATGCAGCAGACAACATAATAAGACAGAAGTATCACAAAATTAATGCAATAGGTCTAAAATCCAGTTATTACTTAGCACTAACACAAGGAAAACTATAGACAACCCCTGTGAAAAAATCTTGGTGAAAAAAATTGGATGTAATGCTCCTTTCGTTAAACTGATTTCAAATAGTGATTGGCTTAAAAATGATGTCATTGGATTGCCATTAAATAAGCGATGCTTAAGTAGTGAAAAACTAAAAGAAATAAAATCTACTCTTAATTCTAAAGTCACAAGCAATTTCTTTCTTTTGTCACAGTAATTTAAAAAAAAAAAAAGAAAATCACAATAGAAAAATAAGCATTTTACATGTAAATCCAAGCCAGGTTGGCAAAATGACCATGAGAAACTATAAGTAATATTTCACCTCCACAAATTGGGACAGTATGATGATACATAGAAGACATTAACCCATTCCCCCCATGCGGAAAATTTCAACAGACCCAAATTCATAGCAACAGCAGACGATATAAACCAGCACGAAAAATCATACATTAACTATATGACATTTAGATGAAACCGTTGTGACAAAAGGTAAAATTGCTCCTGAGGAGCAATTTTACCTTTTGTCGCAATGGTTTCCAAATATTTCTAAAGCAGGCGAATAAAAACGCAGAAATTATGAAGTAAGTGGTCAAGAGACACCATTATGACAGATTATGGTGATAGACTCAGCAGTATGACACATTCAGATACACATCAAATAGTGTACCTGGTCATTTTTGGTCATTAAACCTTTACCCATCATTTGGGATTTTGTGACTCGTCCAAATTGAAAGCAACAGCAGACGGCAATGATACAGTTAAGGTATGAAAAATGACTTTGACTTTGTGATAATCGGGTAGAAGCTTGGATAATTATAGATTAAAATCTTTTTCATGAGCATTTTCTACTATTTTCACAAATGTTTCAAAAATAACAAAATAAGAATAAAATTGAATGATGGATAGGTGTTTGCAACCCAATCTGGTCATTTTTGTCCTTTTACCCTTTCCTTGTTTCAATTTCAACCCATTTGATAAAATACATAAAAAGAAGAAGACAATACAATGACACCAGGGGATTGTTCACAATGAGGAAAATCTCCTTTTGTCTCTCTGAACTTTTGCAGCATTGGTTTCCATTCAAGGTCACTAAGAAAATGTCGTTTTCCATTACTTATTGTTAAAGCTATTATGAAATTACGTATGTACATGTTTTTCAAGGCCATATATCATTTTTCTATTTTGTTAATGTAATGGCACTATACAATGTTTGTCGAATACACCAATAAATGAAATAAATAAATAAACTCATAATAATTGACGTCTGCAACTGTTTCGAATTAGGTCCAGTCATAAAGAGATATGAGGGAATGGTATGAACAGGCAGCCCTAGGGCACAGGTGGGGTTTAAAGTTTCAACAAAATTGTTTGATTTAGAGTGAGAACCATTGTGACAAAAGAAGAACCATGCCCTTAATGAGAAATCACTCCTTTTGTCATAACTGTTCGTGATAGTCTTTTGTCAAAAGGGACAGTAAAAGTTACCCAAATTGAGGTTACACCGAAATCCTTCCTACAACATAATCATGTAATAGGGTACATAAATTACAAGATTGACGGCAACAAGATTGCCTCAATTTATGCAATTATAACATAGACCAGGTAGAAATTTAGCCACCTGTCCAAAAGGCAATAATTACTCCAATCATGAGACATATCTCACAGTTGTTTCCCTCTGGCTTTCATGATTATGCCCCACTTTATTCCTTTTTGGTAACCCTTAGAATGCTGGTAATTTTTAAAAGTAGATTTTTGTGTCGTCTGCTTTCCAAAACCTTGAATAACTGCTTAATTCAATTTTGTTGGGGAAAGATACTCAGAGAAGCAATCAGGTTAGATCACAGGCCAGCCACCAATTTACTTGGTGGCTGGCCTGTGATCTAACCTGTTTGCATTATCATGAAGTTGGTTCAAGTGCTATAAGGGTTAAAAAATGAACACCATTTTCAACCATTTTTCAGTTATATATGGTTTTATTGGTGACTTGCAAGTACAAGGAATACATACATACATGTATATACATACTGAAGAAAAGTCATTGGAAGCAAAATCTTGCAAAATTTTAAAAAGATATACAGCAATGAACAATTTTATACCGTTAAAAAACAATTAAATAATATGTTTACTCAAAAGCCTTGGTAGTGGACAATTGCAAAAGTTACAATTTCAGACTAAAATAAAACAAATCAATATCACTGCAACAACATGAAAAACAGCTCATAAATTGTTTTTTCTGCATTTTGTGAAATATTTTCATAAAATATCTAGTTTTAATTGAACCAGAGTAACATAATTCTGAAGTTAACATCTTGATTGATTCATGTTTAAGATGTTTTTTGATATGCAGATAAGAGTTAATAACTGGTCATTGCTCTATCAACTACTCCATCTAATGACCAATGATGGTCAAGAACCTGTGCTCTTGACCAATCAGTTAAAACTGTTGACAAGTGAGTCACAACTAATTAACCCTTTACTCCATAGTAAAATAGTACATCACTTGATCACATAAGTCACTGGAGTCCTAAAGAAACCTTTGTAACAAAAAGATGAATTGTTCATAATGAGCAATTCATCTTTTTTGTTACAATGGTTTCATATTCCAACACCATGAAAACGAATTTTTCCCCTAAATATATTTGTTGTCTGTTGTTGATTTTTGCCGTCTCAGCTGTTGCTATGAATTTGGACCTGTCACAAATTACCGTATGGTGAAATGTTTTAAGCAATCCATAATGTGGCTGTTCAAATGGAGCCAGAATGTCCAGATCATATATGACCACATATGACACACTTATGTAGGTAATATCTAATTTGAGAATTGTAACATGTGTATGCAAAATGTGACAACTGCTTTCTTGACATCTACATGGGTGGAAGTTAAAGAATTTCAAAAACCTAAAATTTGTAGTTCTTTATTCTGAAAAGTCATGTTTGCTTTAGCTTTATATAGGACAAAAAGTTTCAAAAACCTAAAATTCAGGAATAATCCTGAACACTTTCACCCATGCATCTGAAATGGTTTGTATCCTACTTGTATGCAAGAGCACAAAACTCATTAGTGATCGCAATCTTGGACTTTAAAATTGGACTCCCATAATTATATACGGGTGTAGGACAATACCCCACTAGGACGATTCCCCACTAGGACAATAACCCACAGGACAATTCCCCACTAGGACGATTCCCCACTAGGATGATTCCCCACTAGGACAATTGCCCACTGGGACAATTACCCACTATTTGATATAAAACATATGTTCAAATTAATGATGTTTTTTTTATTTATAACGTAGATTTTGCATTATTTACGTTATCTGTAATAATTAACAATGAAAATAAGAGTGGAAAATTATCAAAAAAGAGACTTGAGGCATTGTTCCTTTTTTGTCAGCAAAAAGATATACTGATAAAAGAATTGTACAGAATGCATGTAACAATTTATTATCAGTAGTATTGAAAAATCAAGTTAGTATCAATGACCAGATAATTGGACTGTTGATTCAAAAGTTCCACTAAATGTGAAATGCTTTACTTTGCAAATATGTACATCACATAGTTTCGACATATTTCTAGCTGAATTGATAAATTGCACTCTCATGAAAACAGTTAAAAAGGTTTGCTTCAAAGACTTTTGCAGACGAGATTAATAGAATGCTTTTGCTGAAGATAAATATATGACAACACCTGTATGAAGTAATTGAGATTTATCTATCTTTATTTATCATGGTTAAACATTGCGTCAGCAGTATTTCAGTTAGGCTGCTAAAGCCTGCTCTTAGAGAGCAAGGTGTTTTGCATGCATTGTTTACAAAACAATTCGAAAAATTAAATTCCATGTGACTTCATGAAAAGTATTGCTTTATGACGCTTTTGCTGGGTACCCACACTTTAGTGTTCAAAGTACCAATGAAGATATAGCAAGAGGAAAGAGCTTATTATCTGGACCCTAACTATATATGCAATACATAATCCATTGATTAAAGAAAAAATACATTTACATATATACATGTAAACCGCAGCTGTAAAAGTCATTACAATATTACCAATTTGCACTTTTTTTAATTATTCAACAATGTTTGAGGAGTCTGGCAACAGGCCAATCCATACAAGTCGTTTAAATGCTTAACTCATTTAGAAAAAATCTTCTCAGTAACCATGATTACACTTTCGCACTTCCTGTTCCAAAAGACACACAACATAATTTTGTAAACCTTTTCCACCATTATATATATATGATCCATTTACCTTTCATATCAAAACTTTTAACTGGTTCAAATAGAAAGCAACAGCAGACGGCAATTGTTTGGTTTAAAAGATAACATTTCCTTGGGTGTTTTAGGGGAGAAACCATTGTAAAATTAAAGGGGAAAAAAGCTCATTATGAAAACTTTGCCATTTTGACACAATGGTTTCTAATGTTTTCTGCAGCATCCATGTCAAAGTGATGAATTATTGAGTAAAGAATTGTGTTTACGCTTAAAAAAGGGAAAAAATATTATAACCAGGCTACAGAAAGTGCTTCACATTTGTGAAGGACATACCTAAGTCTCCCTTTGAACCCTCAGTATAATGTGTTGCATCTTACATATACCATAAGGTGGAAGTGTAACCAACGGTACACTTCGCCAAGTGCACTTTTAAACATCAATATAATGTGTTGCATCTTACATATACCAAAAGGTGGAAGCGTAACCAATGGTACACTTTGGCTAGTGCACTTTTAAACATCAATATAATGTGTTGCTTCTTACATATACCAAAAGGTGGAAGCATAACCAATGGAACACTTTAGCAAGTGCACTTTTAAACATCAATATAATGTGTTGCTTCTTACATATACCAAAAGGTGGAAGCGCAACCAAAGGTACACTTCCGCAAGTGCACTTTTAAACATCAATATAATGTGTTGCTTCTTACATATACCAAAAGGTGGAAGCGTAACCAAAGGTACACTTCCGCAAGTGCACTTTTAAACATCAATATAATGTGTTGCTTCTTACATATACCAAAAGGTGGAAGCATAACCAATGGAACACTTTAGCAAGTGCACTTTTAAACATCAATATAATGTGTTGCTTCTTACATATACCAAAAGGTGGAAGCGCAACCAAAGGTACACTTCCGCAAGTGCACTTTTAAACATCAATATAATGTGTTGCTTCTTACATATACCAAAAGGTGGAAGCGTAACCAAAGGTACACTTCCGCAAGTGCACTTTTAAACATCAATATAATGTGTTGCTTCTTACATATACCAAAAGGTGGAAGCGTAACCAAAGGTACACTTCCGCAAGTGCACTTTTAAACATCAATATAATGTGTTGCTTCTTACATATACCAAAAGGTGGAAGCGTAACCAACGGTACACTTTGGCAAGTGCACTTTTAAACATCAATGTAATGAAAATCACTGTTTCTATTAAATAGGTAATTAAGACTTAATAGCTTGGCATCAAACATAGGTGCAGCCAATTTTAATTTGCAAAAGTACAATAAATACATTCTTTACTTTGATGCAAACTTAATACCTCATAAAAGAGATGTTGACTGTTATAAGTTTGAAGCATTTGCAGTAATAAAAGTAAGTTTCATTTTCAGAGAGGCCTATTTTTCATTACAAAGTACACAATGATCAGCATTTTAATGAAAGTTCAGAACTTCTTTAAAAAAGATGGGCGGGTGAATAAGTGTGAAATGTATAAAATGCAATTGATGTTTAAAAAATATCATGTTTCAAAAAAAATATCATAAACAAAACGAGATGTACAATAAAAAAAAATCCTTTAACAAAATACATACCTAACTAAAGCTTTTGTTTCAGGAAGTATTTAAAATAAGTATATATATCCAGAGAAACAAAGATTCACTAACGTAATGGTGAAAATACTTGGCATCAGAAATTCCTGACAAAACAGAACACAAAATAAAAATAGATATCATTACAAATGATTTTGCGAAAATCAGAACTTCTGTTACCTCCTAGTCCATAATACTGCTCAATAGAAATCATACAACTTGAAGTTTAATCTTTTGTATTCGAAGAGGTTAAGGCCCAGAATAGAAACGCATAATAGCAATAGTTACTTGTTCAGTGTTTGAACAAACCAATTTTACATTCCAACATAATACCACAAATTGCATTGCATTCAAGCAGTTTTCTCTTTAACCAATTCCCTCTCTCGGGGGTTTTTGCATAATGTGTATCCATTTTAAAGTACCTTTGTTTGTTTGCAGTTGAGTATAGAGTCTTCCTGCATCATTAAGAGTCGGTCATGGCAACATAACTGAAATACTGTTGACATGATGTAAAACCCATTGCCCACAAGGACAGAACCTTTGACAATCCGCAAGTCAGTCGAAAGACTACCTCTCATGAAAATCAAACTGCCATCACTAGGATTTCAACCCACACAGAGAGGGGCCATGTCATTCCAAGTTCTGTACTCTAGCCCTGAACTGAACCTTAAATCAATGCCCCAGCAGTTAAATAACCATTTTGATTGGAAAGAGAAAAGTCCAGGGGCTGCAATATCAATTGTCGGTATTACCCAGCCTGTCCGAAAGCCTTAATGGACAAGCAATTTTTTCATTGAAATTTACTATACAGTCATGTACAACCATTTTACAAACACAAAAGCAGAGAAAGATTTGGCATTTACAGACAAGTAAACCAAAATAATAGTTCGCCACCCTTGAAGTCTATTAGCTTCTTAACTGCATCTTCAAGATTGAAAACCATATATTAGGGTTTTTGGTTTAAATGAATATTACATTATATTCTTTCACATACACTAGTAAATTGCACTCCAAAAATAACATTCAGACATCATTTTAAAACAAATGGTTTACTTTTGAGCACATGTTAGTTGTGACATGCCTTGTAACATCCCACAGTCCCAGCACCTTAAAACATTTTTGGGGAGAACCATGGATGCTGTAGATTAAAGGTTATATTTTAACTTAAGTTTATTGCAAACAATGTATATTACCTGAGTTGAGCATCTCTAGTTCATGGTCTATATGGTTGTGTATGTCCCCGTTCATTACGCCGTTGGGTTTGGTACCAACTCTGAAAACAAACAAACAAACAAATTATAAAATCATTATTGATTAAGAACATGAGCATTAGAATGTATTGATGGTATTACAAACTCTGTAAAATAAAATAGAATGTTATCACATTTCTCTATATATTTAGAGCATAACAATTAGAAGTTAATGAAAATTAGCTTGATACTATCTCTAGTTTCTGTGCATCATAGGATTATTTTTTGAAACTTTTGAAAATAAAGTAATAAAGATTAATTTAACATTTCAGCAGAGAAACCAATAGCATATAAGATGAATTTGGACATTTTTCGTTTTAATAAAAACCCGAGGGAAATCCGACTTAATATAAATATAGCGTCAAGCTATGAAACAACCGGTCACATGATGCTCACGTGATACCAAGACTACATGCTGAAAACAAAAATGGACGCTGACGCTAGTATCTTCTAAGTTAGGTGTACATCGTCACGTGACAGGCACTTGACAGCCCATGTGACGTAACTAATAACCATATAGCTGTAGTAACATACATAAGTCAAGGCCGTGGGGGTTTTCCGTCAATATCTTCATTAATACCGCGGTTTGGGCGATTTTTTTAATGAATATTAGTTAGAAGCAGAGCTGAATACCATACGCAAATTCTACTTTTTACCTATATATATTTAGTGTATGACGTCCAGGATCTTTAAACTCATCTATTTACAACATTGATTGTGAAACAAGTTCTTACAACTTAGATTATCACTCTTGATACTATCTCTGAAAAACCAATTAAACAAAATAACTTTTATCAGCACATTTGTTTAATAGAAACGACGCTGCAATCCTTTTTTTAATCTTACATAAATATGATTGTATAAACTTTTGATCAACAGAATCAACTATGCAATCACTTCTAACAAAATAAAATTTATACACATATACATTTGCACTTTCGATCGGCAGATAAGCCTGATATCATCTTGATCAAAATACATACATGTATAATTATGCACTTTTGATCAACCGATTAGACTTTGAAATCATCATTATCAAAATACACAAATCTCTTTGACCCCTGACGGCAAGTTTATTGCAGCACCCAGTTTGTTGCTATGGGTACCGCAATGGGTTCGACAATGTCTGGTAAACTCTAAAGAGTACAAAAATCTGTTAAGAAGATCATGTGGTTAGTTACTCATTGAACACTCCCTGAGTTTTATTTGTCTGTAATGCAAGAGCCTGGACGTATAGTGGAGAAAAGAGGAAATTGCTCATACAAGCATCTATTTCCAGCTAAAATTTGAGTTTTACCTGTGCACATAATTTCCAAACATATCACATTCTATACAGGAAATGTAAGATTTTTATATAGCAAATAAGCTACCTATAGAAATTCTCCAAACCTTTCTTTTTCATGCTTGTTAATAATCATGGCTCAGTAGACCATACATTTGCAGATGTTCTAAATAAGTAATTCCTTTTTTTGAAAAGCATGAATTATTAATTGAGGAATAGATTTAAGCAGGTTTATATGTTATACATGTACAAAACTCAGTATCAACTCAGTACTATCTCTGTTCAGTTAGTTTTGTGTTGCCTGCCAATCTCGCTTCCAAAAACATTTATCTTGGATAAAAAACATTGTGGCTTGTGATTAAATACCATCTCATCAATTTCTTTATTTCAATAACTGGGTTCCTAGCACAACTATTTTTCACCGACAGCTGACTTTCCAAACTGTTATGCAATCATCCTAACTTCCTAGTCAAACTAATTTGAGTGTATCAAAAGGTTTTGTAATATTTGTGTGTTGGGCAATGTCTCCCCTTTAGCTTGCACATCAGAAGTTACAGAAGCAATCTGTATGTTGTAATGAATGCATAAATAAATGATGTTTTAAGCTCATCGGCAACTTATTCTATGTTATATCATTTTGAATACCCAACCCACCCACAGAAGCAAGGAAGGAACCCATCAACATTGCTTTATGGGCTTTCCTAAGACCTTTTCTTGGAATAAGACCCTCAACCATCCAAACAGAGGGCGGAAACTGTATCTGTGCATTACTTTGATGGGTTCTCATGTCCAAGTTCTAGATTTTGAATACAGGCTACCAAAATTGATCGGTAATTCTGTAAAATGGGAGCTACTTAAATTGACCGGTAATTTGATAAATTGGGCGATAAATTGTAATGACTATTTTATGTTTTGATGAACTGATGGATATAGTCTCAAGTTTCGTGGCTCCCAAGAGCTCCATTTTATGACTTAACTCTTTACCAAACACCAAATTTTCGACTGTCCCAAATTGAAAGAGTTTGCAGACAACATTTCAAAATGTGATGAAATTAGAAAATAAGCCTCTGTTAGGGTAGAAAACATTGTGGGTAAAGGAGAAATCACTTGTTAAGAGCAATCACTTCTTTTCCCACAAGGTTTTCCAGAGTCATCTGCAATAAACTGGTGAAATGTTGTTATTGTTTGTAAAGTGTTAAGACTTAATGATGTACTCTTAGGCTGTAAAAGACCAATTTTTCGGTCTGCTGCTTAATTGTTGAATGACCTCCAAGGATCTTATTCTTTCTTTTACCCCATTTTCCTCAAGTAGAAATTCGTTTTTGTCAAAATTGGAAGAAACAGCAGACGACAAATACAAGGTATGAAAAACAACCATTTCATTGAGGTTTTAGGTTAACACCAATGTGATGAAAAGTGTGAATGATGAAAATCGTAAAATTCATAAGAAATGAATTTTAAGAAACTGCTCTCCTTCTCAACTCTAGAATCAGTCTCTTGCCATATTGAACTTTTTAATTGTCTTCTGCTGTTGCTAAAAATCAAATTTGACCAGTCCAAAAATGAAATTGTGAAGCAATATGGTTAAATAAAGTAACATTCTCACTTTAGAAACAACTCATCTGTGGCGGCCTTGATCAGTCTCTTCCCAATATCCCAAAGAATAACATACTTTTCATATTTAATAGTTGTCTCATGCTGTTGCTTACAAATTAAACCAATTCAATATTCAAATATCATGTGTTCAGCGTTAAATAAAGCATCATTCTGACCTTTGAAATGCTAGTACCATCTCATCAGTGGTTGCCTTGTTCAGTTTCTTCCAATATTGTTGAAAAAAAAAGCATACGTAACAAGTGTCTTCTGTTTTTTTTTCAAATTGTATGAGGCCAAAATTCGAAAACTGTTGGGGGGTATAATTAAGTTAAAGCCACATTCTCACCTTCATGACTATAGTACCAACTCATCCGTAGCAGCCTTCATCAGTTTCTTCCAATACCGTTTAAAAAAAGCATACACGTTTGTACTTTAAAAATGGCTTCTGCCGTTGCTTAAAGAGTGGACCATTTCAAAATTCGAATATTGTGGGAATAAGTGGCCACATTCTCACCTTCGTAATTCTAGTACCAACTCATCTGTAGCGGCCTTAATCAGTCTCTGGGCATCTTGGTGTTCGAGCGTGTGAGCGGCTTGGCCATTGATACGTTCTATATAGTCTCCAACCTGGATACCTTCATTGTACGCTTTACTGTTTGGGTTGATCTGAAAACAGAAGGGAGATATTATTATCACTCTTTAATCTGTAACACCCCACAATTTGGCATTCTGCTGCAGGTTTCTTTAGAAACCATAGTGACAAGAATGATGATCTGAAAGAAGATTATTGTCACATAAAGTTATTATTACTTTTAAGTTGAAACTTATTCATTTTACACAGATTGTGATGGATGCTTGAAGCTTATTAAATTCACTCTAAATGAAAGCTTCCTGGATACTAATCCAGTACTCACGCCAATTTGTCGGTTAGTCCAGGCAATTTTCACCCCGCCCAACAGAGATTAAACCCAGGACCCTTGGTACAAGAGGCCGGTGCTCTACCACTGCACCAATGTCGCCCACAAATGATATTCGGTATTGTGGCATTGTGCTGCAGATCGCTTTAGAAAACCTTTGTGACAATAGTTTGTATTGCTCCTTTTGCCACAAAGGGTTTCAACCCAAAACCATTGTGGCAAGAGAATAAATTACTCCTTAACTCATTAGCAAACAATAACGACATTTGACCAGTTTGTTTCAGACGACTCTAGAAAACTTTGTGGGAAAAGGAGAAATTGCTCTTAACGAGCAATTTCTCCTTTCCCCACAATGTTTTCTGCCCTGTCAGTTGCTTATTCTTCAATTTCATCACATTTTGAAATGTCTGCAAACTCTTTTAGATTGGTTCTGTCGAAAATCTGGTATTTGTTAATGGGTTAAATGATTTCTACCTAAAATCATCAAGATAGTCAGGTCCAAGCCCTGGTGCCCATTAGTAACAGTGTTGATTGATCATTATCAGCCACATCCATGTAACAGACATTGTTCATTACCTGCATAATGATGAATACATGGCAATATAATTGGTGGTCTGGTCAAATAAACCTACACAGAGGTACTCCATCCAGGTATAAGAGGTGTATTTCTATGGTTTACTTCTATAATTTTTCTCAAAAACCTATGTTGTTGGTATTTGTTAGATTTACCTCATCAACATATCCATCCAGATTTGGGGCGTAAATTCCATTCCTAACATCTTTACCTTATTTACAAACCCTGTATTGTTGGAACTCATTAGAATTGTACCATTGAAAGTGTAATACATGTAAGAGTTATATTTCTATGACAAACTTCTTAAATTCTTCTCCATACCCTATGTTGTGGGTACTCATTAAAACAATCTTCACTGAACAATTCAAATGAGTATCCCCAAATATAGGGTTTGGAACTTGTTTGGGACAAAACTTGCCAACAATGTTAATGGCCATAAGGAATCAACACCCTTTTTAATAAATATATATACTTTTTTTTAAGGAGTTGACAATGCAAGAAACAGTTGCGATACCCAAACTGTTGTATGCAGGAACTGGTTTACTATTTACTATTTGATACAAACTTAGGGGAAATAGAAGTTTAGTAAAAGTCATGCTGAGTTAAACATGTTTTATTTATCCACCCCATTTTCTTTCTATCAGGTCAACAAGTTTATTGTCCCAATTAGCAGTGTTGTCTCAAACAGTGTTTAATTATTCCACTAATCAATGCCTTCTGTGGCCCCTTGTTTGCGTCCTTAAACCCTTTACCAAACAATAACGACATTTTTGCGCTTTGTTGCAGACGACTCTGGAAAACATTGTGGGAAAAGGAAAATTTGCTTGTGAAGAGCAACTCAGACGAATACTTTCCAATTTCATCGCATTTTGAAATGTCGTCTGCTAACTCTTTCAAATTGGGACAGTCGAAAATTTGGTGTTTTGTAAAGGGTTAGTTGACAACATTTCTAGATGAAAATGTTATTTAACATGCTTATTTAAAAAGGAGAGAATTTGAAAGTCAACATAAAATGTCATTAAAACAATAGTTTTTGCATTGTTGTTTTATATACATTTACAAGTAGTAATTGAATACATAACTAACCCAGGAAGCTTCAATTTATCTTAGTTTGAGCAGTCTGTATGCGGCAGATCTCAAAACCTATGATACACTCTTGGATAAAAGTACTTGTGAAATCACTGTAGACATTCTTTAAAGAATTAAAAGTGATCTTATTTTGCTTCCAATGACTTTTCTTCAGTGCATATCATAACAATCAGCAGAAAACCTTCTAAATCACTTTGACAAAAGGAGTAACTGCTTGTCAAAAGCAACTTTCCCTTTGTCACAATGTTTTCTACCTAAAATCACATTAAATTATTTCATCTTTCACACAACATGACTGCTATCTGCTGCTGCTTTCAAATTTCGGACAAAAACAAATTTCTGCAATGAGGGAATGGGATGGTGAATGGAAATCTGAACACATTGGGTTTATCCAATGAAAACACCTCTGAAATAATAGGGATGACGCCATATTGTTTCCCGCGAGAATGACGTCACTTTACTTTCGTTTTAAAAATAGATCTTATATGTGAAATTTAAGAAGTTGTTAAATTTGATTGAAGAAACAACGATACATGTCACAACAACAATTTCGCCATTTTGGTATGAGTTACTGATAAAAAATGATTTAAAAGGATGTCCAACACTTCCATACACATTGAACTACTTAACGTGCACGCTTAGAAAATGTGTTAATTGCCGGATGGCGTTTTACCCGAAAAATTGTAACCCTACACTTATATCCGAGGTGTATTTCACAGCTCACGGAAATACCCGAGTAGTTCCGATTGGGTGAATGGGTTATATCTTCTGGACAGTTATTCCACTGCAAGAGATCCAAATCTGTTTCAGAAACCACATTGTACCATGCTCCACTAACAGCCAATCTACTGAACATGATGGTATGCAGAGGAAAATGAACCCTTTCCCCATGGTGAGTTATGGGACTGGCCCAAATTCAAAGGAACAACAGACTGCGAAAAAGTAGCATGACATGTTTAATTTTGATCGTTCATATTGGGTATAAACCATTGGGATAACAGAATTCAATTGCTCATCTGGAGTTATTTGTCCTTTTGTCTTAGTAGTTTCCTTACTCTTCTATAGTAGAAATGGTAAAGTAAGCTTTTTTTAGATTAACCTTTTCGCTCAAATGAAGTGTTTGGTCTGATCTAAAATGAAGTCAACAGCAGATGGCCATTACAAAGTAAGAAAATTAATGGCTTCTAAATAACATAAAATACTTGCACATGTATAAACCATTGTGCAATTAGAAGAAATTGCTTCAAACAAGCAATTTCTCCTTTTTGCGCAAATTGTTCCTTAAGCCTTGCCCTACATGTGCATGAATCTTTAAAGTGCCTGATCCAAATTGAAAGCAACAGTAGACGGTCATTGTAAATTGGGATGTTTTCTGAAACAAATTGAGTACATACACTATCATCCATTATTATCTATTGGATTCTAAGTAATGTAATATATACATGTATAAACCATTGTGCAATAAGAAGAAATTGCTTGTACAAAGCAATTTCTTCTTTTAGTACAGTAACTGTTGTTTCTTTAGTCTTCCTCTACAAGTGCATGAAAAAAACTCCATACAAGAGGGAAATAAAGAGATAAGTCTGAGATGATTCCTTCCTCGTAGAGATCAAACAGACATGTCTGTTTCTCACAGCTGCTTCCCTGTTCCAACCACTTACAGTCTATTCCTGTCCTTATCCTAAACACTTAAAACTGGGAACCGGTATCACACGCCCTTGCAATAAACTGCAGAATTCTCGAGATATGTCAGAGTGATTTGGAAAACTTTCAAAAATTAAAAGCATTATGAATCCTCCCTCTTTGATATTCTGGTATACAACAAGACTATGGACTACATTGTATAAGGAAATTGCATGAATAATGTTAAAACTGGTTTAATGTTTGGGTATGACAATTTATGTAAAAGCTATACAACCTTAAGAACAACATCTTTACATACTTCTTATTCATCAAACTTGTTATAAAGTTACTTTAGAAATCCTACAGTTTAGGCCATAAGAAATGGAAATGTTGTTAGACATGTTCAAGAATCCTAAGCCTGGACAAATTGACTTTGATATTGACAAATGGATTTATTCTGGTGCATTGTAACTATTTTGACAGTTCATCATTAGCTGATAATCATACATATTCTTCACTTCAACAATTAAATTACATATTTCACATTTTGCTGCATTATATCCACTCTTATATGAGTACTAGCGATGGTCTCAAAAAAGAAATGAAGTAAATGGCCAACACAAAAAGGCTAATAGCCAACAGTTTTACCAGCTATTTTTGATGGCTTCTAGCTCTTATGGACATCAATGTCTTATAATTAAATGAATTCATATTCATTGTACTCTAGCAACTATATGTTGCTAGAACACATACAAAGAAATTGGCACAAACATTCAGTGATAGCAGCAAGCCAACCTGGGCTGATTAGCAAATAACAATGGATCTATTACATAAGAATGGGCAATTAAGGTGCTTATTGCTTCATTTACACCTTTACTTACACCCTTCCTCATCAAGAATCGATAATACTAAGGAATACACTGTTATGAAAGGGGAAACTAGTCTTGTCTCAAGCAATTAATCTATTAAATATTATGTTCCTAATGAGCAATTCATCATTGTGTTACAATGGTTACTGTGTCCGAATTTCTAAACAAAATGAGTTCATTGTTTTTCGTGGTTGCCTGTTGTTGCTTTCAATTCGGTTCAGTTAGATTTTCACGTATGGGAAGATTGGTCAAATGATAATAAAGTCTGATAATGCAGTGGTGCCAAAATCTGATTTTGGTTTACAAGGTAATTGTCTGTTAATGCCAAATCCTTTTTGTAGTTACCTGCATAATGGTTATATAGAAATTTCTGTTAAATATCACTTGTCCGTAAAGGCTTATGGACAAGCTGGACAATATGGACAATTGATTCTGCTACCCCTGCTTAAGCCTAATTAAAGAGAAATTGCATTAACTCAATTATTGCACAGATCTATAGTATCATAATCAACATCTTCAAGAGTTAGAATTTCTCAAAATCAAATTTAACAATCTTACCTAAAATTAAATTGGCCTACCTGTAATTCTTTAATTAAAAAGAGTGATAATCCAAAATTTACAGATGGGAGAATTCCAACCTTTTTCCAATGGAACAATCAATCCACTATCAACACACACAATGAAGTTAAAAAGATCTCAATCCTTTTGAAATCCGGAAATCCGAAACAAAGTCACTCTGAGAGCTTTCAATATCGAAAAAAACTAACTGACGTAAAGCTCAATCAAAGAAAACAATCACTGACATTAAAGAGCCAAGAGCTGATTCTTCGAAACAATCAGAAAAAGAGCTTGTTATCCAACGAAAAGTTTATACACCGGAAGAAAAGATCTCCTCCTTGCTTTGGACAGCCTTACTTCCGTCAGTGGAGTGTGGCTTCTGTCTTTCATTCAATCATTACCTACACCACCCATGCCCTTGTGATCTACGTACCAGATAAGCCTTTTTTCCAAACTCTAACTTCATTATTACTCATCTAAAACCTATATTGTTGGTACTCATAGGAATCGTCTCAAGGAGACAATTCTAATGAGTACCAACAATACAGGATTTGATGAGTGATAACTTGTTTATTACCTTCGGAAGAATGGAACACTTTCTGCTTATCTTGGGCCTGAACAGAATAAACTGAAAAAATCTGTTAGAACCCTTATCAATGAAGATAGTCTAATCCTATCACTATGATGATGAGTCTATAAATAATTAACCTTCGAATTTAAAACCACATATTTTGCTAAATCAATCACACATTATAACTCCCTCCTCTACATAACAATGTTTTTCAAAATCTGTTCCACCAACCAGAAACCATTTAATAAACAACACAGTAAAGGCGTTCTTTGTTACAATATCAAGGTGTCTGCCCAGCCATTTAAAGGTAAGAGGTAAGATGGCCTAATGAGTTTCCACCTGTGAGGAATTTCGTAGTCTGGCAAACATGAAGTCAGTTCCTTCACGATTTTCCCAAAGCATGTTGTTGTTGTTGTTGATGTCGGAATTTACTCCACAAGTACTACAATGGCAGTTAATGTTTTTCCCTCATATACAATCCAATATCAACAAACCTTTTCAAGTTCTCTATTGCACAAAATTAAAAATAAAAATCACTGTGATAACAGGAGAAATTGCTCTAATAAATAAAATTTGTTACAAATTAATTCTACCATGATTACAAAGACATCAATGTTATTCATACATTCTACTTGTCGTCTGCTGCTGTTTATGAACTAGACCTTTCTAAACGTGGTCGACTGTGATAAGCCCTCGACTCAAAACTTTGAAATGTTCTCTTCTGTGAACAAGCACCTTTAAGATTCTGATTGAGGATCAAACTTTTCTGGGGAAGCTTGACCTCTGACACAGTGGTACCTAAGGTGAAAGCATATGGTCAACATATGATAGTTCTGTTAACCCCTTAATCCAATAAATACGTAACTGCTCTTGAAGACTTCATCCAGAAGAGTCGTCTGCAACAAACTGGCTAAATGTCGTAACTGTTTGGTAATGAGTTTAGGGGTCGAAATTGAAAGTAACAACAGACGACAAAAAAGAATTACAAAGATTAATATTTACTACGTGAAATCGGGCAGAAAGTACTTAGGCAAAAGAAGAAATTGCTTGTCATAAGCAATTTCTCCTTTTGTCTAAGTTGCTTCTTACATCTTCTGCTGCATGTGAGTAGATAATGAAGGCTATGGTTAATGGCCAGACTGAAGTATTTAAATCTGTGGGGGTAATTAACCAAATGTTTGCAGTTCAAACTCTTTCCCAAGTACAGTCCTTGCACCAAACCGACATCAATACTTGCTTATATAGCAGACGATAGATACTGCCCAGTATTCTTTTACAACCGTTGACTGCTTTCACACATAAATATGATTGATTAGTAATGAGATGACTTAAGGTAGATTATCCATCATCTGCCTTTTTGAAACTCATTCTCTTGAGTGACGGGAACTTAGGTCTTTCTCTGTATCCATCAGTCAGGGCTTGAACTATTAGCAATAAAGGGAATTATTCTGGCCCAGATCAATGTATACAAAGAATGACCAAATAAAGTACTCCAATGAAAAAGCTTAACAGGGTCTCCTCTATTCCCCTTATCCTTTATTTTCCTAATAGACTTGATACAAACTGAGGCTCGGAAAATGATTAATGGAGGAATGAGATAAGAAGGTGGGGAGGCCTAAAGAAGCCCTATACTCTAAGATCCAGATAATCATACAAGACTTATTCTAACTTCTTTATTCCTTCTTCTAACCCTATATTGTGGGTACTCGTTAGAAGCATCTCAGACAGACGATTCTAATGAATGCCAACTAAATAGGATTTGTAGAGTTATTTCAAAATAATGCAAGTAAAACATCATAATTAATACCCCCATTATACACTTGAGCACTGTATCAGTATGGGTGATACAGAAAATGATCTTCTTTATTCCTTCACATAACCCTATATTGTGGGTGCTCATTAGAATTGTCTCGAAGATATTGAGAACCAACCAAATACTGAAGGTAAAATGCCATCATACACCGCTCTTTATCTAGACTACTGTATCGGTATGGGTGATTTAGGAAATGATCTACGATTAATGAGGCAATGATTCACCTGGGCGGTTTTTATGGAGTCAGACCTTGAGTTCCACAAAGCTTCTGTTTCAGATCATTTCCAAACCTCCTTAAAACATACCTTCCGAAATCGTCTACCCCATTAACAAGCAACAGATACCAGTACCTAAACATTCCCCCCACAAAGGAATTTGTGACTGGTTCAAATTGAAAGAAACAGCAGACGACAAAAAAAAAAAAATTAAAACAAAATAACAATGTTACATCATAATGAAGATTTTCTCTGAAAGTTTTGAATGTTTACCTTTGAATTATTTATACATATCAATAAAAGTAATTGTACTTTAAGTATTCCAGAGAGCCTCATAGGAGATTAGCCACAGTTTTACTGTAAAAGCTTAATGACTTAGACTCTCTTTATATAAAACATATTATCATTATTATTATTGTTATCTTAATCTACATTCTGCCTTTTAACATTTGCTAACTTTTAATTTAGTGGAATTAAATGCAATGGAGTTTCTTAAGTCCCTTTCAACAATTATTCAATCATATCTCACTGGTCAGGACGCCTGTCGATGTGCCTAGAATTCCCTTACCAGAAGTGCAGAATATTCTTACCAATCTGCTGACTGCTTTCTCACATTAGCATAACTGATCAGTGATGAGAGACAAACAAATCATTTAGAAATAACTACATGTATTTAGAAATCAAACATTGGACAGAATATTTACCAAGCTGAATCTCGAACTCGGGACCGTTTGTATTCCAAGTTCGACAAGCTTGGCCAAATGTGCTGAAGAGGCTTGTCTCTTATTATTTGGACTAATCAAAGATTCTGAGAGAGCAGGAATCGGTAAAATAAAAAAAAACAAGTTATAAAATCTGCTGAGGATGTGTCTGAGACGGCTTATCTAAGAAACGATTGCTGAAGAAGCCGAAGATAACTCATCTGTGGTAAAAATTTGTCAAAGGGCAATAAAGGAAGCCGTAAATTTGAAGTGAACCACAGATGCTTATCACTGAGATGGAAATGAAATATGTAATCTTAGATTTATACTTTATACTTCCTTACCCCTTGTATCAAACCATCCTAGGATATTACTGGACCTTTCTAACTGGCAAGATATTATCCCTTAGAATGCTGGGTAGTTTTCTAAAAATTGATTTTTATAACCTCAGCTTTCCAAAACTTTAAATATCTGCTTAATTCTGTTGAGGAAAGATACTCAGAGTAGCAAACAGGTTAGATTACAGGCCAGCCGCCAATTTACTTGGCGGCTGGCCTGGATCTAACCTGTTTGCATAAGCATGAAGTCAGTTCCAGCACTATAAGGGTTGAATAAGCGATGCTATCTCATATATGCACTGCTATCTAAAAAGGTTTGTACTCATTTCAAAAGCAGAATATAATCTTCCTCGGTACATTGGAAGGGATCTGTTGCACCCAGTTAATTTCTTTTTGAGTCATGACATTAAAGATATTTGGAAAATGAGAAATTCCTTTGAAATGAATCAATCCCACCTAAAAGCTGATGCTACCTTTTCATTTCTCCAAACTAGCCTATTTCTCTTGAGTATGGGTATAACACTGTGTCAACAGTTTTTATAGTTATATTTCAGCTCTCCTGGGATTCAACAGTGCAAGACCAGGACGTCGAAGTGTGTGCCAAAAGACACTCCAACTAAACCTAGGACCCCAGATAACATGCATATCAACCATCTGAACCACATGGCCATACCGAATCCCTTTAACAATAAGTTGGGGGTCAAGGAAAACCATGATGTGGCATCAATAGGGATCAAACCCAGGACCATATAACATGTCCAACATCTGAAGCACATGGCAATGCTGGATCCCTCCAACAATAAGTCGGGGTCAAGGAAAACCATGATGTGGCACCAGTGGGGGATCAAACCCAGGACCATATAACAATGCCCAACATCTGAACCACATGGCTGTACAGAACCCCTCCAACAAATGTAAGGAGTAGGTGATGAGGCCAGGGTGAATGGCCTGCGTGTCGGATGATGCTAGATTATATATTAAAAGCTTCATAAACATGAGTATCTTATCACTCCGTCTCAGACCACTGTCAGAGATCTCCGAACATTGCTGACAAACATAAATATCCCATTTCACAGGATGTTGATTCTTCACACTAATTGATAATAAATTCTTGCCCCGTACCTAATTAGACAGAAGAAGGGGTTTTACCATTTATAACCCTTTACCAAATAAAAGCAACGTTTTTAAATATCCCAAATTGACAATTTACGAACGTAAACTGAAACTTTTCTAAATATTTCTCCCGAAATAAAGAAAATATTGCCGATAGAAGAATACAAACTACCATTTCACCACTATCATATAAGGCGAAGTTTTAGCTTCGAAACAATAATTACTACCCAAGCCATGTTAAAAGAAAAGAAACTTTTTTTCCATACATAATTAAATCATTGTGGTCCACTGTTGCTTTCAATTTGGATCACAATTATGAACAAATGGATTAAAGTGCTACCTCGAAGGTTCAGTGCAAGACTATAGTAAGTGCTTCATAAACATGAAGCACTTACTATAGTATTGCACTGAACTCTCGAACTGTCCTTTCTAAGCATAAAATCTGCTAGTTCTTCTACTGTATCTTTGTCATGTAAAAAATCCTCTGGAGTGAAGATAAACAAAATGATAAACACTTCATGTTATAATGAGCTTTTTTTTTTCTTTGCTTATCGTTTCAGACATAAAGTTTCATCTCCCAGAACCATATAGAGATAGAAGGTATTTTCATGATTAGGAATTCTAGAGCAATTAACAGGAGCCAAACTCAACGGACATGAACCTAGTAAACGAGATAAAATTCCTCAAACTTGGCACTGCATGCTCTGATAAGCCTATATTGTAATGCATAAAGAGAGAAAGCCTCGTCAGCTATTGACAGGATAAAGATTAAAAGTCAGAAAAGCAAGACAGTGGTTTTTTTCGTTATATGTTTGGTACCGTAAATCAGACCCATTCCCAATCATATAATTGGCTATTTTTCCCAATAAAGCTTATGTTTGAATTTAGTTATTCCTGAAAAATTCCCAATTTTAGAGAAAAACGCCATGATTTTTCCCAATTTATTCAGTACCGAACCTATTCCCAAAATTTAAGAAAGAATTGCTGGAAGAATATGCCCATTTAGAGAGTGATAATTCTGTCAACTTCTTTTTAAAAGTAAATTCATTCATTACTGTTTATGACTGCCTTCAATTGATACAGGATTTTAAACATTTACCATTTGTTTCGTTTTCCCAAATTCAGCAGTTTTATTGATACAATTTCTCAAGACTAGCAGGCCTAGACCTCGCTCCAATTTAAGGCGGGAGAAAAAAGCCCTGTCATCGATACATTTTCTCAAAATGAACCGACCTATGTCTCTTCCCAATTTAGGGAAAAAGGCCCTGAAGCAATATAAAACACCCAATAAGCACAGCTATGATAAAATGGGGAAAAGGCCTTAAAACAATATAAAACACCCAATAAGCACAGCTATGATAAAATAAGATAGCCTTTCTTACCTGAACCATTGTGAAATGTCATAACACTGAGACGATCTTCGAGAGTGGACATCTAGATGTATATGTTACACAGGAAAAACTTTCACACAAATAAAGGCAGTAAGGAGCATTGCACCACTGAATAGTTAACAGTCAATTCCACAAATATATTCTTAAAACTGAATTAAACTGTAAAAGGAGTCGCAATGAATCTAGATATTACACATCCAACATTGGAATTTGAAATCGGTTTCAAAGTTGATAATCTATGGAAGGAACTGTTCAGAAATCTGGTTTTCCTTTACACCTGCAGACGACATTATTTTACTTAAAGCAGATGACTTTAAAAAAACTTTGTAAAGCATTGTAAACATGTGAAAAAACCTTTCAACTCTGCTAATGCGGCATGTGAATAGATTGAAAAAGCATTGTGGCAAAATGAGAAATTGCTTGTGCCAAGCAATTTCTCATGATCAGTTGATTTAAAATCCCTTTCAACAATATTTTCCATTGTGTCAAGGTGATCAGCCCTAGAGAACTATACACTTTTTTTCCGCTTTGAGTTTTGTATATGATTTAAACCCTTTTCCCTACTATATGAAAAAATGTGTTTTGGTCCAAATTGAAAGCATCAACAGAATATACAGACGAAAAGCAACAAATAGATATTAATGTACTATATGCTATTTGGTGTAAGCCATTGTGACAAAAGGAGACCAGCAAGGCTCTGAAGTGACTTGCCAGGGTCACTCCCACCAAAACCCGAGTTGTCGGTGGGGTTCGAACCTGGGAACTCCTCAAGTTCCAAGTCTGCCACCTTACCAAATGGGCCACACAGAAACCTGTCACAATAGTCCATTTCTTTGCAGCAACAACTATTGCAAATGTAGAAGTTACTCTTTATGGATAATTTCTCATTTTGTCACACTTGCTTTTTCCTCATATATCAAAGTAAATATTATTTCTTGGTGACTGCCACACAATCCAAATACATGATGGAAAGGTCAAAACTTGGGAACAGTATTAATCCTTGAACCATTTGAGGGTTCAGTGCATTGCTAAAGCAAGTGCTCCACTTTTGTGAAGCACTTGCTATAGTCTTGCATTTTACCAACAAATTGTTTATTGGTATCATTTTTAGGGTACACAAAAGCCTTTTGAAAACTATCGCAAGAAATTGTTACCATTTCACAAAAGCACTGAAATCACTACCAAGTTCCAACGAAATTCATAGAGTGCATGCCAAGATGCATGTTTCAGTTTATCAAAATCTGAGCACACACTTAGTATCCAACTCTAACTTGACCGACACAGCAATGAAAATAAACCAAAACGAAAAAGGCACTCCTAACATTTTCATCAAGTTTGGAAACAAAACACGTGCCAAGAATCCTCGGCTACTTCCCATAAGTTTTACCTTCAAAAGCACCACTCCCTTATCAGTCATAATCTAAGTTCTTTATTAAGATTTTGAAAACCAGTCTCATCTTTTATCTCTCAGAAGGATTTCGACCAATCAGAAACTAGTGGGGAATCGAAACAGTTGCAGATAGGCTGGTTCTCCAATGATTAATTCAATAAAAGTAATGCCTTTTTAAACCCCATTTTCTTCCAACTACCAGTCTAATTTAATCCTAGGCAGGAAGTTTTAATCCAGTCAGAGGAACATGGATTATATTACGAGCTTTGCCAGTAATCATGTGGGAGATAAAACACTATCCATGTATTCTGGAATTTTGGCATCATATTAAAAACCTGAAGCATATCTTGGTTATATTGACTCATTCAGCCCCAAATTTCACAAGTTCTTTAAAATGACAAAGGAAAAAAAGAATAGCATACAAATTAACTTATAGTAGTAAACAAGTATGAAACAATATCTAGACTTATCATGTTTACTCCAGATAGCCTTTAAAATAATGAAATGAAGAGAAGAACATTTACAACAGAATTGAGAACAGCACTGAGAAACCTTAATATAGTTTATGAATATGATAATGGTTACTGAGAAGTCTATGATGGATAATGCCATCAGATAAGCCTTCTAAGAAATATAAAACACAAAATAGACAGAAGTTTTTATTTTATTCAAATAACCCAATAACGAAATGATAAGAATGCCCTTCAGATGAAGAAGTCCCCATACTGCTATGCCATTAATTCTTTATGTAACCTTGACCTGCAAGACAGGACCTGTGGTCCTTTGTTGGACCCACAAACTCTATAATACCTTACTTTATAAAATCTACAGAGAAGTCTATAGAAAATACTGCATTTAAAGCATGAACATTATCCATAATGAGCAATTTATCCTTTGTTTCACAATGATTTCTCTCTAACATTACGAACAAGATTTTATGCTTTATATTTGTAGAAGCTTTTGGTTAGTGCACATGGGGAAAGGGAGGCTTTATTTATTTTTGTTATCATTTATTTGAAAATAATTCATAACAAAGGCTTTTCTTTTTTTAGTCGTTGACCTTTTCACCTTTATTCATTGTTTCAAAAAATGTTTTCTGTTTGATTTTGTGTTCTTAAAAGGTTTTTATTTGGAGAAATAGTTTAAAACAAGATCCATCTCAAACAATAACAGGTCCATTTTTCAGCCTGTATCTCTTTCAGTTAGTCTTAAAAATCAGTTTTCTTTATCAAAAAAATGGTACCGAGTGCCAGTCCAATGTGTAAAGTCGTCTGACGAGGTCCATTAGACTGGCTCTCTGATAAATATTCTAAAACCCTATATTTTATAACGTAATCTACGAGATGACAGTCAATCAATTTGACCAATGAAATACTTCTGCAGGTGCCCGTGTCATCTCAACTGTCGAATCGCCATTGTTAAAATATCGACCTCTCAATTTATCCCCTTAAACATTTATTTTTAACCGCTTGAGCATTGATTGTATATAATTGTCTACGATTTAATAATAAGTTATATATGCAGTGATTAAGTCTTATGTCCAGCGCCTAAAAATTCCATTTTGATCGACCAAAATAACAAAATAAAACTGTAGCTGTTACGGTCTTCGTGCCGATAAAAATGCGGTTTTCAGCCTTAAAGCAGAATTATCGTCAATCTTTCCCTCAAATCACTCAATTTCTTTGGTAAAGAAACAGTCCTAAATCAGAAAGTATATACAGATGATTTTTAGGTTTTATTGATAAAAATAAAAAGGTAATTACCAAAAACACTGATCTTTTTCCATTCGTCCCATATTACGTTTGTACCGTACATTTAATTATAAGTCACTTAGCTCGATAGTATCAACAACAAGCCTAAATGTGATGCGAAGTCTGTGTTTCAAAAATGACAGTAGTAAGACATCTGTAAAATCATGAAGATGTGGTCTTTGTGTAGTTCTAATTAGGTAAACATAGAATGTTCAACGTCCTGCTCTTTCTTAAAGTTGTTATATGTAATATTTATTTTGGCATAAGACAAATGTGTCTGCTGTACAAAGTTGGTGCACATTACTTTACTTGATGACACATTCTAAAAGGCTTGGAATGATTAGTGCTAATACTCACTTAAAAGTTGTAGTGTGCTATCAATGCTGTCTCAAAGAAATGAAGTTATATAAGTAATAAGTAGACAGTTTGTTTATGGTTTTCTTTTGCTTTGGTTTTAACTAGAGACAGAGATAACTGTCATCTATGTCTCTGTTTCAACTAACCAATAATGCAATTGAAATATTGTCTTCATATCTTATTATTGCTGCCTGCATTTATTTTCATCGTTCTTTAGAATTAAAGATTATTGCCTTTTTCCCCCATATTATGCCATGTTAATATATATTAATAACATTCTTAACCTATTACCAAACAATGACGACATTTAACCACTTTGTTGCAGACGACTCCGGAAAATATTGTGGGAAAAGGAGAAATTGCTCACTAAGAGCAATTTTTCCTTTTCCCACAAGGTTTTCTGCTCTATCTGAAGAATAGTTTACAATTTTATCACTTTTTGAAATGTCGTCTGCAAACTCTTTCAAATTGGGAAAGTCGAAAATTTGTCGTTTGGGAAAGGGTTAAAAGACATAGTTAATTAGTTATCTTTAGTAATTTGCCATACATTTTTTACCTTTTCCTTAGTACTATATCAATATTGAAACAAAACTCATCATAAGGTACATCTAAGGTTATGATTAAATTGATTGTATTATAAAAAAAGAAAAGGGTATCAAGTGTAAATAATAATGGGAGAAATGTGGTTCATTCTAAGGAATTTCTTCTTCCATCACAATGATTTCCCAAACTGTCATATAAATGACAGGGTTCAGGTGTATCTGTTTAATCATTGTTGGTAGACATTTAAACAAAATGAACACTGGTACAGTTTCCATGACCATTTACATTGTGTAGGCTTTTTTGTATGTGAGATTTTAAGAACAATCTAATTTGTAAACTTAAACTGACGACAATTACAATGTATTACAAATGAGACACAGAAATTGTTTGTATTGAACAATTTTTTCTTCTTCCTCCTTAATATATTCTAGCTTCTGCTGCAAGAGTATTATCATGTGTTTGTTTGACATCGGTTTCCAAATTCAATATCATTAAACAAGCAGTTTTCAAAACATACTTTGTGTTGGCAAAAATGGAAACAATTACAGACAACTTTCATAAAAGTTTAGAAATACTCAATTTCTATATATGGGTTTGCATGTTAAATTCTTCTGTTGCACATCTCTTAACCCATTTGATCCTTTTGGAATAAGATAATTCTCAAAATTGAAAACATCTGCACAAAATTAATATTGTGAAATTTGGAAGAAGGCAAACTGATAAACGGTAAAGATAAGTATCAAAAGTCAAGAAATATATCTTGGTTTGTTACAATGTCTTAAAAGTTTCTGGTTTCAATAGCTTTAAAATAATTAAAAGAACGAAATTTATTAAAGCATGAAAGCAAGATTATAAGAAATAGTCTCTTAAAAAACAGCGCCTGTCTAACGCTCCTCCAACATATGTTGACTAGATCTGATTGTCTTTCATCATGAGTCGTTTCAGATTAATTTCTTCTACATTTGTTGAAACAGTCAGCCACAAAACTATGTTTAAACTTTGTGACAGCTATTCCCTCTGCAATTGATTTCATTAGCCGAGTAACAGGCTTTTTCTAATGAGTTTGAATGACAAGATATGTTTGCACGTTTTATAAATACATTTCTATTCTATTCTTTTAATGTTATCTTGGAGGTTTTGTTTAGGAAGACAAATCAAATTTTTTGCGGGCGACTTTGAGGCTTGCATCAATTTTCTCTTGTTCTATCTTCTGCTGAGGCTTTCAATTTGGAATAACCACAAACCTCCTTTAAGGTAATTGAGTTGAAGCCACTTCATTAAATTTGATTCCTAGACAACTATTATAAGTTGAAGGCACTGAACATGAGGCAATACTTGATAAGTATAAAAAGTAATATTAAAACCAGGATATTATGAATAAATTGGTTTAGAAATATGATAAATAATTTATTTATGGAAGAATGTCTTCTTAGAATTGAATGATTTTGTCTACTACTTCAATACTACATTCTGGCTGAAAACCAAACAGAACTTGAAAGCATATCAGCTTAATGAATCACCATATTATAATTTTTGCTGCAATGTTTCCACTGACATTTTTTAAGTTTTGGGAATGGCTCCGTTGTCAGACAAATTGGGAAAAATCACCCCCTTTTTCCTTAAAATTGGGATTTTTTTTATTCAAACATAAGCTTTATTGGGAAATTGGGAAAAAATACTTGGTTAATTTGATTGGGAATGAATCCGTTTTACGGTACCAAACATAAAAGGAAAACAATCACTTGTTTCTGAAGTCTTCCACCAGCAACATCAGGGCCTTTCTGCTTTCTCAACAAATTTGGGACAAGTGTGTGTAGTACTGTATATCCCTAGTTCCATTCATTCATTTCTAACTGGCAGTGGTGTGAGAAACTCCAGGTAAATGTATGTTTTTGGGGCAATACCAGTGTCACTACAGGTGCTCCCTAAGGTGGTTTCCATGGGAACCATGTTCTATATTTAGAATGGTTTGTTTGGCACCGAGGGAAGACACCGGTGCCCTGTACAAGATGCTGTGTGATACACCTGCAACAGCCGTCACCCTTAAATCATCTCCATGGGGAGAACCGGTTCCCTCATATTGGAATTTTAGACTGTTCCAAATTGAGAGCAACACCAGACAACTTCATTTTCATAATAATGGATCTAAAACTTTGAAACAGAACGATTAATTGCTAATTTGGTGGTAACCCCTTTCGTCATAAGGGCATTTTAATGAGACTGGAATGGATTAAGAGCAACAGCAGGCAACAACAACAAAATACATGAAATAAACAAAACGATAATTTTCTTTATGATATTAAATATATATAATTGTGAAAAGGGATTAACTTGTTTATCTAGAGCAATCTATTCATTTGTCATAATGGTTTCTAGTCTTCTGAAGAAAATTCTTTAAAAATTGGTTTCATGACACAAGGGGCATATGCATATATGGAAAGCAGTTAACCCATTACCAAACAAAAATGACATTCCACCAGTTTGTTGCAGACGACTCTGAAAAACAAATGTGGAAAAGGGAGAAATTGCTCTTAACGCGCAGTTTCTCTTTTTCCCACAATGTTTTCTGCCCTATCAGAAGATTGTTTTTCAATTTCATCACATTTTTTTAATGTCGTCTGCAAACTCTTTGAATTTGGTTGGGACAGTCGAAAATTTGGCGTTTGGTAAAGGGTTAAAGTAAGGTTACTATCATAAATCCATACCAAACAACATTATCTTGGCAGTAAAAAATCAACAGAGTTTCTACGGTAAATTAAAGTTGTGATAAAGTTAAAATGCTTTTTGCAGTTTTTGGGGAGTATCATTGATAACTCTAGAATTATCTTTTATGCACAGACGTAAACAAAATGTTTCAACTCTTTTAAATATAGATATACAAAATCAACATGCATTAAGTTAACAGATACATAAGCCAACTCCCCCATCCCCACTAATAGTTTAACTAAACCAATAAGCTGAAGATAAGCGTTAATTACAGTTGATTATATTTTCTTAGGTATATGTATTACATCTCATAGAAAATGCAGTTGAACCATATTGGTTAAAGATCCTAGTGAAACACTTAGAAATCAATTGTAACAAGCAATTTCTCCATTAGCCAGAAAGGTTTAACTAGTTTCTGTAACAGAAGTATCAAAGTAAATCATTTAAATTCTTGTTGGAAAATAAGAACTTATCATAAAAGAAATAGGGACTGTTTCGAAAAAGCAGGTATGAAAGCTTTTTCTTCGGAGAGGGTTTAAACTATTCATAGCTTGTTCATGAACTTCATGAACATCGATGAATGGTAAATGGTTATTTATGAACACAAAGCTGTTCTAAACTTGTTCATGAATTTCAAGGACAGAATCATGAATATCAAGAGCCGGTTCATGAATTGAGAGTATTCATGAACCTGCATTTGATGTTCATGAACCTGTTCTTGAATTTAAAGGGAAAATTCTGTGTTCAAGAGTGGCAATTTAGCGTTAATTAAGTTCATGAATAAGTTCTTGAATGTTAAACAGGGGATTCATGAGGTAACAAAATGGATATATGAGAATTTTGATCTAAAGCAGCAGTATTACCACATTGCTACCTCTTACACATTATTTGTTCATTTTATGTCATGATAAGCCACTTAGGCTTTTTGCATAAACACTTTCCACCGATAAGCAGTTCTTTCTTCCCATGGTAGGAATATGAAAAATAAGCAGCTCTAAACAGGGAGCCTCAAAATCTAAGACTGCAACCACTGAGCAAGCTAGGAGTCTAGGGTTATTCTATGTTCAATGTTTCCCAGTTGGCTGCATAACATTTTGGAAGATTGTGAGAAATTGCACATCTACTGAGTAAATTATATTATTATGTTGCTAGGATGACAATCTGAACAATTTTGACCTTTTAACTTAAGCAGATTTTGTAACTCATAGTCTTTGAAAGTAATTGAAATGTGTGAAAAATGGCTTTTTCTTTGTGATACATTTCACATGCATATCAATGGTAGTAAAAAATCATCGCAACCTAAATGAGAAATTACAGGGTTTGTCAATTTGTCACAAAATGCTTCAATATTCTGCAACAGGTGTGTCAAAAGGAATCAACAAAGACTAATGGATTTATATACTTTAATCTCATTATGGACAGAAAGTGTTTATATATCTTGATACGCTAGGATCATTATTCTAAAGGGAGATAACTCTTAAGATGCTATGAAGAAGGCATCATTGACTCACCTCCCTTGGATAGAGAAAAGAACAACATCAGAGATGATAAGAACTTTTTTCATCTGCAAACACTAAGTTATGCATTGTATGTAGCCAGTGGACTAGTTTTGAAGAGTTTTAATCAGAACAAAAAAAAACAAGATGTGTAATTTGCAACCTTGATTGGCACTTTTCATCAGGAAATAAGATTTTTTTTAAAACAGAAAGCTGCGTAATACTGGAATCCAGTTGAATTATTTTGAAGGATTTAATCTAGAATTAAAATAGCAAAATGTAAAAAAAAACTCCATCTACCATTATGCATTAAGAATCTTGATTTTTCTTGAAAACAAAATGTCATGTATTGAAGTACCTCAGTGGAATCGTTCGCAAAACAAAGTGTGTAGATTGCAACCTTAACCCTTTACCAGAAGACAAACATTTTTAAACTGTCCCAAATTGAAAGAGTTTGCAGACGACATTTAAAAATGTGATGAAATTAAAAAATCGTCTTCTGATAGTTGAGAAAAAATTGTGGGGAAAGGAAAAATTGCTCTTCATGAGCAATTTTTCCTTTTCCCACATTGTTTTCCAGAGTTGTCTGCAACAAAGTGGTTTAATATCGGTTTTGTTTGGTATGGGCTAATTATAGCACTATGCATTAGGAAATTAGAGTCTCCAGATAAGATCAACATTCCTGAATGCAGCTTCATTCAGTAGCCATGCAGAATCAAAGAGATCCAGATAAAAGAAAATTTCTTATCATAAACTTTTTCATTTCTTCTTTAAACCCTATATTGTTGGTACTCAATAGAATAGTCACGACGAGATGATTCTAATAAGAACCAAAAATAAAGTATTAGTTACATCTTTTTTTAAATATTTCATAAAACAACTATGTTAGTTGTCAGTATCAGGTCCTCTGTATTAATGTTGAAAAAAATGGGAAAAGGAAAATATAAAAACACATGTACATATATATACATATTTTTTTTCATTCAACACCTGCCATTCTGATAAATAATCTAGACTCATCCAGAGATACTATTTCCAAGTCTATTTTGGTTTCCATTTGTGAACTGTATCAATATTGAAGCCTTTTTCCCAAATCATTTATCCAGAGGCGGATAAAAAATAACTTAAATACAGATAAAAATAACTTTAAATATTCTAACAAACTAAAAATGTCTTTAAGGTTATAACCTCATTATCAACTTTGCACATGATGCAAAATCAAAGCTGACAAAAATTATAAGTTTAAATATTGTAATATCAAATACTACTTCTTCTTTCATCCTATCTAACTATTCATAAGGATTTCATCTCTAATCAACAGTATCTAAGTTAGGATGTGATACTTCCTCATAATAATAAGGGCATTTCTTAAGTCTTCCTCATAATAATAAGGGCATTTCTTAAGTCTTCCTCATAATAATAAGGGCATTTCTTAAGTCTTCCTCATAATAATAAGGGCATTTCTTAAGTCAAACAGAAGACTACTACCTCTAAATGATATTCCCAATATTGTCACAGGGATTTGTACCCACGCAGATATGTGTCATAAGATTTCAAATTCTGTAATCTAACCACTAATCCAAGAGGACTTTCATCATCTTTAATCTCTTTCTAATTAAAACCTCACTTTTACACATCAGCAGGTTTAGTCTTTCGCAACTACAGTGACAAGAGAATAAACTGTTCAAGATGAAGAATTCATCCTTTTGTCACAAGTTCAGTTCAATCTCGACGAATCAAAAATTCCAAATAAGGTAAAGTCTTGAAAAGGGTATCTATGAAATAGTTCTCCAGCGAAAGATTCAAGAACTTGAATGGTAAATGACCTATCATGAACACAAAGCTGTCCTTAACTTGTTCATGAATTTCAAGAACATGTACATGAACATCAAGAACAGATTCATGAATGTATTCATGAACCAGCACTTGATGCTCAAGGACATGTTCCTGAAATTCATGAAAACTTCTGTGCTCATGAATAACCATTAAACATTCATGAGCGTTCATGAAGATCTTGAACCTTTCTAATGTGGCTGACTTGTTTAATAGCCATTACCAAACAATAACATCATTTAACCACTTTGCTGCAGACGACTCTGGCAAACATTGTGAGAAAAGGAAAAATTGCATGTGATGAGCAATTTCTCCTTTCCCACAATGTTTTCTACCCTATCAGAAGAGTATTTTCCAATTTCATCACATTTTGAAATGTCGTCTGCAATCTCTTTCAAATTGGGACTGTCAAAAATTTGGTGTTTGGTAAAGGGTTAATAGCCATATTTCTTTATGTGGGTACACATGTTAACAATTCCCAATTCCTTTAATGTATATGGAATGTACATGGAAATAAATTGCAGGGATAAAAGCAGGTACTTTTGGTCCTTTAATTTTGTGTCACTTTTATTTGTTCAGAGAAGTTTTTCTGTTCAAGTATTTGCACATGGGTTTACCCTTTGCCTACAATTACAATCCAACCAACCAACCAACCAACCAGCTAGAGAAGGTAACAATAGACCAATGCTTGAGAAATATATTGTATTTAACTCTGTGTTAACAGTTTTTCAGTTATATTAAGGATTTTTCTAGGTTCACAAGTACAAGGCTAGGGGCCTAGGGCTCAGAATTATCTTCCCAAATGCAATCCCACAAAACCAGAGGTGATGGTGGGAGTTGAACTCAGGCTGTCTGGGTGTTAAGTCCAAAATTACCTTAACCACTGGGCCAGATTGAGAATCGAAATAGGAGTTAAAGTCAATCTATGTTGAAGTTGTTTTTGACTTACATTAATCAATGTATGTATCAGCTTAAGATAAACTGGTGGCCTCTGTGGCCTTACGGTTACGTACAGAACTCAAAATCACACAGCCCTTCTTAGCAAGGGTTGAAAACCGAGTGACCGCATTTCGATTTTCATGAGAGGAAGTCTTCCAACTAACGCGGGGAATGCCGATGGTTCTACCCTGCTCGACCAGCCCTTATGGACAGCTGAGTATGAGGGTCTTCCTTAATCATAAAGAGTCTGGCATCACCACATAACTGAAATAATGTTGACATGTTGTAAACTCATATAAGCAAACTTAACTGACTACCCCCGTTCCTTGAACACTGATGTCTTCCTACCTTGAAAAGCCAATTAACGATAATAAAGGCTTCGCTATGGTGTATTCTGGGTAATTTGAGTAACTTTTTTTTACTGGAAAACCCAGTTATGGGTCATTAAGAATAGTACTGATTTGGATCCAAGGAATGCCATTAAATTCATGGGAAAAAATGTTGAAAATGGCATTAATCCAAAAACCTCCTGTTTTCGGATTAACGCCATTTTCCTCATTTCTTCTGAGATATCTATAGTAATAATCCTTGTATCTAGAACAATGATACTGTATTGCGAAACTTGTTCCTTTGTCTATATGGAGGTCTAACCCTGTGTCAACAATATTTCAGTTATATTAAAGATTTCCTGGATTGAATTCACCGGTACCTGGCAAGGACGCTCTCACCCAAAATCCCTGCACCGCTGTAGAGGATTGAACCTTGGACCCCTGGTATTGCGAAACTACTGGATTAAGTAATAAAGGGTGGAATAAAGAGAATGATTGACGGCAACAATTCCTGCACATACCTCGGAGTCATGATTCAAGGTGGCAGCTTCCAAACATACCAGAACACCAAATCATTGGGAGGGGGTACACTGTAATTTGTGTAATATCTTACAACAGGTAATATAGGTAACCGGAGATAGACTCTCACATAGATGTATTTGCCATGTCTTATACAAGGGAATTTCTTGGAGATTTCTTTGAAGATTTTCTTCCTTTGTTGTTGGTACTAACTTTAGGTTCAAGGGTTCAAAGCAATACTTTAGTAAGTGCTTCATGTTTATGAAGCACTTACTATAGTCTTGCATTGAACCCTCAAGACATTGTTTTTTTTATTTTTATTTAAAGGGGGTTGGGTTATATTTTGCCTCATGATTTATATGTCATGATAACAATGTGGCAAAAGAAGAAAATGCTCATAAGAAACATTTGCTCTTTTGTAGTAAAGTGTGCAAAGAGTCAAAGAATCTCCATGCATTTAAGAGGAAAATGTTTATGAAAAATATTTTTCAAAATGGAACCTATTATTCCCTATTGAACACCTGTTATTTGCTCCTCTTCTTGCTTTCATTGTCAACCCTTATAGTGATGGAACCAACATCATACTTATACAAACAGGTTGGATAAAGGCCAGCCATCAAGTAAAGTGGTGGCTGGCCAGTGATTTAACCTGTTTGCTTCTCTGAAAAAATTTCCTTGGGTATCCTCGAGTTAAGATGATATATATGGTTTGGAAAACAGACAACACCAAAGATATTTTTAGGAAATTACCCAGCACTAAGGGTTAAGCTAAAGATAACCTGCCAAAATACAAGATGTTTGTCTAATTTTGTTTAATCATGGTATCAACAAACATTAACAAACATTCCTTTCAAACGCCCCTCATTTGATTGTTTGATTACTTAATATTCATTGATTTATAGCATCTTAATCTGGTATACAATGTTATAGAAATTACTGTTTTTCAACGACAAGCTTTTTTGATACGCTATTTTCCCTTTCCTATAGTAAATTGTAAATTCAAAAGGCTTCTGCTGCAAAAACCTAAAATCCCGGGCATGTTAAGCAAAGGTTTAAATGATGCAGCTGCGGATGTAGACTAAACAGTTAAAACAATTTTCAAGTAGACCAATTTCAACTCAGTTTCATTTCGGATGTACGTAAATGATCCTACTCTAACCCTTAACCAAATGCCAAAGTCTCGACTGTCCCAAATTGAAAGAGTTTGCAGACAACATTTCAGATTGTGATGAAATTGAAAAAAAATCTTCTGATAGGGCCGAACACATTGTGGGAAAAGCAGAAATTGCTCATTTAGAAAGTTGTCCTTTTTTCACAATGTTTTCCAGACTCGTCTGAAACAAACTGATAAAATGTCATTATTGTTTGCTAACGGGTTAACTGCACTTCTTTGAAGATTACTTTTCAACAGCTATTAAGGTTTAGCAGACAGTTGTGATGAAAGTACCGAGAATGGTAATTAACAAGGCTCCAGGTAACCTTCATATATTCGATTAAATGCTTAATGTCTTAAACTAGATGGCAATCATATATTGTGGGTACACATTATAATCGTCTCTTCGTGAAAATTCTGATGAGCCACCACAAAATAGGATTTGGTTGAGGATTAAAGATTTATCATCGAATGATGCATATTTTACTTCCTGTTACCTTGAAATTCAATTTAACCAGGTAGGATCTTTCAGACTTGTTACTCACCACTTCCGAAACCTTGAAACCTCTGCTAATGTGTTAATGGGTAAAACATTTAACCCTTTATCTAAAATAGATATATTCAAATGAGTACTCATTCCGCAGCTTTTAGAAGCAATTTGATAAAAGGAGAAATCATTCTATCTTTACAGACCAATCTCTCCTTTTCATGCCATGATTCCAACACAGTAATTGTATATACCGTAATGATTTTTGACAATTTATCAAGTATTTTTTATGTTGTCTGCTGTTAATTAGTCAGAACAAGGGAGGAGTTAGAAAGTAAATGGCCATTGAAGCTATTTAACTGATTATCCCAAAGTGTGTTATGTGAATGGCCTTACCTAAAGGTGAAAACATTTAACAATTGTTACAAGTATCAAGAAACCAGGAAAGTGCCATTCACAAATATGAGCAGAAGATTGGGGGAAAAAAATGCCGAAATCTTAACATTTCACATTCATTCTTGGTCTTTTTACCTGGCTTGTGGACTTTGGAAAAAAATGACATTAGAACTATTGAACTATATTCTTAAAACCATCAGTAATATGGAAAGCAGTCTTTTGTATGGTTATAAACACTGTATCAGCAATTTTTCAATTATGTATCAGCTTTCTTGGATCCACCAGTACTAGGCTATAGGGCTTTGAAGTGACTTGCCAAAGGTTATTCTCACGAAACCAAAGGTGTTGGTGGGGTTCGAATCAGGGACCCGCCGAGTTCTAAGTCCACTTCCTTAACCACTGGGTCACACAGGCCCCTAATGAAATTTTATAAACACTACCTTAAAGCTGTTTGCTCACAGATGTGAAAAAAATGTGAATTTAAGCTCAACTTTTTTTTAAAAAAACTGTACAACACCTGTACTGTTGTATCAGATAAACTGAAGATAAGCCAATGGAAGCTACACTTGTTTGTATTAAAATCCAAAGGGGCCTCCGTGGCCTAGTGGTTAGAGTACAGAACTTGAAATCACATGGCCCCTCTCCGTGTGGGTTCAAATCCTGAGAGGGATATGGATTTTCATGAGAGGCAGTCTCCCGACTGACTTACGGAATGCCGATGGTTCTACCCGCCTTGACCAGCCCCTATGGGTAGTTGAGAATGGGGTCTTCCTCCATCATTAAGAGTCGGGCATCGCTACATAACTGAAATAATGTTGATGTGATGTAAAACCCATATAAAAAAAAAAAAAAAATTAAAATCCAAGAGTGTTGCAACGGTTTTAGATCTACCATATAAAGAGTGTACATACATTATACTTAGATATATTATCACTTCATGAAATATTTATAAATGCATTCAATAGCTACAGACTGTTTAAGCGTATATCATACAATAATACAAAAGCTCCATTGTTTAACCCATTACCAAAAAATAACGACATTTGACCAGTGTGTTGCAGACGACTTTTCGAAACATGGTGGAAAAAGGAGAAATTGCTTTTAACAAGCAATTTCTCCTTTTCCCACAATGTTTTCTTCCCTATCAGAAGATTATTTTTCAACTTCATCACAATTTGAAATGTCGTCTGTAAACTCTCAATTCGGGGCAGTCGAACATTTGGCATTTGCTAAATGGTTAAGAGGCATTTATTTTGACTATCAAATTTGCTCATAAGTGAACAAGCCTACTTTAAGGCTTGATAAAAGGAGCAGTATTGCACCCTTCATGAACAGTATCTGGGCTGGGAGTTACTGATTGGTTGAACAAATAATTTCTCCAAACCTTGTCAAAAGCACAGTTACTGTAAATCTTTTTTTTATGAATATAAAACACTTATTTTTCACATCTTTCCTCAAGCATGAATAGCTATTACAATTCATCTAACCCTTCCCTCGATCTTGTCAATTGTCTTTTCATTTCCCTTTTTTCTATTTTTCTTATCATTTATTTATTTTATTCCTCTTTTTCTACCTTTTCTTAGCATTTTTCCTTAAATTTCTAGTGGCCTTTACAGACGACAACATTTGCAATCATTTTGGCACAGTGGGAATTTGTTCACCATGGGTAAATTATTCTGAAACCATTTATATATAGACATTTTTATTATTCTGAATTATGCACTGAGTCACTAACAGCACATGTTGCCCCAACTACCAGGGAAATCTTATAGAAATTGTGACAAAAAGATAAATTGCTCATTAGAAGCAATTTATCATTTTGTCACAATTGTTTCTTACCTAAGTCTTAGGGAAAATGCTTTTCTTTTCTAGCTGTATTTGTCGTCTGCTATTGCTTTCATGCTGAATCAATCACAAATTCCTATATGAGGAATGCCTTACTTTCATGGACATCATTGTCATTTGTCACATTGATATTTGGCCTTTTATACCATCTGCTGTATATAACACATAACAGGAGAAGGTTAGCCCATTCCACTCATATAGAACTTTTGAGACTCTTCCAAATTGAAGTAAATAAAAGTTCCACATTGAAACCAACAACAGACGTCAATTAACAACATGAAAACTAACATCCCCTGAACAATTATCGAGCAAAGCAGATATCAAAGTGATGTATTTTAACCAGCAGATGCTACTTTTGTCACAATGTTCTTTTAACCCTTTACAAAACGCCAAGTTTTTGACTGTCCCAAATTGAAAGAGTTTGCAGACGACATTTCAAAATCTGATCAAATTGAAAATAATCTCCTGATAGGGCAGAAAACATTGTTGGAGCAGGAGAAATTGCTCGTTTAGAGCAATTTCTCCTTTTCCCACAATGTTTTCCAGAGTCGTCTGGAACAAACTGGTCAAATGTCAAATAATTGTTTGGTAATGGGTTTATCCAAGCACAATATGTGCAATTTAACCCTTTACCAAATGCCAAACTTTCAACTGTCCCAAATTGAAAGAGTTTGCAGACAGCATTTTAAATTGTGATGAAATTGGAAAATATGAAGGTGAGGGGTAAATGCAATGTATTTGGAGGGAATGACACACTCTCTGTAAACATGTCAACCTTTCTATCTTGTCCAATACAATAGGGAACTTTTCAACACTAATCCTTGGTATACAGACAGGCCAGGATAAACCCATCTTCCGATTATTACTCATTCCTACCCTTTATAGCCAATTCATACAAACAATTATATGTATATGTGGCAGACAACAATTTAGAATATATGGACTGACCTCAAAATCAAATATTTTACTGATAAAATTCTCAAAAAGTATAAGTAATTGAGGCCAAACTTGACAAAGCAGGCATTTTCAATTTGCATCCAGATTCCACAAATCCCGGCCATATCTGCTGTAAACTTGAAATTGTATGAATATTAGAATTAGCCACTGGTCTAAATCAAAAGTAACAATCACCCACAAAATGTAATGGCCACAGAAGGCAATGCAGATAATATATTTTCTTTATATCAATGGGTATAAACCACTGTCACAAAAGGAGAAACTGCTCCTTACTGGTGAATCCATTGGAAGCTGTGTTACATATTGAAAATTGTTGACACTGCATTAACCCTATAAACAAATTAAGCAAAACTTGTATTCAAAGGTCCACCTTTAAAGGGAAGGGTCAATTTTTAATCGATTGTGTCAGTTTAATCTTTTATTATGTAAATAAATTCTTGGACAGAGGGGGTCAGAACAGGATTGAATTCAAATCTTTTTTTGACCACCCCAAATGACAGAAAACAAAATTTGACAATGTCTAGAAAAAATTGCTCTAAATGCATAATGACTTCAATAATAATTTCATAGCTTTTTCTCATGTTACATAGCTTTGATGACAGTTTTCAATGTTGTCTGATGCTTAAATCTTATACTCAACAACAATTCAAAAGATCAAATGAGTAATTTAAAACACTCTAAGTTTCACCTTTTATTGTCAGGAGAGTTAAGATGTTAACCCTTTACTAAACAATAACGACATTGGCACCAGTTTGTTGCAGGTGACTCTGGAAAACACTGTGGGAAAGGAAAAAATTGCTTGTAACGAGCAATTTCTCCTTTTCCAACAATGCTTTCTACCCTATCAAAAGATTATTCTGATTTCATCATATTTAGAAATGCTGTCTGCAAACTCTTTCAATTTAGGATAGTCGACAGTGTGGTGTTTGGTAAAGGATTAAACTTCACCTGTTGCATAAATGTAACATGAAATGAATAGACAGGAAACCGGGCTCATATTTTTCAATTAAATCAGCTGTGTGAAATATGATATGGGACTTCTATATACAGTATATTCCTTATCTCTGATAGACAATATTCTTTGAAATGCATTTCATCATCATCATCATTACTACAATCATCATCATTATATTGATTACCATCATCATCATGATCAGCATTGTCATTACCATCATCATCATCATCATCATCATCATCATCATCATCATCATCATCATCATCATCATCATCATCATCATCATCATCATCATCATCATCATCATCATCATCATCATCATCATCATCATCATCATCATCATCATCATCATCATCATCATCATCATCATCATCATCATCATCATCATCATCATCATCATCATCATCATCATCATCATCATCATCATCATCATCATCATCATCATCATCATCATCATCATCATCATCATCATCATCATCATCATCATCATCATCATCATCATCATCATCATCATCATCATCATCATCATCATCATCATCATCATCACCATCATCATCATCATCATCATCATCATCATCATCATCATCATCATAGGGAGCTAATGATTTTTCAAATTTTGCCAGAGGCATTATCAAATTTTACAAGAGGCAGTATACACCAAAAGTTGACTGTGGATCATAAATAACCATGATGAGCATTTTTTTTTTCATTTTGAAGCAATGTTTTCAGGTTGTTTAGTTACCCTAATATTGATTTGCATTTGTTTTAAAAAATCTGTATATAGGAAACTATTCGGACTAGAAGGAAAATTGCTTGAATGCTGGGTAATATTTTAAATAGATTAAAAATAGATTATTGTGTCGTCTGCCTTTCAAAACCTTAAATATTTGCTTAATTTTTATGAAGAAAGATACTCAAAATAGCAAACAGGTTAGATCACAGGCCAGCCGCAAATTTACTTAGCGGCTGGCCTGGATCTAACCTGTTTGCATAAGCATGAAGTCAGTTCCAGCACTATAAAGGTAATCAATTAGAAAGAATGTTTATTGCATGCATCTTTTTTATGAGGCATATAAGGAAGTAAGGGGGAAATGTTACTAAAAGCAATAAGACTGCTTGAAATATATACCAGTTGATGAGGGTAATAAACTGCCCCCAAATCATCATGATGCACTCACCCATAAAGGTTGTACAAATAATTCTGCATCAAATATTCACACCTCCCACCTTTCTGGCCACAAAAACTGTGAGTGATAGACTGTGATTGAGGCCATGATAGACTTGAATGAAGTGTTTACATAGATAACAAACAAATTTGATCTGATTTCGCATGAGATAAACCACTGGCTATCTTTGTCACTCTAGCTCTGAGCCATTCATCTGATACTAAAATTTGTGACTTCGGGTCCAACTTTCTATTTATATGGTGTTTAACGCTGTGTAAGCAATTTTTCACATATGTTACAACTTTCCCTGACCCACCAGTCCACCAGGACAAGACTAGGGGTCCAACTTGTAAGTGGGATGGTGGCTGTTTGCTGATTGATAGGGGTTCTTGGTCCAAATCCTATGACAGGGGCTGATAGAGGTTGGTTGTTTGAGATGGGTTTTTCTTTTGTATGGTGTTTAATGCCGTATCAACAATTTTTCAGTTATGTTATGGAGTTCCTGGATCCACAAGTACTAGGGTAGGGCTCTAAAAAGACTTGCTAAAGGCCGCTCCCTCAAAACCGGAGGTATTGGTGGGGCTCAACCCATGACCCCTAAGCTCTAAGTCAACCACCTTAATCACTTTGCCATGTAGGACCACTCTAAAATGAATGTGACTCAGGTTCCAACTTGCAAGCAGGTCCAAATTGCATATCGAGGGCTGATAGTGGTGGCTTGTTTGGGGTGTACAGCAGCTTTTTATGGTATTTCAGCCTTATAGCACCAAGCAATGTTCCAATCATTTCCTCACTTTGCCTTAAAAACTTTACAAACCCTGAAAAATTAATGAAATGATGAACCAGGGGAAAAATCTCAATATCTGTATTCTTTTGCTCTTGTTAAGAGAAAGGTCATGCAAGGCCAATTCTAAGGTGAATCGTTAATTATAAGAAGATTCAGACCAAAAATTGGCAGCAAAAATGGCTAATTTTGTATTAGACCAATTATCACAGGCTTTATTTACCTTACCCATGTGTCCTGAATTAACTTGGTTCTTCACATATCGTCCTATTAACCCTTTACCAAGCGCCATATTTTTGAGAATCCCAAATTGAAAGAGTTTGCAGACAACATCTCAAAATGTGATGCTATTGAAAAATAATATTCTGACAGGGCAGAAAACATTGTGGGTAAAGGAGCAATTTCTCCTTTTTCCACAATATTTCCCAGAGTCATCTGCAACAAATGGTCAACTGTCGTAATTGTTTGGTAATGGGTTAATGTTTCTGTAGCAGAGGATTGAAGGAACCATAATGTGGCTAAAGGAGAAATAGCTCATCATGAGCAACTTCTTTAGTCACAATGTTTTCTTAGATCAACCAGAGATGACTTTTTAATTAACCATGAAAGCAAAGGGACTGATGATGCTCGAAACCTGCAACTCCAGAATTCTAAGAGAGCAACCTTTACCATGCAAGACACAAGGTTTGTGAAACCACTATGATAATGATTGGAATGAAGGAAGAATTTTTCCTTTGCCCCAACAGTCTTTACCTCATATCATGAAGAAAAAAAATCTTGTTAGTCAAAAGTCTAGAATTCACTGGGCTATTTGACCTTGAATTGGGAAGAGAACCATGCAGGCCCAGGCCTATTGAATTTGGGAAGTTTTATTGTTGAAATTGCTGAATTGGGAAACCAAGTATGATTTTCATTTTTTTGGGAAAACTGCATGATTTAAAAAAAATATCCAGTTGGGTTGTTTTTCATAGGCTCCTGTTATGACTCAAAAAAGCCCTGTTTCATTAAATTGAAGCAGGTAAGAAATCACATTATAAGAGAATTCATTATTGATAAAAAGGATTTCTGATCTAGACTTACACCAGTCTTGATCAAATATTGCTGCTATAAGTAAGTCTGTGAAGGCCAATTTAGTTTAATACAAATTGTAAGATGACTGAAATTATAAAATAAATTACAAGTAAAACTTATACAACATAAAAGTTATACAACAAAGGGTCTACAAATAGCACAAAGCCTGATTACTCACTACACAAAATGATGAGAAAATGTTAAATTACAAACAATTCATATCAATTTGTTTAAGTCTAAAGAAGAAAATTGTATGGTGATGGGAAATGAGGGTTTGAAATAAACAGTTTTACACAGTTTGAGATAATTGGGTTAAAAGATGTTTAACTTTTGGAAAGAAGAAGAATGAAAATGTATGGTGTTTAATGCCTCATCAACAATTTTTAGTTATGTAAAAGTTTTCATGGATCCACCAGTTCTAGGCTAGAGCTCATGGTGTGACTTGCCAAAGGTCACTCCCATGAAACCATAGGTGTTGGTGGGGCTCGAACCTGGGACCTCAAGTTCTAAGTCTGCCACCTTTTACCACTGGGCCATGCCGAACCCCTGAAGAAGAATGAGTTGTGACAGTAATAGGGTTTATGTATAAATACTACTTCTACAGTCTCGCTGTTACTAAGAAGCGGGCTTTATAGGCGATTCAGTAGAGCGGTTTGGCTTTCTCTCGAAGTTAGGAAAAGTTCATCTCAGTGAGTACCTGGATGGGTGACCCGCGATGGCTTAACTCCGAGAGAGACCCGAAACACATTAAAGAGTTAAGTAACATGAATGCTTGATTATATTACTTGGTTATTTGGAGCAATCAGATCAAGTTTTTTATGGCTAAACAAATGTGCCAATATAACTTTAATTTATTGCATGCCTTTTTATAACCATGTTATTTTTTCTGAGGACACAACTCCCCTTTGCCAGATATTATTTTGAAACATCATGATAAAATCAGATACATGTACATATCTTTGGTCATTGGTAGTCACATGTGCGCATTAAAATAGGTATTACATTAGAAAGTACATGTACAATGACTTTTAAAGGTTTAATCAATCCCCCTTATTAGATTATGAGACAATCCAAATTGATAGCAACACCCACAGATAATTAAAAGGTTTATAAACAAAATAATGTTTTCTTCATATAATTCGGATATGATAATGCAGAAAAGAGCAAAGAATAAAAACGCTTCAAACAAGTTCTCCTTCTACCACAACAGTTTATAAACAAGACTTCTGCTACAGGCATTATGTAAAAAGGGACTGACCCATTTTACATCCTACATCAATATAAAACTTAAGTTTGGAAAGGGGAAATTTCGAATTGAGAGTAATTGCGATAACTGCAATGCAAAGAGCATACAATAAATCTTTGTGTCTTTTCAAGCCTTTAGTAAACACTCATTCTGTTTAACTGTTCTATTTAACTGATTCCCTCAATACGCCTATTTGCACTATAGACTGATAAAATATTCATTGTAGAGTATTTAAAGATAATCATTGTAACGAAGGGAGAAATCTATAATTACAAGCAAATTCTCCATTGATTGCAATTAATTGAAACTGATTTTCTATCAATTTGAAATGTGGATTTTAATTGACACACTATAATGCCATTGTTTTCTTGAAGACTTATCTTTTAAACTTGTACTTTCTGATTCTCTTTATAGAACTCACATAGAACCCTACAGTAGTCAAGTCTATCCAAATTATCCAAAACTGACTGCGGTTAAGAAAAATTCAACTTAAGATATCAGATATTGAGATTATGATTATTTTTATTTTATCATAATCTCAAAATCTGGATCCTACAAGTATTTTTCCTCCCCCCACCCCCCTTCACAATACATTGGGTACAAATAACTATGACCTTGTATAGCCATATTTCAAGCCTTTTGAAACCAGCCACCACTTTTACAAAATTGTCTGAATTAAGTCTTTGTTGAATACTTTGTCACACACATTATTCAAGATTTTTTTTATTTGAAGTTTGCCATGACTAGTCGTTTTATAACATGAATGATAACCTTTACCTTTCCAAAAAGGGGACACTCTACAGCAGAACATCTTCCAAAGATAATAGAATGAAGAGTTATAAGCATAAGAGTTCTACCATTTATCAAGAGTTGAAAATACTGTGGTAAAAAGTAGAATTTCACATGATGAGCAATCCCTTCTTATGTTATAATGTTATACAATACACATAGGCGAATTGCTGCAAAGAAAATGATTGTCAACTGCACTACAGAAAGGAAAATGTATAACAATTGATTTTTTTTTTCTCAATAAAAATTGTGGTTAAGATTTTAATGACAGGACAACAATTTTTCAGTTTTATTATTTGTATATCATTCTGCATCCAGTGCATCAAAACGGGTATATTGTATATTACTGGGGAATGAGATAAATAAAATGAAACAGTCATGGCAAATGCATGCAGCTTTCACAGCCCTATCTCCTTTTTACTGGAATTCATGATTATCAGAATTTGGCAAGCAATCTGAGAATCGGCAACCAAATTATCTGCAGACACCTTTTCCTTTACCCATTACCAAACAATAAAGACATTTGACCAGTTTGCTGCAGACGACTCTTGAAAACATTGTGGGAAAAGGAGAAATTGCTCGGCACAAGCAATTTCTCCTGCTCCAACAATGTTTTCTGCCCTATCAGGAGGGTATTTTTTTTTCAGTTTCATCAGATTTTGAAATGTTGTCTGCAAAATTTTTGGACTTGGGACCGTCGAAAATTTGGCATTTGGTAAACGGTTAACCCACTCTCCCATGTGGGTATTTGCAACAGTTCCAAATTGAAAGCAATAGCAGATGACAAAAATAAAGAAAGAAAAAACACATTTTGTGACAAAACCTGAAAATGATGAATTGTTCATTTACAGCAATCCATGCTATTGTCGTAGTAGATTATTGGGTCATCTGTAAGCAACAAAGTGAAGCATTGTGAGAAAATGGGTTCAAACATACATCTGGACACTGTTGCAGCGAACAACATTTGAAATATTCAACAGGCTAAATTATGGCTCAGTGCAATACTATGGTAAGTGCTTCATGTTTATGAAGCACTTACCATAGTCTTGCATTGAACCCTCGTAATCTGTCATGAAAGATTACCTATTATGAGCAAATTCTCTATTCGCCAGATGGTGTTTCATGGTCAATTATCAGTTATTTAGAATCTCATAGATATTTTGTGTTGTATATATAATCAAGATTGATGCTGCCTGCCACAAACTACTCTGAACAATGAAAAGGGTTAATTCAATTATCGTTATCAGAGACCTTTTTCCTCCAGTAGGCCAAAGTTGATGTACACCACACAACACCAAAACTTCATTGCAACAGCAGGAGACATTGCTCCTTTTGAGACAATGTTAACACACTTATTGAAATAATTAAATTCTCTTTAATATAGAGATGGTTTCAAATCTATTTCAACATATTCACAGTAACTTTGTAGACATGTTTTACATTGTTTGCAGCAGACTCCTGCTATAAAGGTAAAGTTTTAACACAATACTGATAAAATGCCTACTGTTTTCTGGCTTATATCTACCGTTCTCGGCTATAAAACTGCATTCCCTTCATACCTTGAACGTTTACTTCTTCATAGCCATACAATTAAAGTACATGACTGTATGAGAACATTCCATTAAGATATCAATACTGAATCAAAAACATTGTGATGGAGAAAGAGAGTTGCTCCTTTTTATTTATATATTTTCATATGGGTTTTCATTACATCAACAGTATTTCAGTTATGTAGCGATGCCCGACTCTTAATGATGGAGGAAGACCCCCATACTCAACTGCCCATAAGGGCTGGTCAAGGCGGGTAGAACAGTCGGGAGACTGAGAGCTGCTACTTACACGCAAAAAATAATCCAACAATAATTCCATTTTGTTTGTCAGGGTTTTGCATCACATCAACATTACTTCAGTTTTGTTGTGATGCCTGACTCATGGAAGAAGACCCAGACTTAACTTCCTGTAAAGGTTGGTCAAGCCAGGGTAGAACCATTGGCATTCTTTAAGGCAACTGGACGACTTTCTCTCATGGAATTTGAAATGCCATCACCAGGATTTGAACTTATGTGGAAACACAATCATTTCAACCGTACAAGATCATTACCTTCCATTTGTATTTTATTTTGTTGTAGTCGTATGCAAATTCTTATGATTATTGGATAATAATAACCTTTGAAATTATTTGAAAGATTAATTAAGCTAAGTAATATTGCCTAAGCTTTGGGCTGTCAATGAGTTTTAATTCAATGTCACAAAAGGAAAAAAAGGTCAAGCAAAGACAATCATATACAACTCTTCCTTTTTATGGCTCATTTTAATATGCCTATTCTTATTAGCAATACCAGTTATCATTGCATTCCTAATTGATGGTTAATACCAGTGTTCTTAATTAAGATAAATACCTCTCCTGTAGTAGGTAGGTATTCAAATGACACTTTATTCCCCGCATTAACTCTGTATTGTTAAAACTAGGGATGGGAACGAATATTCGAATATTCGAATATTCGAATAGCGGGTCGAATATTCGAATAGCAAAATAGTATTCGAATATTCGATTTTAATGAACCCATATTACTGTATGTTTACCATAAATTCTATTCAAAAATAATGTTGTTTTATTTTCATTTTCTTCCTCTAAACCGATCCCAAATATCGAAGAACGTGCCTAGCTACCAGGTGCAGTTACGATGTTTTTACAACGTATGTCACACAGTAAAACATCTGTGACAAATTACCACATCTTTTGACAGTTTGCAAAACGATTAATTCCTAAGTGTGAAAATAGTCGATTTTAAGATGCTAAATCTAACACCTTAATGATCTGCACTTGCTCCTTATTATCCCAAACAAGTCAATCACGCTAATTGACAATTGTCAGTGTCAACCAATCACGTAACTTGTTTGTGTGAAATTAAACAATTACTCTTTCAATAACCAATCGTAATCATGATTGCATATGCACGAAGACCAATCAAATAATGTGTTAGAAAGTATATTTTTCTTCAGAATAATTTGTCAAACTTATTTTCATTCTAATTTCTACATCTATTCGATAAACATCACAATGTCTCCATCACGTGTCTGGAATTACTTTACTCGTTCTGCCGAACATCAACAACTATTTAAGTTTCTGATGGACCAACTCTGTAAGAAACTGGAAAAGTTGTCTGTTGATAAAAAACGAAATAATGGTTATTACTGCTTTGATATTGCATGCACGTACATGTATACAGATATCGGCTATACACAAAAGGTTTGAACAGAGGACTAGTGTACTAGTATTCGGACATGCAGACATTCGGACATCAAAACGAATTCTAAAATCGAATATTCGAATATATTCGAATAGTTCTAGTCGAATATTCGAATAATGATTTCACTATTCGTTCCCATCCCTAGTTAAAACAAACAGGTGTAATTGACACACACACCAGCTAATTACCTTTTCAAACTACCCAGGAACTTGTTATAAAAAGAACAGACTGATGATATAAATGCAAAAGTTTGATATATCCAAGAGTAAAAGATGAGAACATCATCATATCTTCTAGAACATTTTGATGGTTCAGCGCAAGACTATAGCAAGTGCTTCACAAACATGAAGCACTTACTATAGCATTGTGCTGCCCCCTCGATTTGCAGTTGAAACAGACTACTCAATGCATACATCGAGGGTTCAATGCAAGACTATAGTAAGTGCTTCATAAACATGAAGCACTTACTATAGTTTTGCATTGAACCCTCGACATACAAAAAACATATTCTGCTGTAAAAGCCGATCTAATGACACGGAAGAGTTTGAGAAAGAACAATGAAAAGCGTAAAAAAGTCAGGTAATTTAATCAGGTGAACAATCAGATTATGATCGTATCGATACAATCGCTCCCTTTGAAAGATAATGTCAGTGAACATAGATAAAAAAAAAAGTAGTAAAAATTGAAACAGTAACTTCTGTGAACCATTTCAAATGATCCTTCGCTTTTTTATAATGGATTTTACACTCTTCCTGCAGGGGATTCAAGAAAACATAATGTCAAAATTGGGAATTGCTTGTAAAAGCAGCTGCTTTCTTTGTTAGAAAATAGTTTCAACAAAGTAACACACAATAAATCATATCTTACTGCTTTATTACTGCTAGCTGCCTGTTGTTGTCTTTAATTTGATCTTGTTACAAAACCCCATTAGCTATTGGATAAAGCAACATATAGGATTTAAAACATTTGGAGAAAAAATGGGCAGTTCAACACAGCAGTCAACATATTACATAAAAGGTACATTTTGAGGGATTGATGCAAGACTATAGTAAGTGCTTCATAGTTCATTGTACATTCATAAACATCTCTAGTTTGTAATGCAACACTTCAATATCAGGCACTGCAATTTCATTTTGTTTACAGCAAAACACGGTTGTTTCAACTCAATGCAGCATTCCATTGGGATAAAAAAAAGGTTTTGAAACATATATCAACAAAATAAATCAGGCCTGGCAGACAGACGGGCCAGTCATGAGGTAGTCTTATAAACCAGTTAAGCAGAGGATAACTTGAAACATATAAATCTGTGTAACAGATCTTTTTGGGTTCTTTTACCTGCAATATCTAATTTTTTTACTGTCTAGCTTGAACTTATTTCTTTTACTTTGATTGTGAAGCAAGCTTTTACGTCTTATAATAGAATTAATGTTAAAACACTTTGAAAACGATTCATAACCAAGAATTTCTCCTTTCTCTTCAGAATCTGTGAGTAAATACTTCACATGAATGGAAACTGGAAACCCCACCTGAGTGCAATATAGGTTCTAGACATTAAGTGTTAATGTAGAACTAAGCTTCTTACAGGAGTTTTTCTTATGAATAGTGAATCTTCTGCAAATTCACTCCCATAGGTATTCACACTAAGTGCCTCAATTTAGGATGAAGTAGCAAACAATCATTCCTCTATTCTTAGGTTGGTCCTGTGTCGCCCAGTGGTTAAGGTGGTGGACTTAGAACTCGGGGATCCTGAGTTTGAGCCCCATCCACAACTCTAGTTTTGTGGGAGTGATCTTTGACAAGTCGATTCAGAGCCCAGATCCAGGAAAGCCGTTACTTAGCTGAAAAATTGTTGACACTGCGTTGAACACCATACAAACAAATCTTTTCTTAGGAATATGTTATTTGTTTCATTGGGTTGTTTTCCAAAGTCAACCATATTTCTGCTATTTTGCAAATCATAATGCCCTGCTGATCATATGGGTAGATCTAGAAGGATAAAAACATTCTATGATGTACCTTCTGTTAGTCAGCTTGGAGACTACCTCTCATGATAGACATTCATATCTATAATGCTACTACTGCTTTGTGATTTCGAGTACAGTTCTCTAACCACAAGACCACCAAAACCATTCAAAAGTTCTAATTTCCCTCCCCAATTAACTCATCTAATAATTGTAGCACAAACAACAAATGAATGATTGTCACAATTTTTATCTTCAAAATTCTTGTCTGATGTAAAATATGGCTGAATATGCCCCTGCCCCTATTTCCGTACCAGCTCCTGTTCCATGCTCCCTATCAGGACCCCTACAATGTACCACTGGTAGCACCATGAGAACCCTTTATCAGGACCCCTACAATGTACCCATGGTAGCACTGAGAGAGTACTGGTGCAACCGAAACTAACATGTTGTTACAAGAATCCATAGAAGATGGGTGTGAGTTAGTCATCCATTCTCGGGAATTCATTCTGACACTGCATGGGCAGATAAGATCTACAGGTGTACCATTTATAGATCTACCCTTCTATCCAAGACTTCTTACTTGTGCTGGTGTTAAGGTAGAATACCCATAATCCACCATTTTGAACCTAATTCTTTCATAGGTTCACATCGTTTAAGGGGCTGAAACAATTCGCTTTGAATCGAATAGTTCCAGCATCAACTTATGTATACTGAAAACGGCAAAAGTAATCTGGTGAAAGAATGAGATTCAAAACGACAGATTATGGGTATTCTACCTTAACACCATTTCAACAGTTTTTAAATGACATCACAGATTTTCTTTGATTCACCAGTATTAGGCTATGAAGTATCTTCCAAAGGAACATTCATACTTACAAGTGTGGCGAAATCTGATTTTAATTTACTTATCTGTAAAAGCTTAGTAAATCTCTGCATTTGCCAATATTATAGTAATTTTTTAATAGTCAGGAAAAATTCACTTGTCTGTTATGGCTTTTGGACAAGCTGTGCCATATGGAAAATTGATTGCGCCACCCCTGACTTATCTAACGCACAAGTGGGGATTGAACCGAGACCAGCTATTAACAAGTTCATCCCTTAACCATGGGGAAAGCAGGACCTTTCTAAAGTTGTCTAAGCATCATCTACTGATCAATGAGATTATTGGAAAATAGCCAAAAGTATGAGAAAGATTTCTGTACAGTGTAAGTGAAGAAATACAAAACCCATCTATGGTAGATTGGACTATCTTGATTTGAAGTAGAATACACATAATCCAACATAATCAAATTCATTCTGTAGTCCAATTTCTTACGTCGTTCTCGGTAAACATAGGTGGGAACAGGATCTATTCGCTTCAATTTGAATAATTCCGACCGAGACCAATGTATACCGAGAATGACCATAGTAAACCAACGAAGGAATGAGCCCCAAAATGACAGGTTATGGGTATTCTTCGACAATATAGCCAATAATTCAAATTATTTTATGTTTACACCATACACAATTATAATATAAGACAAACATAAAACAGCTATTAACCAGTCCTTTTCCATTCATTACAACAATTTCTTAGATAATCTCTTGAAGGTATTTCTTTTTTCATCAAACAGATACACAAAGAGCAACAAATAAAATAATCTAGAGCAGAATGAAGAGTTATTTGGGTCACAATTGCACAAAATTAAGCGCATTATACTAAAACTACTCTAATTAAAATGATTATTTTCATTAAGTATAAAAATCTTAATCACATATGGTATTTCTCAATTTAATCCTATCTCAATAATAAACAACTTTTCAAGGAAAACCTTGACCTGCTCCACTCTTCTCAGTTACTTTACATGCATGTGTAATTTCTTGAGCCCAGAGAGGAGGTTGTCAAGGAAAACCTTGACTCTCATCTGCTCCGCTCTTCTCAGCTACTATACATACATGTGTAATTTCTGAAGCCCATAAAGCAAGGGAACCAACCGGGAGGTTATAATTTGCTATCACTAATTGATAATCAGATATGGTTTATGATTAAATTACATTTGACCCTTCCTTCATCTTGATTAATTAGTAGCAGCCAGCATATGTCGGGTAATTCATCAAGAGAACAAATTTCAATCAGTAAAACATTTCAATTCTTTATGAATACATTAAAACAAATGTGTTAAAAAGTATATTTGCTCAACAGCTGTTGCTTTCAATTTGAACCAATCTATAATATTCCCAATTAGGGAATTGATTAATCCAACGATTTCAAATAGGGTATGCTGCAGAATGTATTAAAATCATCCATATTTGAGGCAAGGATTGGTAGACAAGACACATCCATCAAATTATGGAAGTTTAAACATGCACATGATTGCAGCATAAGACAGCAAATGTTTGGGGCATTTGCAGCAGACGACATTAAAATTAACTACCTAAGCAATAGGAACAAAGCTCTAAAAACTCCATTACTGAATAATTAAGAATGAAATCATAAAATCATTATGTTAGGAACTCCACAACTGAGTAATTAAAAATGGAATCATTATGTAAATAACTAACTACTACTGAAGAGAAATTTTAACTTTACAGTACTTTTTAGGGAAGGGGTTAAGCCCTGACCCATCAACTTGTCATTCTATGACTAATATAAAATAAACACATCAAACATGTTTCATCATAAATGCACTTGCAAAATATGCACAAATTCATAAATAAATGCTGAGGCAGTCTGTGATAAACTAGCATTCCTCAACTAGGGATTTCAATACTCCAATTCTCATTTCTTCTTTTATCAGAATGTTTTGACCCTTAGATTACTGGGTTATTTTCTAAAAATAGATTTTTGTGTTGTCTGCTTTCCAAAACCTTAAATATCTGCTTAATTTGTTGCAGAGAGATACCCAGGGTAGCAAACAGGTAAGATTACTGGCCAGCCGCCAATTTACTTGGCGGCTGGTCTGGATTGAACCTGTTTTCATAAGCATGAAGTCAGTTCCAGCACCATAAGGGTAACAAGTCTTATATTGCATTATTTCATGAGATGCCTCCAACAGAGAAAAGATCAACCTGTTAGCTATACAATTACTTATTTATTGATATGGGAGATAAAGAGATCAAGCTTCAATGACTCCAAATGAAAAACATTTAATACATTATAATACATATAAAAATATGTCACCCGTGGCACTGGAAAAAAGGCTCAACACCATTCTTTCCTTTTAACCATTTCCGAAGCTTTCCCTGATTAAAAAGTTACCGGTAAGCATTATCACCTGGATGATGTTCAGATGAAATATAAAAACATTTTGACAAAAAGAGAATTTGCTTGTGATGAGGAAATTCTCCAAATAAAATTTAATAATGATTTATGGACAATGTGTCATTGAAGTGAAATCAAATCCATATAAGGTAGAACACTCATCATGCGCCATTTTGACATTTATTCTTTTGTCGGACTACTTGGGTTGTACTCAGTATACATTGGTCAGGCCGGAACTATTCGGTGTTAAGCGAATATTTCCGTCCCAGACCGATGGATACCAAGAATGACCAAAGTAATCCAATGAAGGAAGAAATTCAATATTGCAAATTATGGATATTCTAATCTAAGGTCAAAACTGTTAAAACAATAAATAAATCTTTTTATCTTTTGATTTTTGAATTTCTTTATAATGATTTAAAGGAAGAAAACCTTTCACAGTCACAAGAACACTTAAAATAGATCACATGTTGTTCGAATCGTACTTGTTAGACTTCTCTTCGAAGTTCAAACAGTCTTAATGAGTACCAACAACAAATAACAAAAGATTGTTATATGAAAGGGAGTTAAATATCGTATCTTATCCAAATGTCATTTTATCTGATTACAGAGATATAAAGGATTGTCATGGTTGATAACTCATTATCCTTCTGCATTTAACCCTTTCCCAAACAATGACAACATTTGACCACTTTGTTGCAGACGACTTTAGAAAACATTGTGGGAAAAGGAGAAATTGCTCTTACGAGCAATTTTTCCTTTTCCCACAATGTATTCTGCCCTGTCAGAAGATTACTTTCCAATTTCATCACATTTTAAAATGTCATCTGCAAACTCTTTCAATTTGGGACAGTCGAAAATTTGTCGTTTGGGAAAGGGTTAAATTCATCTAAACAAAACTGATTGCGACTGAAGAACTGACTAGGTGTTTGCAGCTAGCCATGGTCCCCAAACTGATTGCTACAAAAAACCGACTAGGTATTTGCAGCTAGCCATGGTCCCCAAACTGATTGCTACAAAAAACTGACTAGGTATTTGCAGCTAGCCATGGTCCCCAAACTGATTGCTACAAAAAACCGACTAGGTATTTGCAGCTAGCCATGGTCCCCAAACTGATTGCTACAAAAAACTGACTAGGTATTTGCAGCTAGCCATGGTCCCCAAACTGATTGCTACAAAAAAAACTGACTAGGTATTTGCGGCTAGCCATGGTCCCCATTTTAAAACCAAAACAGGGTATTACATAGCTTTCTGTTGTGTTGTACCTAATCGGTAAAGTAGCAATTTAGTCAGGTGAAACATTTAGAAAGACAATTTTGTGAGAACCAACAAGCTACTATCCACAGCATCTTTCTACATGCTGTGCACTATTAAAACCAACTGATGCATACAGAATTTAACTCATACCCTCATATCAAAATTTGAAACTAGTCCAAATTGAAAGCAATAGCAGATGACAAAAAATAGTTCAAAACATTAAGTAAGCTACATAATATTTGATAGAAAACATTGTGACAAAATGATAAATCATTCAGATTCTTTATGAAGGGCTTCACATCAGTTTCAACATTTCTAAAGAAATAAAGTCATGCCTAAAGACACAACAAACTGAGAGAAATGCCATATTGCCAGGAGCAGGGATCAAACCTTGGAATAGAATCAAACCTTGGAATAGAATCAATCCAGGGAATTGAATCAAACAAGGTAATTGGATCTTTTTCTAAAAACCCTAACTGTCCTCTCCAGGTCAAATGGAGATTTCAAGAAATATCAGGCCATGGGAATTTTTTTTCAAGGGTCCGATTAAAAATCAAAGGGTTAAACCTACAACAATAAACAGCTTTTATCTAAATCCACTTAGAGACATTAATCAGCTTTAAAACACTTATATTTTACACTTTCCATAGGTAACACTTGAGAAAGTTTACACATATACTGATACTATAATGTGGGATACCTGCGGCTCCTTAATTGATCAGAAAACAAATTCATAAATGCCAACCCTGTAATCTTTATGTGTTTATTAGGATTTTGACCCATTGCTTCATATACCAGCATATTTATAAGAATTAGATTTATAAGGGAATACCGGTAAGTAGGAGGGTTATAAAACCATTGTGACAATAGGCATGGGTACCATATGACTGCTCCAGTCACAACTGCTTCTCCATTAATGAAAAAAAACAAAAACAGATTGAATATTTGAAGTTGCGCTGTGCAGGGTCTTTCAATTTGGCCTTGTCAAAAAAGAATGGATGAATTCATAATAGGAAATGTAGTCCCAATTCCGGCAGATAACGTAATTCCGTTGAGGTAGATTACCCATAATCCAACATTTCAAAACTCATTTCTTCGTCGGATAACTTTGGTTGTTCGTGGTACACATTGGTCAAGGCAGGAGTTATTCGGTTTAATCTGATGAAAGTATGAATTTTAAAATTGCGGATTATGGGTATTCTACCTTAAGGTCAAGACAAGAAAAACTTTCTTTAAACAGTAACTTGACAGCAGAACATTAGTTGTTTTTAGGACAGCAGGAGAAATTGCTCATGATCACATTTCAAGAATCTAGTACAATACTATAGCAAGTGCTTTATGTTTGTGAAGCACTGACTATAGTCTTGCATTCAACCCTTGATTTCTGGATTTTCCCAACCTATTTACAAATGCCATTTCATTTTTTAAATGCCAAAACACTGTCAGCAGGTCAGAAAAGAGAGCTTTCTGTGTAAGAATAGAAAGGATGTCAACAAAGTGTAACAAAAACGTATTTGTAAACCTTTGAAATTAATATTTAAGGGTCCATTTTCAACATTAACCTTTGAAAACTAATATTCAAAGATCCGTTTTGAACATCATCCAACCATTTAGATGCTGTTTACCCTTGCCCTTTGAATTCAGTGGTACTGATCAGTGTACATTTTCATGTTTTTACACATATCATTAATGAAAAATATATATGATAAAATCTAATTCTAATGGATCTCATTAGAATTGTATTAATTGGATGTTTCTAATAAGAACCAACAATACAGGATTTAGAGAAGCAATAAAGAAGTTAGCAAGTGGAATATTACTTTTATCTAGACTCCTGGATATTTCAGTTCATTTTTAAAACCTTTTGAAAAAACAGTTGTACAGCTTTTTATTGTTCAGTTTTTTAAATCCATACCCATTTCATTTACTGCTTTAAAAGGACCCTTATTTCACTAGATATCCAAAAATGAAAGACAACGATGTTACGGAAACTAAAACAGACTTTGTATATCCCTTCTGAAACCCTTTGTTGTTGGTATATCTATCAGAATCATAAATGAAAAACTAGAACAATTAAGTAAGTGTAGATGAGGAGATATATCAGAGGCTTTTGCATGTACAATCAAGCAGAGAAAAGATATACTAATACTTTATTTGAACTGAAATTAGAATTGTCTTGACAAAAATAATTCAAATATCTGGTAGACTAACCATAATCAATGCAGTTTTAGAGAAGAATCATAGAGGCTAACTAACTGTTATCTGGATCAATGTTTATTTGGGAAAGATGTAATCTCTGCATCAACATAGCAAAGTAATGACACATCAAACCTAACGATGTAAGGAGTATTAATACAGAATGAGATGAAAAAAAGTAAAACCATCTGCTTATAGCTTTATTTATAAAGATTTAACGTTACTATCAAAATCTTTGATTCTAAATATAAAGATAAAGGATTATTTCAATTATTAAATTGACCATCCAGTATCAAAACTATTTTTGGCAGGCACTTTAAACCTTTCCTTGGACATTTCACTGGTTTAAAACCAAATAACCAGCAGACATAAAATATGATAATTAACATGCTTTTTAAGGTTTATTGGAAGAAACCAGTCACAAATCAACAGTTCAAAACAATACTATAGCAAGAGCTTCACAAATGTATTAATAGAATTTCATACAGTATCATATGGAACCCTTGAAATGTTTCTTAATTTGTCCAACTAAAGATGTCTTAACAGGCATCCATGAAGATTGGGGTTAAATGCTTATCTTCAATATTTACAGGAGAATCCACAGTAATTGGGCCTATCATATTTGATGAAAACCCAGGGTTTTCCTTAAGGATTGGATTAGAAGGCCAGAAAACCTCTTTAGGAGGCAAGGGTGTCTGGGGACCAGCACACCCAAAATGAGCTTCACCTCTTTTCATGTACCAATAATATATCTTTTTAACCATTTTGCGAATTTGAGCCGGTTAGAAAAAGGCTGCAAACCCAAAACTCTTACACAGCAGCAGAGCTCCAGATAAAAGGCATAATCCCTGGGCTGCTTTACTCAACCATTTCTATAAATTGTGAGTAAAGTCAAACGATTCTTATGAGTACCCACAACATAAGTTTGAAATACTGAATGAATAAGACATTTAGGGCCTTTTTTCATAAGACTGTGAGTAGGTTCAGACCTGCTGATTGTAGGTAATAGTTTTTCAATGAAATTGCTGAATCTTGAAACCAAAAAAGCTGATGTGACTTTAAACTTTCGGGAAACTGCATGACTTTTGAGAAATTTCCGATTGGGAAAGTGCCTTTTTATGGCCTCTCTTGTATAATGAGGAACAGCTCTGCTCTTATCTGAATTTCTGTAGCAGTGTTGGGTTATCCTTTATCTAAGGTATAACTGTGCCTGGTTTGGGGTATTAAGTATGAGATAAATGCAATAAACAGAAGCTTTATGAGAATGCTAACGATTACCATGCAGAAACAATTGGCATTGGATGAGCCAGATGAAAAGTCCGAATACCAATCAAACCCTGTAGTAATAAATTTGACAAATCGCACATTTGGAAAGCATTGAATGAAAAGGCAATATTACTCATTTGAGAAAAAGTTCTCTCAGAAAACTTCCATCATAAAATAAGTTAGGGTTGAATTTGAAATGAGTAAATTGTTCAACTTTAATCATCGTATTCATCGTAAACCAGCCAAAAGTAAGGCTAACAACATGCTGGAATAATATACGATTGTATAGAATTACCTCATATCTCATCAATGAACAAACACGGAAGTGGGGTCAGAGGTCAGAAAGTTTCTTAGAAAAGTTAGGTACTTTCGTAAAATAGGAACCGAGATCGATTATGGGAAATCAAAAGAACGATCGGCAACGATAAGATGTAAAAGAGACTAACCTTTGCTATTTGAATTGGTTCGTTAAATTCCTTGCCACCCTGTAATCTAAATCCCCAGGGTAAACCTCCTTTTAATGTCACCGTGAATACCATCGTTTCACCGAAACCGCCATGAAATTACCTGGATAATCGAAAGGGTCAACCTGATATATCTCGCATCCGAAAAATTGTATATTTTCATAAATTCGATGTTAAATGTATACAATACGAGCATTATTATGAAATTAAACATTTTTATTCATTTGAAAATGTTGAAGGATGGATTGGTAGAAAATGATAGCATTTCAATGTTGATTATATTGTCTTCGGAAATGACATTAATGTTCCGCAGAAATCACTCCTAATTTGCATATCTCGTGTGTTTGTTTTCATATTTCAGGATGATGTAAGAACAAATATCGAATGACAGCTCGTAAATTAGCCTTTGATTATTTAGGAATAATCATATTCAAATGGGACGCTATAATATGAGTGATTTTTGGTCAGCAAATATGGAGTTTCAATAAAAAGAAATTTGACAGCGCACTGGTCGTTGGTGAACCGTGAAGTGTACTTCCGGTGTCATGGCAGCATACATGAGAAGAAATCTGTAGAGTAAATCAATATTTCAGGATCTCTCTTTAAAGAATCAATATGGGTAAGTACTAGTGAAGGCAATACATTGATTTCTTTTTGCTTGAGCAAAGGACATATTGTTTTAGAGCCAGATATGCATAAATATTGGTAAATGTCATTGAAAAATCAAGTCGGCTAAATCATCTTTAACTAATCAAAGTATCGCTGGTATTTAATGTCATAAAACAAAATTGATAATCAGTTTCCTGCATCTTTGGGGCGACATTATACTAGAATTCTGGTATCAATCGTAAGATGGAAGAAAGTAAATAATGGTATTCATGCAAATGAAATCACAGACGTAATTGAGTGTCAAATAAACTTCCTACAGGAAGTTAACTTTTTCCTTTTTTTGAGAGTTAAAATAAAAGGAAAATTTCCTTCCTGACAACAGCTGAACTTGACATGTAATTCCAGAAATACTTTGATTGGCCTCATCTATCAAACTGATCAAGATCAAGAAGATGCAGTCTCTTCTGTTGAGTTAAAATCAGTTGAATATCTATTTTTATAATGGCCTTAAGGATGTCTTCTGACTTATGTTTGTTATGGTCCTCTTCACCAGGTTCTTGTTCTTGTACAGGCAGGGCCTCTGCTGCCGATCGCCAATGTCGCCAAATGCGAAAAATCTCGTTAATTTGCGACATAAATAACAGTTTTGCGAAAGTGTTTGCGACAAACCGTATATACCAACCATGCATGACATAAGCGACCCGGAGTAATAGCCAGTTCCCGTACTGGAGTTATCGAGGCATTCTGCGTGTATGAGAACACAGGAACCAGCCCGGTAATGACCCGTATCTTTCGCAGTTTGCACGCAACCAAGTACGTACACAAATGACTGTCACTTATCGGATTAAAGTTTAATCACTTCATATGACTCATGCGGCAACAGTTATGTTTGCGCCGCGTGTGTGAAATTGCCCTGACACCTATCCCTGAAATTCGTGTGTAAAATAAACAGTTTGATGCGAACGCATGATCGGAGACAATGTGAAAATTACATGACAATTATCAAACACTGTCAGCTGTTGAAAATTAAAGACAGTGAATAACATACCTATTTTAGGTATGTTGCTCGTTCATCACAATGAAGCATTTACTACAAAGTTGGAGAGATGTATTCTCTTTATAAACTGACTGATTTTGCAATTTATTGCCAACTGAAAAAAAAAATAGAAAAAAATAGACCTTTTATTTTAACATTGGTTTCTGTCAATTCCAAAGCTTGTTTCATTTTCTTTTATAAATCCGCTCAGCTCAATTCATATGAGTAATGTGTTTCATGTTTTTTAGTATAATTTAGAGGTATTTTCAGACAACCCTTATGGTATCTTTAAAATACATTTATATTAAACGCAAAATAATGAAGCATGGGGGGACCATTCTTGCTTGCCTTTTATCAGGTGTTATACAGTCTGACATCAACTCTTTATTGACATCAAATTATTTCTTTTGTAAAACTATTTAATTACCACAGGGGAAGAGCCAAAGACTTCCCCATTAAATAGTAGTTTATGATAAGATAAATAAAGTAATGAGCTGCTGTACATAGATTTAAAACATTATAATGAACAAAAAGCTTCTTACTGCTCATTTCTAATAATTACCGTCAAGCCTCCAATTTTAAAATTGGCTCAACTTTTGGCTCCACTTTCTCAAATTTGGCTCCAAAAAAATCCAATTTGCGAAAATGGTTGCGACAAGAAAAAAAATTCCAGGGGAGGCTCTGACAGGACTTCCGGTCTTACATGTGATCGAACATTTATGATTGTAAATCAGTTCTTGGTCAGCCCAGAATTTATCAAGTCTATTTTTAAAATTGTTGATATTTATTGTGGTGACCATAGAATCTTGGAGGCTATTCCATAAGTTTGGAGATCTTACAGTAAAGATGCACCTTAAGTCTAATTGACTTACATTAATTATTAAGTAACATTACTCAAAGAAGACTTGTCTCATGATTGGGCAATGGGAATGACAACTTCATGTCGGCAATTTTCAACATCAATCAAGTTGCTTTCTTATCAGATGTGATTGTATTGCTGTGAGATCCCTTTGTTCAGTTTGGTAAATTGATGGAATGATGTCTCTTTCTATGCAATTATTTGTGATGAAAAAAAAAGGCCAAGACTCAGAGGGAGTCGTTCTGGAAGGACTGATATAACATTTTTTAATATACAATGCAAATGAGAAACTTATGGGTTTAATTGAAGACATTTACATTTGTAATATTAATGCAGTGATAATTTTTGGCCCAAAAAAATTTCCCCAAAACTCATTACTTCATTCTTTTTAATCATTTTTCTATAGAAAAACCCATTGATTTTCAAGTTTTGGTAAAAAAATACATTGATTTGATTTAGAAAAAAATCACTGTTAATGTAGGCATTGCATTCTAATTTCCATCAGTAATCAACACTCCATGCAGGAAGGCTGTAACATAACTGAAAAATTGCTGAGACAGCGTTGAACACCATACAAAAACATGGTCATGCGCTTTTAGATAGTTCTGGGATAATTGAACTTGTGCTTGGAGCAACACTTTTATTAATTAATAATTCCTTTTAAAGCTGCTGTAGACAAATATTTTTAGATGTTTAAAGGTCTTCAAGTTGTTAAAATTCAGTTTTTATCAAATATTGTCTAAATTTACTTTGATCAATATTAAAGAGGGAGAGAGGTTTTCAAGGTTTGCTAATGAACAATCTCTACTGTAAATCTGTAAATGTCTGCTACTTGAAAACCAGGGCATCACCTTCCACATTTTTTGGGATTGGAACGGAGAGATTCATGTCACTTTCAAGGGAGGGAGAAAGTCTGTCCTCTTGAAAAAGGATCTTTTAATGTGTTAGTAAACCCATAAAATGATGATAAACAGATATTGGGGGGAAAAAACACCAATTTTGATAAAAATGAACAAAGCAAATCATATTGAACAAAAGATAATTTGCTCATCATTTATTAATTGAATAAATCTATGTATTTAGATTTTTTTTTATTTTAAAAAGAATATATCCTTTCAAATCCTGACTTCAAGCCCCACCAACATGTCTGGGTTGGTGGGCATGATCTTTGGCAAGTCTCTTCAGAGCCCTAGCCTAGTACTGGTGGATCTAGCAAAGCTGTTACATCATACATAACTACAAAAATGTTGATGTGGTATTTAACACCTTACAAACTATTGACAGTAGAGTAAAGAGGTTGTCTGTTTCTTGATCCAAAAGACTTATTATTTAAATTCACAGTATATTTTCCTTTTTTGCACAAACAAATCTTAAATAGTCTGCAGGATACCATATTGTCCCATTATTGGCTTGAAAAGTGCCAAACTGTATTAATAGGACTATATAGTAAAGAAGTTGTCTGTTTCTTGATACAAAATCTTGACTGTTTATTTGAATTTCTTTGAAGTTCTTCTTTTCCACAATGATTTCAATAGATGTGTGCAGCATGCATATGTTGTCCTATGGTTGTCTGGGGAACTAATAAACTTTATAGTAAAGAGGTTGACTGATAAAAGCATCCAAAAGACCTATGGGTCAATTTTGAGCACTTTTTTCTTTTTCTTCAATGGTTTCAATGGTTGTTTGCAGTATACCATATTGTCCCATGGTTGTCTGGGAAAGAGGGCCAAACTATATAAACAGAACTTTAGAGTAAAGAGGATGTCTCTTTGAGGGCTCCAAAAGAGTTTTGATTAAAATTTGGAGCAAGTTCTTCTTTTTCGACAATGATTTCAATAGTTGTGTGCAGCATGCTCATGTTGTCCTATGGCTGTCTGGGGAAAGTTACAAACTTTATAAATATAGGACTCTAGGGTTAAGAGACTATCCTGTTTTATGACCAAAAGGACTATTGATTGAAATTTCTTTGAACAGACTGTTTACCATATTCCTTTACTCTGAAAACCATGGGAAACATAATCATGGCTCTTTCCATATTGCACTCATTTTCAACCCTTAGAATGTTTGGTAATTCTCTAAATATAGATTTTTGCATCATCTGCTTTCCCAAACCTTAAATATCTAATTAATTTTGATGAGGAAAGATTCTCAGAGTAGCAAACAGGTTCAATAACAGGTCAGCCGCCAATTTACTTGGCGGCTTGTCAGGGTCCAACCTGTTTGCATAAGCATGAAATTGGTTCCAGCACTTTAAGGGTTAACGTGATATTTTGAAGAATGATTAAGTCAGCATATTTACTCGTTCCTCAAGGAGCCTCTGAGTCTTAATTGATTGAGCATGAAACTTGAAATCACAAAGCCTGGCTCTCCGTTTTGGTTTGAATTGTGGTAGTGGTAGTTTTGAGTTTTCATGAGAGGTAGTCTTTAGGCTGACAAACTGAATGCCAATTATGGTACTGCATGTCTTGATCTGCTCTTATTATGGGCAATCAAGTATGGAGTTTGCTTCCATCCATGATCAGTTGGGTACTGCAGTATGAATTGAAAAAAAAAAAGTGTTGATGTAAAAACCCAATAAAGGAAAGAATAGATAAACCCATTACCCATGTTGCGCATTCATGCTGGTTATAATTGATAGCTACAGCTTTGACTCTATAAAGGACTACTCATGGATTGTGAGATTTTATTACATTTTTAGCTCACCTGAGCACAATGTGCTCAAGGTGAGCTTTTGTGATCGCACAATGTCCGTCGTGCGTCATGCGCCGTCAACAATTTCTTTAAACATCTTCTCCTCCTAAACCATTGAGCCAATCTTAACCAAACTTCACAGGAATGTCTGTTGGGTGATGCTCTTCAAAAGTTGTTCAAAGAAATTGATTCCATGCAGAACTTCGGTTGCTGTGGCATGAAAAAGGGTGAATTTCTGTTATTTTTAAAAAATCTTCTTGTCTAAAACCACTGGTCATAATTCAAAATAAATTCACAGGAATGTTCTTTGGAGGCCTTTTTTTAAAAGCTGTTTAAAGAATTTTGATATCTCGAAAAACATGGCCGCCAGGCTGCGTTGAACTTTGAACACGTTTTTGTTTTCAGGATATACATGCATGTTGAATTTATAACGTTACAGACATCTTTTTATCCACAAACCTCTGGGCCAATTTCAATGAGATATAAGGATTGTTAAATTTTTTTAGTTATCTTGAAAAACATGGCTGCCAAGGTGCATTGAACTTTGAACGCTTTTTTGTTTTCACTATATACAATCATGGTAAAATTCATACCTTAACAACCATCTCTTTTGCCAAAACCTCTGGGCCAATTTGAATGAGATATCATATGAAGCATCCCTAGTTGGAGGGAATAAAGCTTTGTCAAAAAAAAAATCAGTATGGTTGCCATTCCCATATTTGGTAAAAACCATGAAAAAGTTTTCCTGTCAAAAACCACTGGTCAGATTTCAAAATAATTTCACAGGAGTGTTCTTTGGGGGCCCTTCTGTAAAGATAGTTAAAAAAAGTTAGATATCTCGAAAAACATGGCCACCAGGGTGCGTTGAAATATGAACCTGTTTTCATTTCCACTATAAGCATGTATAGTAGAATTTCTAACAAAATACATCAATATAAATTTGTATGTCCAAGTATGCCAAAATGATAACAAAAAAATTGGCAACAATAGATGGTACCGGACAAAAGTGCAGGCTGATCTTCGTACATACAATCTGTAAAAGTAAAATATTCAGTTTCCGCATTGCAAGAACTATGTACCATTTTAATGTCCCACATCAAGCATACAGTGTCAAACTTGTGAAATTAGAATAAAAAAAAGGTCAATGCATAGAAGCACAATAAACTCTGTGTAAAAGTTAGAAGCAATGTTTCTATTTCTTCAAATAGGGGGTAATCTCAGGTGAGCAGTTCTAGTGCCATTATGGCCCTCTTGTTTAAATAAAATGGCATTACAGATCTATTAAGTAAACTACATCTATAATTGATACAATTATCATATTTCAAAACTGTGTAGTGGAGATATAACACATTTATGATGAAGGGGCCTCCGTGGCCTAGTGGTTAGAGTACAGAACTTAAAATCACATGGCCCCTCTCCGCGTGGGTTCAAATCCTGAGAGGGATATGGATTTTCATGAGAGGCAGTCTCCCGACTGACTTACGGAATGCCGATGGTTCTACCCGCCTTGACCAGCCCTTGTGGGTAGTTGAGAATGGGGTCTTCTTCCATCATGAAGAGTCGGGCATCGCTACATAACTGAAATAATGTTGATGTGATGTAAAACCCATATTAAAAAAAAAAAAAAAAAAACATTTATGGTGAAATCTGAATTTGATTTACTTGTCTGTAAATGCTGCATGTTTTTCTGCACTTGTCAGTCTCATGGTTATGTAGTCAATTTCCCTTGTCCATTAAGGCTTTTAGACAAGCTGGGCAAATACAGACTTTGACACCCCTGTTAACTGATATGGTATCTTAAAGATTGCTTTGAAAGGACTCTCAGAGGGCATTTTAAACAGAATGATTCCCAATGAAAGCATTTGAATTTTCGTGAGAGGTAGTTTTCCAACTTACATAAAAGATGCTGACGTTTTTACCCAGCTTAACCAACCCTTATTGGAAGTTGATTTATGGGCCTTCCTCAATTTTGGCATCGCAACATAACTGAAATGATAATGTGGCACTGTAAAACCCCATATATATAGAGGATAATCAACTCCATTCGATTGATATCAAAAATATGTCACGAGAATGGGTTGTTATCAGGTTGAAAAAACGAGTTCAAAGAACAAGTTTTTTCTACCTGATAACAACCCATTCAAGTGACATATTTTTGATATCTATCGAATGGAGTTGATTATTCTATTTATTTGATTCCATTATATTAAAAATAGTTGCCAAAATACCTCCATAAATGCAAAATGGAATATAAAATGGGAGGAACAAAGCAGTTAACAACGCCCATGACGTCCTTTTTGCGTCCTGTGACGTCATTCACGCGTATGAATACATTTTAGAATAAAAACATTTTAGTGCCGTGTGCAAAAGTGCAGCCATGACTTTAATGCAAAGGTATAGTAAAAAAGTAGTTACATCAAACAGATATCATCACTAGTGATGATATGACTTTTTGATATCATCACTAGTGATGATATGACTTTTTGATATCATCACTAGTGATGATATTCACTGTGACAAAATTGAAAATTAATACACTGAGAAATCCCTGTATTTCACTGATAGGAATATAATAAATAGAGGATAATCAACTCCATTCGATAGATATCAAAAATATGTCACTTGAATGGGTTGTTATCAGGTAGAAAAAACTCGCAGTGATTCAGATTGGACTTGTTTTCCTTAGGACACATGTCCTAAATGCTTATTTTTCTTCAGGTCATTTGTCCTAAATTGCCAGAAAAACGTCGGACACTACATTTTATCTTCATAAATTAAATTTGGGACATTAAATGAAACTATGAAGCTTACTTTCATTAACTCTTTAATAGAACTTTGATTAAAAACAACATGGATCATTTTAAAATAGTATTTAAGAATTTGGCAACCATCAATTTCAACAATACAACAATTTTCATTTAAAACAATTTCCTTGAGAAAGCCTTCCAAGCCTATAGGGCAGCTTCAAATGGAAACGCATTTCTTCCATTTCCATTGATCCTGACTTTCATGATCTGGTCCTGTGTTTCTGGGTTAAGGCGATTTCTTAGTGCAGTCAGAGTTTGATTCTGCACTGAGAACCCACGTTCACAGCCTGCAGTGTTTATTCTGATTCGCACACACTATGAAAACATGACGAACTAGGATTGGAGACCGATTTAGGGATAATTTGGAGATCGATTTCAATACGATTGTAAACCGGCTACAAGGGATAGTGGTCATCAGAATAGCATGGAGACTGATTATATATACAAGTAGAATGATACATCTGGCAGGTATTTGACGATTTTGAACCATGGAGACAGATTTTAGACAACTAGACTCTGCGAGTAAAGGGCATTAACGTACATTGGAGACAAATTTGACATTATTAGAACTGCTGTTAAAATTTGTTTATATTTCAATTATTTATCATTTTTTATTGTTTTCTGTCGCATTTTTAACCATGCTAAGTCTTAAATTTCGCCCTTAACTCATCCAAATCGAAAAAATACTATGCCGCTAATGTTGTCACAAATAAACGAGAAAGAGACTCCAATTTTTTACCATTCTGACTTGAAATGAGACTCCAATCTAGAGCCGACCACGAAAACATATTTCAGAGAGATATCCGAATATCACCGAATGTAACTATTTCTACAACAACAACAACAATTAACCAAAACAACCCGTAAAGCGAAGACTGTTTCAATTATTTGCCGATTTTTAGTTTCCCCTCCGTGATTTACCTATCCATACTTTTAAGTGTCGGTCATTTTGTCTGACGAATATATTTTTTATCGGCCCTGTGGGCCTACTGACTTTTTATTTGTCGGTCAAATTGAGATTTTATTGACCCTGGGCCGAAGGGCCGATTTTATCTGAATCGCTGACTCGTTCTTTGAACTTGTTTTTTCAACCTGATAAAAACCCATTCTCATGACATATTTTTGATATCAATCGAAAGGAGTTGATTATCCTCTATTTATCTAATTCCACTATATAAAGTATTTTTGCCAAAATACCTCCATAAACGCCAAATGGAATATAAAATGGGAGGAGCAAAGCAGTTAATAACGCCCATGATGTCATTTTTGCAACTTATGACGTCATTCACGCGTATGGATATTCTTTAGAATACAAACATTTTAGTGCCACTACGGTGTGGGAAAGTGCAGCTATGACTTAAATGCAAAGGAATAGTAAAAGAAAGTAGTTCCGTCATCACTGATATCATCACTAGTGAAGATATGACTTTTTGATATCATCACTAGTGACGATATTCACTGTGACAAAACTGAAAATTAATACACTGAGAAATCCCAGTATTTCACTGATAGGAATATAATAAAGACAGATAAACAGACTGATGGTTTGATGATTACTTTTATATGACAATTAGAAGAAAGCACTGAAGGAACAGCATCAATTAATGATTTATTATAGGAGACCACTAGGAAATCAGCCAGTACAACAAGGTTTCTAACAGTATAATACATTGTACTGTAGGTCCAGCCCTAATGAATACTGCAGTGTTTATTAAGTGTCATTTAATCCTTCACCAATTGACATATTTATTGTCCACCCAAAGGAGAATAGGTTGCAGAAGACAGCTTAAGTTCTTTTGAAATCGGAAAAATATTTCTCTGGTAGATAGAGAATTTGTTATGATTGAACAAAGATGCAATGTTCCTCATGGGGAAACTGTTTCCAATTAACCCTTATTCAAAAATGCCTCACTTTACCTTATTTATAGAATTGTAGCAAATTATATAAGATATTGTTGGGACAAAAGGAGAAATTGCTTTTGTCTTTGAAAAGCAATTTCTCCTTTTGTCACAATGGTTACTACCCTATGCCCAAAAGGATTTTGTTCATGCTATTTTTTTTTTTTGCTGTATGCTGTAACTGTTGTTAGCTGTGGCATTCAATTTGAGTATATCAGGGACTGGGTCGATGACTGCCAATTATTTCACCATGGAGTGTCCTAGGGTGAGACACATTTCCTAGCGTAGTACTGGTAGGTTATCCAGGGTACTGAATGATAATGCTTCAGATAGGGCCCTGTATGTTAATGAAGCAAGTAAAAAACAAAGGCCCAGTCGCAGAATTGCTTACGAAGGATGACTTCACCCTTATAGTGCTGGAACAGATTTCATGCTTATGCAAACATCTTATATCCAGGCCAGCCGCCAAATAAATTGGCGGCTGACCTGTGATCTAACCTGTTTGCTACTCTGAGTATCTGTCCTCATTAGAATTAAGCAGATTTTTAAGGTTTTGGAAAGCAGATGACACAAAAATCTATTTTTAGAAATATTAGCCAGCATTCTAAGGGTTAAGCATTCAAAGGGTTAACCCTTTACCAAAAGCAAAACTTTAGACTGTCCAAATTGAAAGTGTTTGCAGACAACATTTCAAAATGTGATGAAATTGAAAAAAAATCTTCTGATAGGGCAGAAAACATTGTGGGAAAAGCAGCAATTTCTCCTTTTCCCACAATGTTTTCCAAAGTCGTCTGCAACAAAGTGGTTAAATGCCGTTATTGTTTGGTCAGGGGTGGGTTAAACATCCAGTTATGGGCTATTCAGTATCTCCTTCAGCGCCTACATGGAAATTTCCATAACAGTTTCAGGAAGTGCCCCGTGTATTAGGGAATCAGAAGTATTGGATATGATAGGATGTGGAGTGTGCCGTAATTGATTTTAAAAAAAAATATTTGAGATTCAATATGGCATCTAATGAACCAGGAGGTAATGGTTTGTCTGTAAATTTCTTTTTCGATTTCGTCTTAAAGTATCAAGTTTCTGTCATCCCTTTTTGAATCGGAATGATATCAAAGATTAATGTAATGATTGGTTTGGGTGACTTGTTATTCTGGTTGGATACAACACGATGCTGCAAACTAACTGGACAAGTTGTTTAGATATAAAAGTTTTAAGTTTCAATATGGCATCTAATGAACCGGGAGGTAATGGTTTGTTTGTATCCATTTTCGATTTCAACTAAAAAGTATCAAGTTATGAAGTTTCTGTCATCTCTTTTTGAATCAGAATAATATCAAAGATTGATTTGTATAACCCTTTCCCAAACAACAAGTTTTTGACTGTTCCAAATTGAAAGAGTTTGCAGACGACATTTTAAAATGTGATGAAATTGGAAAATAATCTTCTCATAGGGCAGAAAATATTGTGGGAAAAGGAAAAATTGCTCGTTACGAGCAATTTTTCCTTTTCCCACAATGATTTCTAAAGTCGTCTGCGACAAAGTGGTCAAATGTCGTTATTGTTTAGGAAAGGGTTAACTGGTTAGATTCCAGTTCAAAGTTTTATCTGCTGAAACATATTGAATTTAGTAATAATTATGTAGAGTTTGTTAAATCTGGCCCATTTAAAGATGAATTGCAAATTGATGGAATTCTGATTAACCTTTGGACAGTATTGATGTCATCGTGGTTGTCAATACTAAGTGGAAAGATATTGTTTGGGTTGGAGTTGGCAGGTGTCGTCAATCGGATTTATATGTGAGGTAGTCCCGTCATTGATTTACAGAGTGTAAATGGTTCTTCCCTGCTTGATCAGCCTCTATGGTTGGTGGTCACATTTGGGGTCTGCCTGAATTGTCATGAGACCGGCATCATGATATAACTGAAATATTGCTCACACAATGTTAAAGCTATATGAATGAATAGGTTTAAAGGTACAGTCAAACTTGTGTTAAGAGGCCAGCCTATTGGACAGAGTAAATTGGCTGTTTAAGACAGGTTGGCTGCTTAAAACAAGTTGATATACACTATAAATCTAACAATGGGACTTTCTGCAGTGGCTGTTTAAGGCAGGTTGGCTGCTTAAAAGGGTGGCTGCTTAACACAAGTTAGACTGTAGTGTCTACGACACTGGGAGGTTGGTATTATCACTGAAAATCTATCAATAAATGTAAACAATAAGGAAAACCCTATCAATTACTATTGATTGATAAGACTTGAAATCATCTTGTGATGAAAGGAAACCTTTCAGATAGATCTCCTTTTGCCAAAATGATTTTTTATAATGTAGGCCTCAAAGACGAACAAAAGTATAAAAGGTGAAATGGGTGTTGATTATGTGTTTTGGGAAAATAGTTTTACACAAATATGAACTTGTGAATGACACAGTATCTGTACAGTGTTTCCAAGAAATTCAAAGCCACACCAGGTTTTGTTGGTTTTCCAATTCAGCAATTTCCTAAAATTAACAGTCATCGTAAGCGTCTCCAAACATCTCATGCTAAAAGTTTGCTAAAGTTCAAAACAACATTCACTCTTATTTCAATATTGATATAAGCATTATTACATAGTAACACATCATTGGAATCGTTTCTCCCAGACGTTGCCAATGAAGTATCACATGACAATATTGTACTTTTATCTACGTTAATATCGCTGTTCTGTTAATGACGGCTTTAATGTCATGTTAACCCTTAGAATGCTGGGCAATTTTCTAAAAATAGATTTTTGTATCATCTGATTTCCAAAACCTTTAATGTCTGCTTAATTTTGACGAGGAAAGATACTCAGAGTAGCAAATAGGTTAGATCACAGGCCAGCCGCCAATTTACTTGGCGGCATGTCTGGATCTAACCAGTTTGCATAAGCGCGAATTGGGTTCCAGCACCATAAGTGTTAACACAAACACATCAGAATGGTTTTGTCTGAAAATAAGTTCGTAAATTTATTACCTAAAACTTACCGTTACATTTCCTAAAAACACCTATACCTACCTAGTTCTGCTCAATAGTGGATTCCCCCACTCAGCGCTTATAGCTAAATGACCAGTATAACATCTTTAACATAGGCAAATATTTTCCTTAAATTGTTTATTAAGACAGTACTCTGGGCCTCATCTTAGCCCTTTCTTAAACAACAAATTTTCGACTGTCCCAAATTGAAAGAGTTTGCAGACGACACTTCAAAATGTGATGAAATTGAACTATTTTCTTCAGAAAGAGCAGAAAACCTTGTGGGAAAAGGAAAGATTGCTCGTTACAAGCAATTTCTCTTTCCCACAATGTTTTCTAAAGTCGTCTGCAACAAAGTTGTCAAATGTCGTTATTGTTTGGGAAAGGGTTAAAAGAGCATGTGTGGACAGCTAGCTTATGATTGTAAGCCATAGGTACAACAATTTTTGGGGGTTTTTGCTTTGAACATACTTTTTAAAAGTTTTTGCAAGAACTCTTTGGAAGATGTTTATATAGGTCATTTGAATAAGTAGCCCAGACATAGAGAAGTAATGGAGAAGAAACTGATGGAAAATGTACCTCTAACTGGGACCCCTGCAATCATATTGATTGACTCACACTTGGTAAACTCAGGCCCTTCCTGCTGGGATAGTTTGAAGAGCCAGTTGCTAACCAATAACCTGATAATGGAGTTTTAGAATCTGCCGACTGTCCCAAATTCAAAGAGTTTGCAGACGACATTTCAAAATGTGAAGAAATTTGCAAATGATCTTCTGTTAGGGTAGAAGACATTGTGGGAAAAGGAGAAATTGACATGGCGTTAAACACCACTTAAACAAAACCTTAGAATTGTGACAGAAATGTCACTAATCTTGCACTTCATAATAATTGTCGTCTGCTGTTGCTTTTAATTATGGGGGATTGAGTTCACCATAAGTAAAACTTTAACTTAAATTTTCTTAAAATAAATTTTTGTGGCATCTGCCCCTCAAAACCTTAAGTATCTGCTTAATTTTGATGAGGAAAGATACCAAAGTAGCAAATAGGCTAGATTACAGGCCAGTCGCCAATTTACTTGGCGGCTGGCCTGGATCTAACCTGTTTGCATAAGAATGAAGTCTGTTCCAGCATTATAAGGGTTAAATAATCATTGAGATAGCTGTTTAAGGGTCTTCTGATGGTGATTGGTTTGCTAAAACTCATTACCCTTCCTTATTACACACATAAATCTGAACACTCTGCGGTGAATGGGATTTTATGGTTGGACCAAATTGAAAACAACAGCAAGTAGTAATTATAGTTTAGGAAAAAATATCAATTAGTTCGTTTGAGACCTCAGTGATAAAAGGAGAAAGTGCATGTTTTGAGTTTTGAACAAGTGTTTTGTTGCAACAAATGGTTTCTTGCAATGGTTACTGATCAGGGATGGCAAAATTAATTATCTGTTTTGCACAGCTTGTTAAAAAGCCTTAATGGACAAGTGAATTTTTACTGATATTTACTATACAACCATTTAGCTGACAAGTGCAGAAAAGGACAAGTTTTGCATTTACAGACAAATTAATCAAAGTCAGATTTGACCACTCCTGCTGATGTGGGTAAAATGTTAAAGGGCAATTCTTAACAAAAGAAGGGTCCTGTTTGGCCCAGTGGTTAAATTGGCGGGCTTCACTAAGTTTGAGTCCCATCTTCACCTCTGGTTTTGTGGGTGTGACCTTTGGCAAGTCACTTTAGAGTTGTGGATACAGGAAAGTCTTTACATATCTGAAAACTTGTTGATACAGCGTTAGCACCATTCAAACAAATCATAAAGCTTTTTTTCTTAGGGCATAAACTTTTATTCTTTATTTCTATTGTTATTACTTATTGCTTATGCTATTGTTAAGAGATTGTTTCATCTGCAGTAGATGTGGAATTCAGGGATTGCTTGGAAAAAAAGTTAACGATAAGACAGCCCCTGAAGCTAAAACTAATTAACACTTCTTATATTGCTTTCCACTAGTAATCATGTGTCATTTGGTAACCCATTCCCCCTATTACCATACAATAAAGACGTTCAACAAGTTTTTTGCAGACGACTGGAAAACATTGTGGGAAAAGGGGAAATTGCTCTTGAAGAGCAATTTCTTCTTTTCAAACAATGTTTTCTGCCCTTATCTGAAGATTGTTTTTCAAATTCATCTCATTTTGAAATGTCTTCTGCAAACTCTTTCAATTTGGGATTGTTTTTCAAATTCATCTCATTTTGAAATGTCTTCTGCAAACTCTTTCAATTTGGGATAGTTGCAGCAAAATTTTGTGTTTGGTATAGGGTTAAGGTATTTTAGTGAATGATTCAAGTTTGATAAGCATTGGCAATCAATGAATGCGTTGTTTTGAAAAACATAGCTTCATATTTCAACTAATTCTAGTTTTTAAGTTACCATGTACTTTATCTATTTACACCAGCGACAGAAGATGATACTTGAATAGAAAAACAAGCAAATACAAAATGGAGTCATTGATAGGTGCAACATCCATTGTATTATAACATACACACCCGGTACTGTTCAATTTACATATCTTTTACATAGATTCTGACAGAATCTTAAAGCTTTAAAATTCACTCTCGATGGCTGTTGTTGAAAATGACGTCAAACTTATATCTACTTTATGTCTATTTCCAGATATGCTCAGTGCTGTTGAAAATGATGTTAAATTTATATCTATTTTATGTCTATTTCTAGATATGGCACCATTGCTTGAAGCCATTCGGAAAGCGGAGTCGGATGTGGATAAGGACAAGGCTCTTGATGATTTACTGGAACAGTTTGTCGATCCAAATTATGGTAGGAAATGGCAAACCATCAATGGACATTAGATTGACATCAGTGGAAATAATGTGCCCCAAACGGGCTCATTATGTTCAGATTTTTCTTGTTTTTAAGATTTTTTTTTTATTTATATCTTTTTGGGGATGGTTTGGAGTCTTTTGTATGGTTAAACCCTGTGTCAACAATTTTTCAGTAATATTGCAGCTTTCTTGGGACTCACAAGCGCTTGGCTAGGGGTTTGAGCCCATTTCAACCAAAGATTTAGATACACTTAGAGAGGAGAGGTTTGACCTATGGCAATTCCTTTGTGGGTTTCAACAAACAAACAATTGTAGAAGCAAAAAACTGTCCTAAGTTTGGAACAAAAATAAAACGCTAGCAAATATCTTGTACTTGTTGAAATGACCGACATAACGTCAAATTTACTGAAAGTACAAAAATATTTAAGCATCCTAATGTACTTTGTGCGTAATTTTACTCTTTATTCCATACTATGTATTTTGTGCATTGTGCTTACTTGTATTTAATCTTAAGGCACAAAAAGGAAGAAAAATGTTTAAAAAGAAATTTGCCCACATGATTATTTCCCATCACTGACCTGGCTGAACTTCAAATGCTTGTTATAGGTACAATGACTTGACATTTCTTCAGGCCCTCAATTTGCATCTTTGTAACTTGTTAAAAGGTAATCAAGTATGTATTGTCACATTTTTCACTGTTTGGATTCGATAATGTGTATGTGTGAATACAATAATTTATGTTTTAACATTTTAACTCATATAAACACTAAATATCTCTTTCTGAATGAAGAAAAACCTTCCAAAGTCCATCACTATAGCCTCTTGGCGACACAGGACCCTTTCAAATCATATTGGTAGAGAATGGCTTACCATCAATAGAATTAACATGCCCAAATGAGCTCGTTATGTTCAGAATCTCCTATTTTCATTGGCTGCCAGATCAGAAAATTTGTTTTGGTTCTGTTCTACTGATAAAATCATGCATTCCACTATATTTTAGAACATATCCCATCAAGGTCGAATGACAAACACCTAATATTAATTATAATGAATAGCGTTTTCTTTAGGATAAAAAAGCCAATCTGAGAAAAGAAGAAACTTTTCATTACTTATTATTTAGTAGTGTGACAACGATTGTACAAATCAAATTAACGTTTATCACTCCAAGAGCTCAAAACTCTGAGTTAATCCCTTTAAATGAGCTGTTCATCTAAAATGATACCCCAAATAAAAAAAGTGATTTGCTAAAAATGTTGTTTTATAATATTTTCAGACGACAAAAAAGATGACATGTCACAAAGTGTTCTAGATAAGGGCCTACTTGATGAATTACTTGCCTATGTAAAAGATGAGAAATACACAACTAAAGTTGCCAAAGTTTTGGCGGAAGTTGCAAAAACAGGTAAGCCTATACACTGTTTTTTTTTGTTGCTTGCTGAGTTATGTATTACATAATCAAAGTTCTTACCCCATTGAGCAAGTTATGCTTCAACGGATATGCTGTAGATGTCGACAGAAAATGCCAGGGTTTTATTTTTTCTCACCTTACTGGCAAATTTTAACCTGTTTCTTTATTTTCGAAACTGCTACAGAAGAATGGATGAAGCTGTTATAAGACAGTAACCATTACCTGTCAAGTTTGTGGACTTGATAGCAATATGAGAAACTGTTTGCCATTGAGAGTTTGTTGAATAGTCTGCTGTAGATGTGTGAAAGCATGAATAGATAGATGGTTCAATGTAAGACTATAGTTAGTGCTTCACAAACATGAACCACTAACTATAGTATTGCATTGGGCCATCTAAATTATGATGTAAAGGGTTAAATATAAGTGGTTAGTTGTTTTTTGAAATGCGATAAACACTTTGGGTGTTGCATGCTATCCAATCCAGAATCAGGCTTTCCTATAAACCTCTTTAACCCATTCTCCCATATAGGAATATTTCACCGATCCAAATTGAAAGTAGCAGCAGACGCCAAAAGTAGCTTCAAAAATTACCTTCATCAGACAACTGTAGAAACAGTCGTGGCAAAAGAAAAAATGGCTTTTTACAAAAACAAGTTTCTTTTTTATCACAACAGTTTGTCTCTTCCCAATTTCTCAAAGAATTACAAGTTACCTTTCATACCCTGTTTTTGTTATTGAAGTTGCTGTTTCTTTCAGTGGTGACAAAAATCCAATATGAAAGAATGAGTTAAAACATTTTAGGGAACTGATCTAAGAGAAAGGGGGGGGGGGAGAGTATTAACACAAACAAATTTTCGGGTTTTTTGCAAAGGAGAAAGCAGTTATAGGAGAGGAAACTGAGAGAACCAGCGAATAACATTCAATCAATAAGCACAGCCGCTCCTTACTGAAGCAATGTGCCAAGAATACGGAATTGCTTGTACCCAAAACTCCATAAACCCTTTACCAAAACACCGAATTTTGGACTGTCCCAAAATTGAAAGAGTTTGCAGCTGAATTTTCAAAATTTAATGAAATTGAAAACAAATCTTCTGGTAGGGCAGAAAACATTGGGGGAAAAAGAGAAATTGCTCGTTGAGAGCAATTTCTCCTTTTCCAACAATCTTTTCCCGGGTTGTTTGCAACAAACTGGTCAAATGTCGTTATTGTTTGGTAATGGGTTAATCCATCTTCTCAGATGGGATTTTCTGACTGGTCCAAATTGAAAGATACTGCAGAGGACAATTGTTGTCTTTGTGGAAAGCCATTTTTTTGGTGATTTGATGTAAATCACTAAGGCATAAGGAGAAATTGCTCGCCAGGAGCAATTTCTGCTTTTTGAAATTATGTTTTTCTGTGTTATCTGTTTCTTAGAAACATATGTACATGAGTGAAAAGTTCAAAAATTGTTCAATGAGCCTCCATTGTCTAGTGGTTAGAGTACAGAAGTTGAAACCACATGACCCCTCTCCATGTGTTCAAATCCTTGTGACGGCATTTGGATGAGAGGTAGTCCCCTGACTGCCTCAAGTTTAAGTTTAAACTTGTTTATTTTACATTGATTGTGAGGGAAGCTTGAAGCTTACTTAAATTACTCTCGATGACTGCCTCCTGGATACTACACAAATACTCGCACCGTTTCGTGGGTTAGTCCTGGCAGTATTCACATTGACTAACCGGGAAACGAACCCGGGACGCTCATAACGAGAGGCCGATGCTCTACCACTGTACCACTGTTGCCAACTGACTTTAGGAATGCAAATGATTTTACCTGGCTTAACCAGCGGTTATGGGCAGTTGAGTATGGGGTCTCCTCCATCAATAAGAGTCTGGCATCACAACTTAACTGAAATAATGTTGATGTGATGTAAAACCCTATACAAATAAAAAACAAGTTATTTGGCATAACATGACTTTGTTCATTAGTTTCCTTTGTGTCTTCCTCAAAACTAGGGAAGCATGAAACATGGAGATGTTTCTTTTTTCAAAGCATTGTGATTGAAAGATTATGATTATTGCATATAGTTTAAATATCTAGCAATACATCTAAAATACTTTAACAGTTTGACGGGGCTGTTTACAAGTTGCTGCCACGTTTTCGAAGCTGATGCATTTTTTATTTCCTGCCTGCAATTTCATGCTCGAGTGAAATGCACCAAACTTGCACTTAACTTAGACTGAAGCAAGGGACACATTTGATTATGTGGGATTCCCTGTGAAAAATAGCTTTAACCTATTTCCTTAACCCATTACCAAACAATAACGACATTTGACCAGTTTGTTGCAGACGACTCTGGAAGACATTGTGGGAAGAGGAGAAATTGCTAATAAAGAACAATTTCTCCTTTTCCCACAATGTTTTCTGCCCTATCAGAAGATTGTTTCTCAATTTCATCACATCTTGAAATGTGTTTGCAAACTCTTTGAATTTGGGACAGTCGGAAATTTGGCGTTCAGTAAAGGGTTAACTTTCACTGAACCCAGCAAAGCATTTGATAATGTCGGATTCTCTGTGAAAACTAATTTCCTTATGGATTTATTATGTTAGATGTTAATTAATGTTAATATGTATTACTTGATTGGTCACTGATCTGGAAGAAACTGTATTTAGTAGCATTTGTACCCAAGATCATTTGGAAACTCTGTGTTAACAAGAGAAATTGCTCACTATGAGCATGACACTCTTCTCCTTGGCTCAAAAACTTCATAGTTAATTAATTACTTCTAAATGCAATTTAAAACGATTATTTATATGGTCATAATTTACTGAGTATTTTGGGCCTGCGGCCTTCATTTACAAAAATATTTTGAACTTTTTTTTTCAAAGTTCTTTTTTACAAACATACATGTTTGTAATGTGACCTTGTTCATTAGTTTCTTTGATATCTTCCTCAAAACTTTTAAAGGATGAAACACATCTTTTTGAGATCTTTTTGTATTCCAAGAAATTTTTATTAAAAGATAATGCTTACAATGTTTAAAGTTCATGTATCCAACCAAAATTCATATGTATTCCTCTACAGATTTTACCAGGTTGTCTTCTGCAGATTTATGCTGTAGTAAAATGCACCGAACTTGCAATAAACTTGTACTGAATTCCCCTAACCATTTATTACATGTGAGAATTACTAAATTAGCTTTAACATACCGGTATTTCCTTATCTGGTGGGTGTCTAACCCTCATAGTGCTGGAACCGACTTCATACTTTTGCAAACAGGTTGGATCCAGGCCAGCCCCCAAGTAAATTGCCAGCTGACCTGTGATATAACCTGTTTGCTACTCTGACGATCTTTCCTCATCAAAATTAAACAGATATTGACGACACAAAAACCTTTTTTTTTTTCTAGAAAATTACCCAGCATTCTAAGGGCTAATGTAGTTTTTCATAAGTCAGCTGCTGCTGACTTGTTTCAACCACCAATGGACATACTGTCCTAGTTTTAACAAGTTTCTGCTGTTAAATGTCACATGGAGAGGAATGTACCAAACTTGCACTAAACTTATATTAAAACCTAAGGGAACCATTAAATGTTTGAAACATTTGATTCTGTGTGAAAAACTTGTCCTTTCAGATTTTTTTTAACATTTTCCTTCATACATAACATGTTTAATGCATATTTAACTCATAAAGATAAAAACAACTGCTGCTAAAGAATAATTGCTCTTCAGATTGCTCCAAACTCTGATAAAATAGTTTACTATTTTCATTAAGATATTCTCACAAATATAATGATTCTAATGCATCTACCAGTGGTCGGGCGTTAGCTTTGGGATCGGAGGGTCCTGGGTTTGAGTCCTGGTCGGACCATGGGAATTTTCCTGGGCAAGGAATGTATCCCCAATCCACCCAGGTGTATAAATGGGTACCTATGAGGGAATAAACCAATGTGCTATGGCTGCTATTGTTCGCTGTATGTTAACGACCGGTTGTTGCCCAGTGATTGGGGAGGTAATTGTAAGGTCTCTTGAATATGCAAAAGTTAAAAGTACACTGCATCAAAAGAAAGGTGCCCATGATTAGCAATATTCTTATTGTCACTCTGACTTCTTCACAATATTTCAGAGATGTAACTTTTGATATGTTGCACTATGCTGTTTCTTTGGGGGAAGCTAGTCCAGATTTCTGGTCTCGAAGGCTATTGATATATTGACTGACCCCTTCGTAGCGAAGCACGAGAAATGTCCAAATGTTGAAAGAAGCTGCATTCATGACTCATTATTGAGACTATGGAGAAGCCAGCTTTTAGATAAATGCAGGAATTCCTTTCCGCACACCCTGCGTGTGTCTCGTGACAAGGGGCGGTTAAACATTTTTGCCTTTGTAAGATAGTCCTTTTAAGAATCCAGTAACTACAGTTGAGCCTCGTTTATCCGGACCCCGGTTATCCGGATGTCTCGCAATCCGAACGAAATTGTTAAGGAACGGAATTATTGGACCAGTTTGTTGCAGACGACTTTTGAAAACATTGTGGGTAAAGGAGAAATTGCTCGTGACGAGCAATTTCTCCTTTTCCCACAATGTTTTCTGCCATATCAGAAGATTATTTTTGAATTTCATCACATCTTGAAATGTCGTCTGCAAACTCTTTCAATTTGGGACGGTCAACAATTTGGCGTTTGCTAAAGGGTCATAAGTATACACGTGCATACAGACTGTTTATGTCTTAATGTGTATAAGAACATGCTCTGCTTCATTAGTATGGATAATTCGGTCATCCGGACATTTTGTTGGGAACGGACGTGTTCGGATTAACGAGAAATCACTAACTATAACAGTTTTATATTTGACTGAAAGTCGGTGCAATATTGGACAAATATGGGTCTTCCTAATCTTGAATTTCCTGGAGAAATCTCAATAAAATTCATCCAATATTTCATGACCTGCAGACGAAATAATCAAACACCAACTCTTCTCCAAGTAATACCTAAAATGTTCTTCTCTGTTGAAAGGTACAGTTAAAATCATTGTAAAGAAAAGAAGAAAATGTTTGATGGAGCAATTTTTTTTTTTTGTCAATGTGTCGACTTTTTTTCTTTTTTCGGACACAATAAAGATAGCATCACCATCTGTATCCTTTTGGTTTTGGACAGTCAAAAGTAATGTGTCAAAATTATTCATTTGAAACATGGATGAAAAGAGAATTTGTTAAAGGAGACATAGTGATCTTTTGGTACAATGATTTTTTTTGCAGATTCACTTATTTTCCAAACAGAACAATGTTTAAGATTACCACATTGTTTACAGGACTTGTTAAAAGAAGCACAGAGTTTTATCCCATAACAACCCTTATTTGACTGTCCTATGATTTGTAGTTATTTATTATGCTTTTAGAAACAAGATGAAACATCATTAACCAGCATGTGAATGGATAGGTTTTACATAAGTGTCTGAAGTCTGGCTTATCCTGTCAGTCTGTTTCTTTATAGCAAGTATGTTGCCCTAAAACTATAAAATCTGAGTAAAATGAGTAATAAAATACGAAACAATAGGTTAAAACAAGGAAACACAAGCAAAAGACTCAAATGGTGAATTTGTCTGATTATTTGGTCCCTGACATTTTACGCATCTGCGTACAAATTGCACCTAGAAAATGTTTATCAAAGGTCTACACTGAACCTCTTTTAGGATTCACATGATTATTTTCTTGAAGTCGTATGTCTAATTTCTTGTTAGAAATACAGTCTAACTTGTGTTAAGCAACCACCCTTTTAAGCAGCCAACCTGCCTTAAACAACCACTACAGAAAGTCCCATTGTTAGATTTATAGTGTACATCAATTTGTGTTAAGCAGCCAACCTGTCTTAAACAGCCAATTTACTCTGTCCAATAGGCTGGCCTCTTAACACAAGTTTGAATGTACCCAGATGGAATGTTATAAAGAAATGAAGACTTCCATGATGGGCATGCCCGTAGACTCCCTCACCCTGTGTACACTTTCTCATGGCTTAGCCACGCCCCTGATGGAAGTCTGAAAATTACGTTTTATGATAATGGGATTATGCTGCAGATGAGAATCTTCATAAGCGTGAAAGATTATGTAAATTTGGCATGGCCACAAGAGACACCCGACCAATCGTATCTACTCGGCAATCCCCGTAACAAGTCGGAAGATATACCTCGTAGGCAGTACATGAATACACCAGAAATCCTGGGGTAATTCGCCTTATTTCCGGCGGCTAACGCAAAATGCACATGGGCACTAAATATGTATTTAAATACACACAAATTGGTTATATATCACAATTGAATGTTTGTTTTTACCCTTTTCATTAAAGATGACCATATCAACACATCTTTGATTCATATTTTGTCAATCGTATCTATTCGGCAATCCCCGGCTTGTGCCGGGGATTTCCGAGTAGATACGATTGCAAACGGACATGCCCTTCGTTGCTGACCTACTTTCAAAAATGGCTCCCCATTGCCTCCGAGGTTATTTTAAGAAATGGCCGAGGTGTTCCGAATGACACCCGACATGAATGTTTTCTCAGCACAGAAAATCAATGCAGACATAACCATGGTCAAGATGGGAGGGGGGGTATTAAATCATTAAAAACTCTTGATGTTTGGTTTCATTGACTTTTCTTTAGGTGTTTTATAAAATAGTACAGCTTTAAAAAGAAATTGTGAAGTCATAAAGAGATAAACGTTGATTTACTTCCAAAATATCTCACATCTGTGAACAAGAAGGTTTTAGATAGCTTTAGACTATTTGTCTTCATAGAGAAGCAGATGTCAAGCAAAGAATCTGTGGTGGTCTAGTGGTTAACATCTTGGATTTGAGATCAAACTGTCTGTTATGAATCCAAAATCTGACCAATGATTTTATCTTAGAGTGTCCTTGGGCAAGACACATTTGCTAGCCTTCTAGTGGTGAATGAACCAGGAAACTATATTGCTCAATGACGAGAGCTGATCATTAATGGATGAAAGAAAGAAAAGGAGAGAAAAAAAGCAGAAATAATGACTTCCTAAAGAGATTTGATTGCGAAAAATTGTCAGCAGATCCCAAAGAGATTTGACAGTGGACAAATTGTCTGCAGACGAACTTTGTAGTGTAATGTGATTGGGTGCTTGTAGACACTTGATTAACCCTTTATTGCCAGGAATGATGTCTTAATCTTTTCCTTCATATAATATAAACTCTCCTTTGTAGCATAAAAACCTCAAGAAAAAATTGTATTGAAAGAAATTACTGCTGATATTGAGGATTTTTTTACATTTGCCTTTTGACACAAAGGTTTTCTGGCTAATATCATGAAAAAAGAAAGTTGTTTTTTTACTCTTTATAAATTGTTGTCTGCTGTTCTTTATCATTAATTTTTGTTGTCTGCTGTTGAATTTACTTTAGAGTAACTAAATCTGATATGGGAAATATGTCAGTAATTTCCTTTTTTTCTTTTTGGCATCAAAGGTGTCTTTTTTCCCATTATCCCAAGGACAATGATAACTTTTCATTTTTTATTGTTGTTTAATTTGATTTTGATTTTGAGTCACAGAACCCAAGGGTTGTGCATGACCCAATGGTTTAGTTGGCAGACTTGAAACTAGGGGTCCTTTGACTAGGGGTCCTTTGAGGTTCGAGCCCAACCGACACCTCTGGCTTTATGGGAATGTCCTTTGGCAAGTCACTTCAGAGCCCTAACCTAGTAGTGGTGGTTCCAGGAAAGTTGTAACAAAACTGAAATTTTTTTGATATGGTGTTAACCACCATACATACAAACAAACAAATATGTGGAAATGGTTAAGAGTTAGCATCAAGAGGACTTTAAAATATCAATGCTAAGCTCAGTTATTGTTTATTATTGAGATTTTTGGCAAAATGGTATTTAAAAAAGAATGTTTGCTGCCAGGACTTTTGGTGTTGTCTGTACGAGGTAAAGGTTTAATTGAAAGCACTTGTTTCCATTGACAGCTTAATGCTTCCTGAACAATTAAGCTTAGGCTCATATTGGAAACTGCCACCACTTGATTATATTGTCTCAAACCGTTTTACACTTTGGCGCCTGAAACTATATTAGAATTTCCTTCGTATTTGATTTTGAGACTGAACTTAACTGAAACCTGTTTTATATGGAGTCTCATGATATCTGCTGTTGCTTGCAATTCAGTTCACCCATTACCAAACAATAACGACCTATGACAAGTTTGTTGCAGACGACTCTGGAAACCAGTATCAACATCCCATGTCAGTGGTAACTTAATTAAGACAAGAAAAAAATATCAAGATTGACTCAAAAATTGTTGAAAACATGTCTTTACTCTAACCAAGCAGATATTTGTCCTTAAGCAAGACACTGCAGAGCCTAGATACAATGTCGTAACGTCTTGTGACTGATATATGATTGATCACCAAATAGCCACGGTAGTAACATTACTTCTATACAGACTCCTGCTCAGTAATGGTGAATTCGAGGAGAGCCGTAAAATAACTGAAATACTGTTGACAGGCTTTAAAACTCATATAAACAAACAAAATTTTAATCCTTTGTCATATTTCAGAGGCTGTGAGAGAACCTTGTGTAGAAAAAGGATTCATACCCATCTTTCTAAAGGTCTTGGAGAGGAATGAAGACGTTGAGGGGATGATGCAGGCCTGCAGGGCATTGGGCAACATGTGCTTTGACAATGGTAAGTTTGTACACTCTTTCCTCTGTTTTGATGTACTGCACACCATATCTCTGGATGCGTCTTAAAAACCCATTTATTTCTCAGTATGGAATACTGGTTTCTTTGAATTTGAAAGCGACAGCAGCCTACAGTTTTCACGTCAGAAAAATAATGCTTTCTGTCTGATTTTAGTAGAATTATTTGAGAGTTCAATGCAAGTCTAAAGGAGTTGCTTCACAAACATGAAGCATTTACTATTGTCTTGCATTGAACCCTTAGATTGAGATGAATAATGAAATTGCTTATAATGAGCAATTTCTACCTTTGTCAAAATTAGTTCTGAAATATCTGAAAAGTAACAAAAACTCTTTGATTTTATGAAAAAACTAATATTGCAAAATAGGAATTAGATCATTTTGAGAAAATTCTCCTTTGCTGCAATTGTTTTTGATTTAGAATCCTGCTACAGTTTTTTTTTTTCATGCAGATATGGGCCAACAACAGAAATATACAATTTGGGAAAAAACAGTCTAATAAAGACCTGTTTCTGTAGCTTAACCCATCAATGAGATTGAGACTTGTGACTGATCAAAATTGAAAGAAATACCTGACGACAAAAAAACTAGCATGAATAAAATACATCTGCTTCATGACATTGGATGGAAATCATTATAACAAAATGATAAATTGCTCAAAATGAGCAAATTATCATTTTGTTACAGTGGTTTCTAAAGTATTCTGCAGCAGACGTGGTGAAATGAGGTATTGTAGGTAAGACTTAAGACATTGGTAAGGAGTTAACCTTTATGGTGCTGGAACCAACTTCATGCATATGCGAACAGGTTGGATCTAGGCCAGCCTCCAAGTAAATTGGCGGCTGGCCATGATCCAACCTGTTTGCTACTCTGCATATCTTTCCTCATCCAAATTAAGCAGAAGTTTGAGCCTTTTGAAAGCAGACGACACAAAATCTATTTTTAGAAAAATAACCAGCATCCTAAGGAGTTAAGATGTAGGTACAGAGTTAAGACGATGACATGGGCTGGGAGCGTGCCAGAGTGTGTGAGACATTGTGATGGCAGATCTCTTCACTAAATCACCTGTGAATGTTCATATAATCAGATTAGAGCTGTTAACCCTTTACCATACGCCATGTTATTGACTGTCCCAAATTGAAAGAGTTTGCAGATGACATTTCAGAATGTGGTGAAATTGAAAATCATTCTTTTGATAGGGCAGAGAACATTGTGGGAAAAGGAGAGATTGCTCGTTTGCAAGAAAACATTGTGGGAAAAGGAGAAATTGCTAGTTTTTCCAGAGGCAACTGCAACAAACTTGTCAAATGTTGTTATTGTTCTGTAATGTGTTAACCTATTTTGTCAAGTTGTGAATTTGAAACCGATCCAAATTCAAAGCACCAGCAGACAGAAAAACAAATGGCTTGATTAGAATGAATTACAAGTTATGGCATGGCCGTCTTAGGTTCAAGCCTTACCACTCCTTGGAGCCTCCTTAGGTTCAAGCCTTACCACTCCTTGGAGCGTCCTTAGGTAAGACACTGCAGAGCCCTAGTCTAGTTACTAGTCTAGTTAGTACTGGTGAAATCCAGGGGCCCGTTTTACTAAACAGTTTACGCTTAAGATTTGCGTAAGTCTAAAACAACAATTCCTCTTATTTCAATATTGGACGAAGCAATATTGCAAAGTGACACATCATTGGAATCGTCTCTCCGAGACGCTTCCAATGACGTGTCACATTGCAACATTGTACTTTCATTGAAGATACTATCGATGTTTATCAATTATGACTTACGCAAATATTTTCCGTAACTTGTTTAGTAAAACGGGCCCCAGGAGAGCTGTGGTACAAAAAGAATAGTGTTGACATGGCATTACAACCCATACAGATGAAAAGCAATGCCTAATGATTTATTTGTGTCAGCTATGAACTGCTTAACCCTTTACCAATCAATAACGACATTTAACCACTTTGTTGCAGACGACTCTGGAAAACACTGTTGGAAAAGAACAAGCAATTTCTTCTTTTCCCATAATGTTTTCTGCTCTATAAGAAGGTATTTTTTCAATTACATCACATTTTTAAATGTTGTCTGCAAACTCTTTCAATTTGGGACTGTCGGATATTGGCGTTTGGTAAAGGGTTAAAGGCGAAAAAAAAAACTAATTTAGAGAAAAAGGTTGAAGTGTTGCATCTTTCTATCAATTGAGTTTGAAAGCTGATTTGTCTGAAATAAATTTATTTTTGTCTGGTATTTTCTATCTACTCTTGCCAGAAATTAATGGTTTTCATGCCTGCTCTGCCCAAATATCAAAGATTACTCATAAATTCTTTGGCATTTTTTATGTCAAATTTAACCCATTTCCACTTTATGGTAAATTGCGATTGGTTAAAACTGTAATCAAGAGCAGACTGATGTCAATTATAAAATAGGAGGAGTAAAGTACTATATATGTTATTGGTTGTAGAAAGCAACATCTTATTTTCTCTATGTGATTTTTACAGCAGAAACACCAAAATGAGTTATTACGTCTGAGCGTTTATTGATAGTCTATCTTTGCACAAATTTTTGGGATCTTCTGACTTTCAATTGTCCGATGCTTCTCATGTTTTGTATTGATTTGGTCTCTGAAATGATAATTAAGAAAAAAACAAAAGGTTGGTGGTTTTCTGTGATTGCTTATTTGCATGGCACGTTAGAGCTCTAACATTGTACTGATTAATACCTGGGCAAAGCTCAATGTGAATGAAAAAGTTGACGCTATGTTTAACCCAAGACATAAAATCATCAATTATGGGATTAGAAAAGAGGAATCTGCTTTAAAGTATCTTGGTCACATGAGAAAAGTTGAAGGTCAAAATAAAATTTTGAAATAATACAATTTTTGTATTATTGTTTGATTAGAAATATAAGTAGTTCATTAAAAAGCAGTTTATTAATTCAGGAAGCTTCAATACTTACTTCAAACTTCTGTCACAATCATTGTTAAAACTTAAATGTGCAGCTTGAAAGGTTGTCTGCAACAAGGAGCAGTAACTTTTAGCATAGATTCTGTAATGGGATCCTGCAATTCTCTAGTGGTCTTTCAATTTGCATAAGGATGAACTCAAGATAAATCATTCATTGCCTCACCATGTTTACAGTCATAAAATATGCAGACGAGCATATCTTTACCCCTTCACCAAATGATATTTTGTATGAGATAGGAGGCTCTGTTCCCTTTGCTAACTGCTTTATACACATAGGTTCACCAGTTGTTAAAAAGTTTCAAATTAGCGGATTATGGGTATTCTACCGTAATCATTTACTCAATATAATCACCACTTGAAACAACTAAAAAATTCTCAATGACATAGCTTTCATGCCTTTGATGCTTCACAACTCTTTATTCCATGAATAAAGGATTTTCTCTCCCTTGCAATAGATGCAGTTGGTGGTTTTTAAGCCTTATAGTGCTGGAACTGTCTTCATGTTTATGCAAACAGGTTAACAAAATAAAGCAGATATTTTAGGTTTTGGAAAGCAGACAACACAAAAATGTATTTCTAGAGAATTACCCAGCATTCAAAGGGTCAAGTTTGTTGACTTACAAAATACAGGTTCTGGTTTGAGCCCAGCCTGCAATACTTGGTGTTTTTTAGTCAACTTTAGTAAAGTTCTTCTAAGCCTGGTACTTGTCAATCTCATAGGATATGTTTGATAACTGAAAATCACTAACATGGAATTTAACCCTATAATACTACCACAACATTACAATTTCCTTGGAAGATGGCACTGAACAGCTATTTGAGGGTTCAATGCAAGACTGTAGTAAATGCTTCATAACCATAAAGCTTTTACTTTGCATTGAACCCTCATATCCCTATTTAACAATGAATGCAAGGGGTGGGAAATTTAAAGACAGCATATGTCAAAAATGTAATAAAAAATGATTTGATGTAAGCCCATAATCTGGAGAGGTCTGGGCCTTGAAAATTGATGGCTCAACTGTTGTTTTGTAGGTTACCTCATTCCATTACATGTTTATGTGTTTTAACCCTTTACCAAACGCCAAATCTTTTACTGTCCCAAATTGAAAGAGTTTGCAGGTGACATTTCAAGATGTAATGGAGTTGAAAAATATTCTTCTGATAGAGCAGAAAACATTGTAGGAAAAGGAGAAATTGCTTGTTAATTTCCCTTTTTCCCACAATGTTTTCAAGAGTTGTCTGCAACAAACTGGTCAAATGTCATTATTGCTTGGTAACAGGTTAAGGCACCATAGCAATAGACTAGAGCATTATTTGTGACTAAAGAAACTTAAACTTAACAATGTCTCATCTTTACTATAAAAGGGCACTCATTACATATTAGCTTATACAACAAAACAAATATATCCACTTGCACATAGCTAGGCACGATAGCTGCTGCTATGGAGTTTATTTACAACAATACTAAAACATGTTCTAACATATGGTTTGATTAACATATGAGTAAATGCATGTACTATGAATTGTACATGTACACAATGTATAGGATCCACCTCACGGAATGAACGCGACATCCAGCAAAAAAACAGAAAAGTTGCTCTGAAAAAGCTGTGCTCCTAAACAACTCAGCGTCCATCTCAGTGGCATACGGGGGACTTCGTACAAATAACCCATGATACAAATTAATGAAATGTAACTAATAAGTTCTCGTATTATGGAAGTTTGACTATCCGTCAGTGTGTGCTCGCTAGAACTGCCACATATTCCATACATTCACTTACAAGCGATCTCAATCTCTGCTCTGATTGGTCAGCCTTTCATAACAATTTGTCATAACACAGCGATCTCAATCTCTGCTCTGATTGGTCAGCCTTTCGTAACAACTTGTCATAACACCCTTCAGGTGCGTATCTATAAGACAAAACTTTTCCGCTATACTATGTAACGCGGAAAAGGAATATTCTTCTTTTGTCACAATGATTTCTACCTAAAATCTCAAAGAAAATATCAATAAGTTTTGCAACTTTTATGAAAGTCTGCTTACGCCCCAATTTGGGCTAGCTACAAATATATGGCTTGACTAAATTGCACATTATAGAAAAATTCATAATCATTATGTTTCCCAAGCAATGATTCATTTCATTTCATTTTTTGAACTACACTGACGAAATTATGTTGTTAACCAGTGGTACATCTTCCCAGTATTTATTCTATGGCTATAGATAAACTGGACACATATATCAAGGAAATCCAATTTAGGATCTGTGGTTGAGTCATAACCTACAATCTCTGCCAGCAATGTGATGTAGGTGGGAACTACCGCTGGTAATTGATCATAAATCATAAAGACATGAAGGTACCAGATTACAAAGAAAAGCAGAATATGAAAGTTTTAGTTACTAAGTTAAAGTTCTAAGACATTGATTTATAAGTTTTTATGATAAAGCCATTCCCTGAAACAGACACTTGCAAACATTTGTGTAGCAGTTATTGCCAAAAAAATAGAGTGAAATTCAATGGTTTAATGGTTAGTTTCCTGATTTCGTATACTAACCATATGTTGAGAATGCAGAATAGAAAGTAAAAGTTGTTTCCAATCAATGTAAAATAAATTATTTACTAGAACTAACTGTGACTTTAGCAATTGCTTAATACTAGCATTGTCTCCCTTTGTCTTCTATTTCAATGCACAATATCAGAACAAAATTATTTATAACTTCTATACCTGAATTATTGTCTTTTATGGCTTTAACTCTTACACCATAATAATCCACTTTACTACATCCACTGCAGAGGCTTTAGAACCACTGATAAAAAAATAAACTTGCTCTTAATGAGCAATATATGGTTTTGTTAGTAAAGTCTTCATAATGAAAATATTGTTGCTTTTTGTTGTGTTTTTTTGTCTGCCCTTGCTTTGAATTTGGACCGATCACAAATTCCCATGTGGGGGAATTGGCTAGATATTGACCAATCACAATCCTCCAACATAGATCAGAACCCCTTGCTCAGCAATACAATTCTGAAGTTTTTTCTCTATCTGTGCTCCAATTTACCTTTTTCACTATCTCAGCCAATGTAATTGTAGAACTGAGACAAGCAGACGATGAAAAAGGTTGACACTGATTCGCATGCTATCTCCTACATTAAAGAGGTCTTTTTCAGTGCACTTGCATTAAAAATGCGAGTTTATGAAAAGTTTACAATTTTGACTTGACCCTACAATCGATTGGATAAGAGGACTGTAAGAGAGAGTTTATGATTGTCGCAGATGTAAGATTGTCTGGCCTTTTTCTGTAAATTTTAAGACCGTTGATAACACGATGCCCTAATTAGTTTTATGATGTTTATTTCCAGATTCAGCGAGAACTGTAGTGGAAGAGAACAATGGGGTAAAAGTGTTACTGACGCTGTTAAAGTCTCTCATGTCCAAAAAGGATACGGAGAAGCTGAGGACCATAGCTTGTGGGTTTCTGCTCAACGTGACTAACTCTAATGGTAGGTGAACCTTAAACCTCATCCTGCAAAATTACTCATTTTAAGTTTAAATTTGTGTTTACATCAATTGGGTTGAAAGGATTGAAGCTTATTAAATTCACTCTTGATTACTGCTTCCTGGATACTAAACCAGTACTCGCGGCAATTTGTGGGCTAGTCCCAGCAATTTTCACCTCGCTTTACAGGGATCAAACCAGGGAATGTTGGTACAAGAGACAGACATTCTACCACTTCACCAATGTCGCCAATTTGGAAGATAAACCCTTTACCAAACACCAACTTTTTCGACTGTCCCACATTGAGTTTGCAGACAACATTTGAAAACATCGTGAAATTGAAAAATAATGTTCTGATAAGGCAGAAAACATTGTTGGAAAGAAGACATTGCTCGTTAAGAGCAATGTCTCCTTTTCCCACAATGTTTTCAAGAGTCATCTGAAACAAACTGCTCAATGTTGTTATTGTTTGGTAATGGGTTAAACAATTGTAGAAGAAACAGAATCAATTGCCTATTGCAAGGAATTATTTCGCCATCAGAATGTTTTAATCTTATGCTGACCATGCGTTTAATGAAAATATAAGAAGAAAGTGCTTAAAGATTGTCTTTTTTAATCCTTATAGTGTTTGAACCAACTTCATGCTTATGCGAAAAGGTAAGTTCCAGCCCAGCTGCCAAGTAAATTAGCGGCTAGCCTGTGATCTAACCTTTTTTGCTACTCTGAGTATCTTTCCTCATGAAAATTAAGCAGATATTTAAGGTTTTGGAAACAGACAACACAATTTTCTATTTTTAGAAAATTTCCCAGCATTCTTAGGGTTAGGAAAGGTAAATCCCTGATTATTCGTCAGTGACCTCTAACAGAACATTCTCCAGTAAATCAATCCAGCCTGTTTGGCTTATTAGATGAGTGAACTAATAATAAGCAATCAGGTGTTTTCTGAGCTCTTAACCTCATAGATAAAGCCATTAGCAGAGCTTCAAATTCTTTTACGAAAAGGGAGGACCAAATTCACCTGTTTCGCGAAAAATGGCAGGTCACATTCTGAATAATAGGCCAAAACTTAAATCATAATTTTTTTTTTTTTTTAATTAAAACTGAACTAGATAGACTGAAGACGGGTCTTTTTCGATTTCCATAATACATGTGGTTAATAAATTATGCATGCAAACAACAACAACAATGGCGGATGAGGAGAAAACAGAAACATTTGAGAAGAAAAAAAGACAATGTGAACTCATCTTCTCAGATCACGGAAATATACAAGTAGTTACATTTGGAGAAAAAGGGCTACTTAACTTACGGTCAATTATGCAAATTGGATTATACAAGAATTAACAGAACTGTCAAAATCACAACAAAGTCTATTTGAAACTGAAACTAGGCTGTGTTATAATTGTCATTACTTCTCTATTTCTTAAACACTCTTTCATTTTTTTGAGCTTCTGTAACACATTAATTGTACAGAAATCAATCAAAGCGAAATTAGGACCTATAATGCTATGGGCCACTAAACATGTATATTGTCAAAAGAAAAGAATCACACAACATTTAACCCTTTACCAAACACAAAATTCTTGACTCTCCCAAACTGAAAGAGTTTGAAGACGACATTTCAAAATGTGATGAAATTGAAAATAATCTTCTGATAAAAGAGAAAACATTGTGAGAAAAGGAAAAATTGCTTTTTACAAGCAATTTCCCCTTTTTCCACAATGTTTTCCAGAGTCGTATGCAACTAAGTGGTTTAATTTCCTTATTGTTTAGCCATAGGTTAAGGAAATGTGAATGTCTATACTTTACAAATGCCGGCTGCTGTTGCTTTCAATTTGGACCTGTCACAAAAGTACATAATGATGGAGTGACTAGGTTAGCAAATCCGATAGAAAAGAAGCATTCCTCTGTATTACATACTGGTAATAGAGTCTGCCAACTTGCAGGCTACAAAGATAAATATCAGACAGGGAGGGAAAGAGACAAGGAGAAAGGCTTTTTTATTGGATGCCAATATTGAACAAAAGCCAAATTATTTACAAGACATTGAAGGCAACCTATTATCATACAAGTATTACTGGGGAAATGAGCACGCAATTCTTTTTTTCTCTTTTTCTCTTGGAGAAATCTTCAGATATGCAGAATGCTTCCTATTTTTAATAATAATAAAGGAGCAGGTCTTTGTTTAACCTAATGAATTTTGTAATTGATATTGTTATATAAGTCTTTGTTTTGAAATGGTTGCCAACTTGTTATAAACACACATAAGGCAATGATGAAATAAGATAACTCCCACCAAAATATTTGAATTATCATTGCCAAAAATTTATAAACATGGACATGCTTCTTTCATCATTTTTTCCTTGAATATCTTTAAGTATTTTTAACTAACAATGATATATAATCACTCTTATTTTCGGTGTTGATTTTATGGGGATTAGAACTCATTTGGGAGTATTGCGCGTACAATAATTGAGCAACTATTTGTTACCAAAATCCATTTTGTTGAGAGAGAGAGAGTCATCAGAATTTGTCTTGCCGAGACATTTTCAATAGGTATCTACTATACATTTCAATGCAGTTTTTAGAGAGACAAAAAAGAAGTAAGAAGGGGGAATTATCCCAACATCTGTGTTGTTTTTCATGAATGTTTAACCCTTTACCAAATGTCAAATTTTCGAATGTCCCAAATGTGATGAAAATTGGAAAACAATCTTCTGTTAGGGCAGAAAACATTGTGGGAAAAGGAGAAATTGCTCATTAAGAGCAATTTCTCCTTTTCACACAGTGTTTTCTAGAGTCGTCTGCAACAGTGGTCAAGGGTCGTTACTGCTTGGTAATGGGTTATAAAAAAAATAATGGTAAGGGAACATACAAAATATTAATCAGGTGGGGTAATTAACTGTGGACAGAAGTGCGGAGATTTCTGTGGAGCCTCAGGTTTTATTGTGTTTGTTGAGAGAGAAGAGGTAGGGGAAAATTACGTGGGGCGCTTAGAGAACAATGCCCTTTAACCCATTACCAAATTATAACAACATTTGACCAGTTTGTTGCAGACCATTCTGGAAAACAGCGAGCAATTTCTCCTTTTTTCACAATGTTTCCTGCCCTATCGGAAGATTGTTGTTCAATTTCATCACATTTTGAAATGTCGTCTGCAAACTCTTTCAGTTTGGGACAGTCCAAAATTTGGCGCTTGGTAAAGGGATAAGAAACCTTTACGTGTCTTACTTGTGAAGATCAAATTAGTCCAGTGTTAATTGTCTTTGTTAAAAGAGAACATTCAAGTGCATGATGTGTGATACGAAGACTTTCCCTACAGCTAACCTCATGGTGATTTAGATAAAAGGAAGGTATCAGGGTCTTTCAAAATATTTCAAAAGCGGAAACATAAAACCTTTTTTGTTGGTACTCTTCAGGATTGTCTTGTCGAGTCAATTCTAATGAGCACCAACAATATAGGTTTAAAAAAAGGAATAAGGAAGTTCAATGTTTTCAAGTATTACAAAAGTTTATATATAAGACCTATTTTTGTGGTGCTCTGTAGAATTGCCTTCTTGAGACAATTCTAATGAGCACCAACAATTTAGGTTTAAATGAAGGAATAAACAAATACAGCCTTTTCAAGTGTCTTGCTGTAACTTGTAATGATAAAAAAAACTCCTTATTTGTAAATCATTTTTGTTGAAAAATGAAGGTTAAGTACATGATGTTTGTGACCAGGGCATTGCCCTTCAGATGCCCTCAGATATCAAATGTGTCCATTGTTAATTGTTAAAAATAAATTTAAACTATGTGATTATTGGCATGAAGGCAATCCCTCTCAGATCATCTTTTTCTCCTTCACACTGAAAATCATTGCCATAAAAAGGCAATGGAGTCCAGGGGCCCGTTTTACTAAACAACTTACGGAAAATGTTTGCGTAAGTCATAATTGATAAACATGGATAGTATCTTCAATGAAAGTACAATGTTGCAATGTGGCACTTCATTGGAAGCGTCTCGGAGAGACGATTCCAATGATGTGTCACTTTGCAATATTGCTTCGTCCAATATTGAAATAAGAGGAATTGTTGTTTTAGACTTACGCAAATCTTAAGCGTAAACTGTTTAGTAAAACGGTACCCAGGTTGTTAAAACTGACAAGATAAAAGAATGTATCAATACTCAAAGGTTGATTATGTAAATGTTTGATGAAAGAGAAGCTTAAAGTCCATAATGTGTTGAACGAGAGAACTGTCTGATTGCAATGTCTCTTGATCGACATACACAATGCTAATGGTTTTCCTTATGGGCAGTCAAGTCTTGGGTTTTCCTCCATAGATATGAGCCTGGCATCGCAATATATGTGTAACTGTGTAATACAATGTGAAAGCCTTAGAAATGAAATTTATGTTTGAAATACTTTGATAGGGCCACAGGTGCTTGAAACAATCTTCGATAATATCCCAATATATGCTCTATATACTATATAAGAGAATATATATTATCGAAGGTTGTTTCAAGCACCTGTGGATAGGACTAGTTGATGTCTATGTGATTGTTTAGAGAGATGGGTGCTATTCATAACATCTTGCCTGTGGTATCCTCCACTTTTGTATAATAATATGGTGAGAGACCAGATTAAGTTGATTTGAATGATGATGTTGGTGCTAATTACTTTAAAGGGCATGCTATATTGTGTGCATATCTTCCTCTGTCTTATAACAACAAAGTGTTTTGAGAAGCCAGGTATAGACATCCAGAAAAATGCATTCTGGCTTCCTCAATTTTCTTTGCTGAGCAATTCATTAGATTTATGGGCAAGGAAGAAGGTTATGTTTCCTTTGTTTTATTGGCAAGGCCTGAAGGATGGTCTATAAAACATGGCCGAAGCAAATATTTGTGCCAACTTTCCAGGAGGGTATTTTCCCTTGGGATGAATAATGTTGACTAGGGGTTGTCAACTCCAATCAATGTTCCACTTCATCTTGTTTGCCATGGAGGGCATTGTCTCAGATGTGGTATAACATGGATTTCGGAGTCCTGGTCAAACCATGAATGGTATGTTACGAAATTATGAAACAACTTAAAACATGGTCTCTCACATAGAATTAAATGTAAGTCAAAAAGTGTGTGGTCCTAATTGAAAACAATAGTAAATAGCAACTGTTGAGGATTCAATGCAAGACTATTGTTAGCGCTTTGGAGATCTACCGCATACAGATGGTACATATTTAGATAATGCTAAACTGATTATGCTTTCAATTGCTACTTTTAGTTGTATATCAAAGATCAATACAAGTACTGTATTGTTTCAACATTTTCTTTTTACTTTCAAATGTTGTCGTCTGCAAACAAGCACCTCTTATCCATTCCTCCATGATTATGGGAATTTATCGCAGGTCCAAATTGGAGGCAAAACCGTACAACAATATAATATTTTTTTCTTTCTTATATCGGGTATAAATTATAATCCATTGTGACATAAAGGATACACTGCTCATCTCAAGCAATTACTTCATTTGTAGCAACTCTTTTCTTAAAATCTTTTCTGAAACAGTTTCACTTATTTAATTGTCACAGTGGTTCAGTGCTAGCCCACAATGCGATATGAGTACTAGTTTGGTATCCAGGTAGCATTTATGGAGAGAGACTTTAATAAGCTTCAAGTTTCCGTCACAGTGTAAAATAAATAAGTTAAAACTTAAAGTGGGTTATTACCGTTTAAGATGTAAACAGAAGTAGCTTAAGTTACGTGATATTCAATTTTTTTCCACTGCCAGTTCTATTTATTCAATCCTTAGCATAATGGGTAATTTTCTAGAAATAGTCTTTTTGTGTCTTCTGTTTTCCAAAATCTTCAATATCTGCTTAATTTTGTTGAGGAAAGATACTCAGAGTAGCAGACAGGTAAGATCACAGGCCAGCTGCCAAGCCGCCAAGATTTAACCTATTTGCATAAGCATAGTCGGTTCCAGCACTGAAAGGGTTAATGAAATGCATTGAAATTTGGCTTTCCATTTTCAGATGCACTTCAGCAGACGGCAATAGAGGCCGGTGCCCTGGATTTGATGGCGGAATATCTCAAGGTTTATCAGTCAGAGGAGGGACTCTGTAACATGGTTCTAGTCACTGTCGCCAGTCTTACAGAATCAGGTAACACTGTTAAAGCGGTTCTTGCACTAATACTTGTTGTTTCGTAAATTGTTCACTTATATGTGTGTAATGGGTCAAAGGCCTTCTTCACTGAATAAAACATGTATACATTGTATTTAGGCATGCATTAAGGGTTTGATGGAAGTCTTGTCAGACTCAGCACAGGATTACTTCCCTTTGTTACTCTGCATTATGTAATCTCTGCCTTTACAGGAATCATGTGACGACAATTAAAGTCATGTGTCAAAAAGAATATAGAAGAGACGTCAAAGAAATGTGTTCCTCATAACTGCTTTTTATGCAAAAATAAACAGGTCTATAGTTTGATTCTACCCACCTTTGTATCAGAAATTAATGATTTATCAAATGCATGATTTTCTTCCATTACTTTTTTGTTATGATTGGGCCAAAGAATTTCTAAAACTTAGAATTTTGTATACAAATTTTGATTTAGAATTCATTATGAAAAAAATGTAACCCTCAAAGATCTGGAAGGATTTTTCTGTGAAAGCATAGATATCCACCTTACCAAATGAAAAGGGAGATAACCGCATAGGAGAATGGTCTATTGTAAGTGCTTTACATTTTGTGAAGGGCATACTATTAAAGGTCTTCGATGGAGCTCTTGGTATTTTTTTTTTAAATAAGTTTGTTATGTTTTTAATTTAGTCTTTTAACCAAATTGTACTAGGAGAAATGTATTATGTGATAAATATGTTAGACCAAAGATATTATGTCCCAGGTAATGTTTTCATTGATTATTTGTCATCTTATCATTTTCCTTCATATAAACATACATATTTAGACCATAGCCCCTCTCGAGTGGGTTCAAATTCCGGTGAGGGCATTTGGTTTTTCATGTGAAATAGTCTCCCAATTGAGTTACAGAATGCCGATGGTTCTAGCTGGCTTGACCAGACCATATGGGCAGTTGAGTATTGAGTCTACCTACATCGTAAGAGTCAGGGATCGCAACATAACTGAACAATTTTTGACACAATGTGAAACCTCATTTAAACAAAGTAACAAACAAAAGAAAATGTTTCTTGTATATATTTCTTAATCATTATCTGCTATTGCTTTTAATTTTGACATCAAACTGAATTCTGTAAAAGGGAAAATATTTTGAGATATTTTAATCTGATGTCAATAAATACGATTTGCTGTCTTTTTATTTGTATTCTCCAAACATTTATTGTAAAGGAACCCAAATTCTTGTATTTTGTTTTATTTGTTCCTCTTTTCTTTTCAGAGCAATACAAAGACAAGTTGGTCACGTCCAGTCTGTGTTCAAATTTAGTCAATTTTCTACGATCACCAAACATAGACGTTTTCTTCGAATCCGTTCTGGACATTTTAATATCTTGGGCAGAATGGGGTATAACTCTGTTTCTTTTTTAATATCTAGATAGTTTTAAGGAGCACCAAAGCTAGCTTTGACATAAACTTTCTGTTCATAGATGTAGTCTTTGCAATGTGATTAAAGGTGCATGTTCACAGAAGAGAAAATTCTAATTCAAAAGAAAACGTCATTGAAAAATACAATTATCTACTTTTGTTTGAAATACAATTAAAAGTAGCTATTGAAATTGTAATCAATTCACGAATCATCTGTTCTCTAAGTATGTACAGTATACATGCAGTAGCTCTCAAAAGCGATGTCACATTTTTGGATCAAAATACATATTAGTTCAATGTACAGTCTAACTTGTGTTAAGCAGCCACCCTTTTAAGCAGCCAACCTGCCTTAAACAGCCACTACAGAAAGTCCCATTGTTAGATTTATAGTGTAAATCAATTTGCGTTAAGCAGCCAGCCTGTCTTAAACAGCCAATTTACTCTGTCCCATAGGCTGGCCTCTTAACACAAGTTTGACTGTATACACAATTAAGCTCACTTGGGTTTGTATATCTTGGGGACCATACAATATAATTATATTCCATAGTATTGACCCACAGGCTCCTGGTTAAGCTTCGGGGTCTTCCTCAATAGGTGATGAACTGGGCAACATAATATAATTCAAATACTGCTGATGAGATGTAAAACCCATATCAACCAGATAAACAAATAATGATATAGAACATTCTGTGTGTGAAATGCCATTTTGCCTGAAAGATTTTTCTTCACAAAATGACTTTTTCTGTTATGAAACACACCTTTTTCAAAAGATCGTAATTAACACTAACATTTTGGTATCAAGCTTCAGCAATTTGAAATTAAACTGTTTCCAAAATTATTGATTTTGGGAAGAGTTATCTCTTAATTTGCTGAATTTGAAAGGGAAAAGGACACTCAAATTTTTGTTAATTTCAGACGAGGTTAAAGATGTTCTAGCAGAGACGGACTTGTGTAAGCTGTTGATTCAAATGGCACAGGTTGATATACATGACTCGGAGTACAGTGAAGACCAACAGCAAAGGGTCAAAATGGCGTCGGACTTGTTAATTCTATTACTAACAGGAGGTAAAGTCTATACTTTAATTGTATCAATCAAATTGTTTTAACCCATTACCAAACAATAACGACATTTGACCAGTTTGTTTCAGACAACTCTGGATAATACAATAAAACAAACGAGAGTTTAATGTGTATCATAGACTTCACAACATACAAAATAAATATGATACACCATATGTTCTTGTTTTTTTTAAAGATGACCACAGATATTCTAATTGAACATTTTATATATTTTTACATTATTGATTTACACAATTATTCCGATTTTCCAAGGGATTAAACCCCCCTTCTCCTAAGGTTATCATTAAATGTTTGTCCTCACATAGGGATTTGACTTTCTTTACATAGTACACCGTCACCGTGGCCTAGTGGTTACGGCGTCCGCTTCGGGACAGGGAGGTCAAAGGTTCGAGCCCCACGGGAGGCGTTTGTCCAGAGAATGTTTCTTGTGGGACTTGTTCCAAAATGGCCAGTTCATGAGCAGCAAGTTAGTTAAGATAGTAATGGTTAACGACTTAAATCAGCTTGGCCCCTGGCATAATGATAGAAGTTGGGAGGTACTTGGTATAATCCATGAAAAGTGTCTCATAAGCCAAACTGGCTGGCCCTTTCAATAGGGGTGACACTATGATAAACAAAACCTTTACCTTTACCTTTTACACAAGGGGGAAAAAACGGATGTGTTCAGATTGATTTTCTTATTGAACATTTGATATATTTTAAATTTTTCAGAGAAGAGTATGGAAATTCTGTTTGACGATGGTCGAGGGGAAATCTTCACGGAGTCTCTGAAATGGTTAGAGAGTAAGCAGGAGCATTTACAGTTGTCTGGTGCCCTGGCTATAGGGAACTTTGCAAGGAGCGGTGAGTTTGAATCCATCAGCCAATTTCCAAACAACAACGACATTTGACCAGTTTATTGCAGATGATTTTGGAAAACATTGTGGGAAAATGGGAAATTGCTCTTAACAAGCAATTTCTCCTTTTCCCACAATGTTTTCTGACCTAAAATTTGACAAGTTTGTTGAAGACGACTCTGGAAAAAATTGTGGGAAAAGGAGAAATGGCTCTTAACGAGCCATTTCTCCTTTTCCCAAAAAGTTTTCTGCCCTATCAGAAGATTTTTTTTTTATTTTTTTTATTTCCTATAAAAAAAATTGTCATGATAAATATAAAACTATCAATAAAAAACATGTAAACAAAGAAAAAGTGGCAAGAAAACAAGAAGTAGGAAAAGAAGCACAGAAAAAGACAAAAAGATAAAGGAAAAATTGAAATTAAAGTAAAGAAAAAAAAGAGATAGTATAGGATATGTGTGTATTTTATCACATTTTGAAATGTCGTCTGCAAACTCTTTCAATTTGGTAAAGGTGTTTGTTCATAGTCGTTTGGAAGTTGGAAATTTTGTTTTATTTAAGACTGTACAGAAGCCAAACTGTTATATGATATGCACTAGAGAATAGAGAGTTGTCAAAATTAGTTTGTATTGAAGTTTTTGGAGCCTACACACAGTGAATTGATATGTATTTATATAATGTATTTATATCCAAAAGCAATGAAATGTTTTTGAGATCTACGGTATATAATTGTACACGTTTAGATATATAATACTGATGCTTCCTGAATTAGATATGTCCTTATAACTGCTTTTGGTTTATGATAGAAATTATCTTCACATTGAGATAAATCTGATATTTATTGTTTTTGCTGTCTCCTTTTGTTTTCCTTTTGGATGAATCATAAAGGGCACTGACACTACAGTGTGTATTTATAGAATAGAGTATAGAAACAATTCAGGGAGCAATAATTGAAAATCTATTATAGTCTAAGAACGACAACAGAAACATTGCTAAGGGTGCTAAATATTGACCATTGGAATGAAATACATATAGAAATAATAATTTAGAAATAATGTACATAGTGGATTCATTTTACCAAATAAAGAATAGGGAATAGAAACAATTCTAGGGTTCAATGCAAGACTATAGTAAGTGCTTCACAAACATGAAGCACTTACTATAGTCTTACATTGAACCCTCAAATTAAAAGACTGTTAATTGAAAATCTATGATAGTGTAAGAACAACAACAGAAACATTGCTAATGATGCTAAGTATTGACCATTGGAATGAAATAGATATAGAAATAATAAACAGAGTAGATATTTTTGAACAAATAAGGTTTTTGTTCATATGGGAATGTCTTACTTGTTCAAATGTAAAGCAGGAGCAAGTGATTTAAAAAAAAATCTATATATGGTAAAAACCATTGTGTCAAAGTGATAATTTGCTCTTAAGGAATAATTTATGCTTGTGTTACAGTGGGTCTTAAAGGTTTTGGAGCAGACAAGAGTAATGAGAGTTTTTTATTGAGTAAAGGAATAACGTTATGGAAAATGGTATATAAACAATGAATAAAAGGCTGGGAAAGTATTGATTGCTTACAACTCAAAAACAAATAACTGTCATGTTTTCATCTATTGGTATTGATATCAGAGATTCATCTGTGACATATATGCATGGTTATTTGGTTGTTTATTGTTTTTACCAATTGTCAAACAATAACGACATTTGACCAATTAGTTGCAGACGACTCTGGAAAACATTGTGGGAAAAGGAAGAATTGCTCTTAACAAGCAATTTCTCCTTTTCCCACAATGTTTTCTGCCTCATTAAAAGATTTTTTTCCAATTTCATCACATTTTGAAATGTCGTCTGCAAACTCTTTCAATTTAGGACAGTCGACAATTTGGCGTTTGGTAAAGGGTTAAAATAATTGCATAAAAATCCTACTTGTTGTATAATGTATATATATTATATTGTTTTTACGTTGACAGATGACCACTGCCGATTATTAATGGAGAAAGGAGTCGTTAAACGATTGTTGGGTATAATCAAACCCGTCTACGGGGAAACCAAACACACCTTAGAGCATGCGGCACTCAGCGCTCTTCGAAATCTTTCAATTCCAGGTAGAGTGAACTTTTAATCCCTTAGTTAAGTTGTAAAATAACTCTTTGGTGTAAAGAAACCCATCTATGCGGAAACCAAACACACCTTAGAACATGCTGCACTCAGGGCTCTTTGAAACCTTTCAATTCCGGGAAGAGTGAACATTTGACCCCTTAATTAAGTTGTTAAGGTAGAATACCCATAATTGGCCTTTTTGAAACTCATTCTGCCATCGGTTTACATTGGTCTTTCTCAATAAACACTTGTATAGTCAGGAAGTATTTGGTTAATGGAAATAGTTCCGGCCCTGAAAGATGTTTATCAAGAACAACCCAAATAATCCGACGATATTTAATAAGTTTCAGAATGGAGGATTATGGGTATTTTACCATAAATTAACTAAACGTTTGGTATAATCAAGCCTATCTATGTGGAAACGAAACACCCCTTAGAACATGCGGCTCTCAGCATGCTTCCAAACTTCAATTCCAAAGAGAGTGACTAAACTTAGTATTTACTCCTTTACCCATAATGGCTCACGAGGACACATCTGCTGCAGAAGGCTTTATAAATCTGTGACATATTGAGGGTTTAAAGTAGGACTATCATATATGCTTCACCAACTACGTGGCCCATTGGTTAGGTGGCGAACTTACAACCTGAAGGTCCTGAGATCAAGTGCCACAAACTTCTGGTCTCGTGGAAGAGGCCATTGGCATGTCACTTTAGAATCCTATTCTGCTAATGGTGGATCCAGGAAAGCTGTTACATAACTGGGGCCCGTTTTACTAAACAACTTACGGAAAATGTTTGCGTAAGTCATAATTTATTAACATGGATAACATCTTCAATGAAAGTACAATATTGCAATGTGACACGTCATTGGAAGCGTCTCGGAGAGACGATTCCAATGATGTGTTACTTTGCAATATTGCTTTGCCAAATATTGAAATAAAAGGACTTGTTGTTTTAGACTTACGCAAATCTTAAGTGTAAACTGTTTAGTAAAACGTGCCCCTGAACATTTTTTGATATGGCATTGAGCACCAAACAAACAAAATCTGATGTGAGTCCTATTTCTCTCAATTGTTACAGCAATCGGGGGGTTCATCAGTCCTTTCTTCAAACCCCCTTGGCAAGTACTGGTGAATCCCAGAAAAGTCATGATATCGATGAAAAATTGACATGGTTTTAACCCTATTATTTTAAAAACTGGTTTGTTATGAGCAAGTTTTAATCATACTTATAATGTAAATCTTAATTTTATTTCGGCTTCAAATAAAAGGTTTCTGACACAGGCAGGTTGAATTTTAGTATACTTTTTGATTTATTTCAGCTTCGAATAAAAGCCGACTTATAGATGCAGGTTTAATCTAAGTATAATTGTTAATTTATTTCAGTTTCGAATAAAAGCCGACTTATACAGGAGGGTGTGATAGATGCAGTGTTAGTATTAGTCGACTCAGAGATGTTGGCCGTCACCTTTAAAATGTTGGGAGTACTACGCATGCTTGTAGATGGACAAGGTACAGTGATGGTCTGGGGTCTAGATTTGTTTGTATATAGAAGGTTTTTACATGCAATATTTCAAAAGCTACAGGGTTAACTCTATAATGTGGGTGCTCAAGATGTCCTTATTAATGCCATACTTGCTCTCATTTACACATAGATTTTAAAAGTTCTAGAATAATTGATAATTGAATTAAAGGTACTTTTAATTCCCTTTTACAGAGGAACTGAGATGGTAAAATGTTCACATGATGCTATTAAAATGTTGATATGATATGGTTTGTATGTAGTGTTTCGCTATGGTTCAACATATATTAAATCATCATTTGTAACTCATTTTACCCAGTTTTACAGTTTTTTTTAAACACTAGTATGCTTTTATGTAAACTTCCTTTAAGAAAAGTAAAAGCGATTTAAAATGTGGGTAGACACCTTCCGACATGGTTTTATTTAAAAGTATTTTAGTTGGTTTGCTTTTTATGTTTATAATGATGTTTCAACATACCAAGTTGTAAAACATGTCAACACTATAGTGCATATGTCTAGGGGTAGAGAATCGGCCTCTTTTTGTGGGTTTAAAACCTTGCGGGATCCCTCTTGCGACCTATTGTTAATCCACAATCGGCACAAGTGCTCGTTTTACGATCCAGGAAGCAAAATCGAAAGTGATTAATCTAATTTGTAAGAACTTGCTCAACAATCAATGTCAAAAAAAAAAAGTTTAGAGTATAATGCATATTCTGTTTGATATATTACAGAGGAGGCTGCCATACGGTTAGGTCATGATCGTGAGTTTGTCACGAGACTCGTAGAGTGGTGTTCTTGTGAAGAACATCCTGGAGTCAAAGGTAGGGAGATGCTGCTTTTCCATTGATGAACTTTCGTGATCCTTGACTAAAAGGTTTATTTATCAACAGTTGGGGTCTTGCATGGCCCAGTGGTAAACCCTTTACCAAAAGCCAAATTTTCGACTATACAAAATTGAAAGAGTTTACAGACTACATTTCAAAATGTGATGACATTGAAAAATAATTATCTGGTAGGGAAGAAAACAGCGTGGGAAAAGAGAAATTGCTGGTTAAGAGCAATTTCTCCAATGTTTTCCTGAGTCGTCGGCAACAAACTGATCAAATGTTGTTATTGTTTGGTAATGGGTTAAGGGAGCGGACCTAGATCTCAAGGGTACCGGGTTCAAGCCCCACTGATACCTTTGGTTTTGTCGGAATGGCCTTTGGCAAGTCACTTCAAAGCCCTAGCCTAGTACTGGTGGATCAAGGAAAGCGGTTACATAACTGGAATGTTTTGTGACACAGCATTAGATGTCTAGTTGCTGCCTAATGTTATTTGTTTAAATTTTGAAGTGGTGTGTATCAAGAAAAAATGAAGAAATGAAAACATTTATAATGATTGACTCAATTCATAGTTTTCTTTTCCACTTGCAGACGACATATTTTGTTTGAAGCAGACGGCTTTAGAAAAGCTTTGTATGTGTTTATAAACCACTGTGACAAATGGTTATTTTGCTACTTATCTTAAATTTAACCTTTTATCATAAAGGTTTCTCCCCAATACCATATAATGAAAATGTAATTTTGATTGCTATAATTTTGTGTCTGCTGTTGCTTTTGTTATGGAAGATTCACAAATATTTATGTTGTGGAGATTATGAATAATTGTTTAATATCTTCAAATAGGTGAATCCGTACGTTTGATCACCTGGATAATCAAAAACTGTCGGACAGAGGAATGCATGAGGAACATCATAAGGGCTGATGGGATACCACACCTTGTTGCCATGGCAACATCGGAGCATGTGGTCATGCAGAATGAGGCTTTGGTGGCCTTGACCCTAATATCATCAACCATACTTGGTAGGATTTCTTTTGAGAACTTGAAATCACATGGCCCCTATTTGCGTGGGTTGTTTCATGAGAGGTAGTTTCTTGACTGACTTACAGTGTGTCAATGGCTCTACCTGGCTTGACCAGGCTACCCTCCATCATTAAGAGTCGGGCATTGCAATTTAACTGAAATGATTTTGATGTGATGCAAAACCCCATATAAACAAAGAAAACAGGTTATTTTTTATCATACTGAAGTAAACAATGACTAAAGGTGCTTGTTTACAAAATAGAAAATATATTTTGGAAGTCAAAACAGATTTTGCATTGTTGTTTAGATGCGATTAAAAATATTAAAAAATTCATAGCATTCATAAATGGTCAGCTCATCTAAGTATGAACAGTTTTGGGTATACCTCAAGGGCAATGTCACGCTTTTTTACTAAAAAACATTTTAATTCACTGTAAGCACGCTTTAAAGAAGGCCATGATATAACTTAAATACTGTTGATGCAGTGTTAAACCGCGCACATGTAAAAATTAAAGAAACAAATGGCAGTACATGTACTTGTGTTTAATAAAAACAACAACTCAAATTGATCCAGATGGTTATATGCAAGGCTTGAATAAGTTCCTCACCTTGTTAGTCTTGGTGGAAAAAAAGAGAAAAAAGTCACAGAAAGAAATTTGGGTTTAGCCCATTACCAAACAACAATGGCATTTGACCAGTTTGATGCAGATGACTCTGGAAAACATTTTTGGAAATGGTGAAATTGCTCTTAATGAGCAATTTCTCTGTTTTCTATAATGTTTTCTACCCAAACAGACATTTGACCAGTTTGTTGCAGACGACTCTGGAAAACGTTGTGGTAAATGGAGAAATTGCTCTTAACAAGCAATTTCTCCATTTACCACAATGTTTTCTGCCCTATCAGATGATTGTTTTTCAATTTCATCATATTTTGAAATGTTGTCTGCAAACTCTTTCAATGTTGGACAGTCGAAAACTTGGCGTTTTTTAATTTGGGACAGTCAAAAATTTGGTTTTTGGGGCCTCAGTGGCCTAGTGGTTAGAGTACAGAACTTGAAATCACATGGCCCCTCTCCGCGTGGGTTCAAATCCTGATAGGGATATGGATTTTCATGAGAGGCAGTCTCCTGACTGACTTACAGAATGCCGATGGTTCTACCCACCTTGACCAGCCCTTATGGGCAGTTGAGTATGGGGTCTTCCTCCATCATTAAGAGTCGGGCATTGCTACATAACTGAAATAATGTTGATGTGATGTAAAACCCATATAAAAAAAAAAAAGTTTGGTTTTTGGTAAAGGGTTAAGAGTATCTAGTTACCTCTAAGGTAAACCTGTGGTTTTATTTGTTTTACAGCTGAGGCTGCCCAGGCCTTAAAGGAGGCTGACCTTGCAGACACGCTGTTGACCTTGATGAAAGACGAACAGACATTACCAGAAATCCTGTGCAATGCCCTGACACTCACCAGAACTATATGCACCGCAGGTATAGCTAGAGAGGTTCAAGTATTAATCCTTCTTACATGGCTCAGTATGCACTTTTGACCACTCTCCCTTTATTTGAGTTTTAGACTATACCAAATTGAAAGCAACAGCAGACGGCATGAAATAGAATAAGAGAAAATATATTTTCTCTCTAATATTGGGAAGAGTGTGTTAACCCTTAAAGTGCTGGAACCAACTTTATGCTTATGCAAACAGGTTGGATCAAAAAGTAATTTGGCGGCTGGCCTGTGATCTAACCTGTTTGCTACTCTGGGTATCTTTCCTCATCAAAATAAGCAGATATTTAAGGTTTTTGGAAAGCAGACAACACAAAAAGAATATTTTTAGAAAAGTACCCCGCATTCCTAGGGTTAATAGGATGACTTGCACATTTGGAGCTACTTTCCCTTTGTCATTGTGGTTTTTGTATGCTACTACAGCAGTTATGTTAAAGGTAGCCATTTTTGAAAATTGTGTTTATTTGTTCCAAATGCTTCCAATTGCTAAAATTAACCCCAAATTGCTATATAGAAAAATATTATGCATAAAACCTTTTGCATAACCCTTTCACTGTTTACATAACCTTACATAAACAAAACATCAAAACAACTGAATACTATATTATCTTAGGGGGTCTAAGAACTTAGGGGTCCCAGTTTGGAACCCAATTAGTACCACTGGTTTCTTGGGAGTGTCTTTTGGCAAGACTCTTCAGAGCCCTAGGCTTGTTTTTATGAATCCAGGAAAGCAGTTACCAAACAGAAATAGTGTTGACATGGCATTAAACATTTACATCAAAATTAAGGAAATGTTACAAAGTTATGCACAGTATAATATCAAGAGATTTAGGAAAATGGTGAAACACTGTTCTTCATAACATGTACAATAATTCCAGTTTTGTTGGTTGACATTAGAATTGTCCTGATGATAGATTAAAAGGAGTATCCGCAATATATTAAGGTTAACTGTTTACCAAACGCCAAACTTTCGACTTCCCCAAATTGAGGGACTTTGCAGACGACATTTCAAAATGTGATGAAATTGAAAAATAATCCTCTGATAGGGCAGAAAACATTGTTGGAAAAGGAGAAATTGCTTGTTGGGCAGAAAACATTGTGGGAAAAGGAGAAATTGCTTGTTAAGAGCAATTTCTCCTTTGCCCACAATGTGTTAGAGAGTCGTCTGCATTCTGCAAGAAAGTGGTTAAATGCCATAATTGTTTGGTAATGGGTTAAGGGAAGAAAGAATCATTGAAGGTCAGAAATATGACTCCTATATTGGTGTCTGACATCCGAGGAAAAGCACATGCACTTATTATTGATTAACAAAGCTGTTTCAGTTATCGCTGTCAGAAGTTGCTAATTATGAAGTAACGTTTAAGTCTTGATTCTATACGCACCTAACTACACTACAAGGTGAATTGGTACAAAAACAAAACTGTCATCCATGTGTTATGCAAGCCTGCAAATATCAAATAAGCAGCCATTTTGGAGTGAAGAATCTGGGTAGACAGCAAATTTAAAGAATATGAACATTGAAATGAGATATTACTTTGAAACTATGAGGAAACCAAAAAATCTCCAATTTTGACTCAAAGTCTGAGAAGAGGGCAAATTTAGCGAATATGAACATTCAAATGAGATGTTAAACTGAAACTTTGAGGAAACCAAAAAAAATCTCTTGATTTGACTCAAAGTCTAGGTAGAGGGTAAATTTAACGAATATGAACATTCAAATGAGATATTATACTGAAATTTCGAGGAAACAAAAAAAATCTCCAATTTTGAGTCGAAGTCTTGGTAGACGGCAAATATAAAGAATATGAACATTGAAATGAGATGTTAAACTGAAAACTCGAAGGACCATTTCAATAAAAAGAGCAATAGCGTGTTATTAGAAGCTTCTCTGTTTGTCTCATGGTTTATTTCTATCTTTATTGTATGTGCTAAAACAAGCATATGATTGTATGGAGATTCGAAGTCAGACATGCTAGTGATGCTAGCCACTGAACTATCAAGGTTCATCTCATCCTTATTAGACAGTAGTAACAGTTCATATTTACAAGGTACAGCTGATATAAATTGTACAGAAATTTTGATTTCCAACTTTCTTCAAATCTGTTAAGAAGCATCTTTAACCAATATAGTGCTGGAACCGATTTCATGCGGATGCAAACAGGTTAGATCACAAGCCAGTCTTCAAGTAAATTGGCGGCTGGCCTGTGATCTAACCTGTTTGCTACTTAGTATCTTTTCTCAACAAAATTTAGCAGATTTTAAAAGGTTTAGAAAGCAGACAACATTTAAGTCTATTTTTAGAAAATTACCCAGCATTCTAAGGGTTAAATTTCGTGAACTTTTTCTTTACTTTCATGCAGCCTCAGACTCGGCTCAGTCTATTCCGTGTAGGTTTTTGACCTGCACAGGATTGAACTCTTATATTGGACGTACGTAATCAGAGTTTCCATTGAATGTTGTCAGTTTGGATGAATTCAGTGTTATTGTTTTAATTTTACGTGTTTATCCAGGGTTCCATGCAAGACTATAGAAGCGCTTCAAGTTTGTAAAGGACTTACTATAGTCTTGGGTCGACCCCTTAAAATATATGGATTTTGGTGTTATTGTTTTCATTTTATACACATATATACAGGGTTCCATGCAATACTATAGAAGTGCTTCACGTTTGTGAAGGACTTACTATAGTCTTGCATTGATCACTTAAAATTGATATGGATTCAGTGTTATTGTTTTCATTTGACAAGTGTATGGTATGTTGGGTGCTGATTGCAAGCCTAGTGATTGGTTCAAGATTTTAATGAAGTTACATTAAGGTAGAATACCCATAATCTGCCATTTTGAAACTGATTCTTTTATCGAACTACTACATGCTTTCTTGGTATACACCAGCCGGGACTGTAACTATTTGCATTAAACGGAATACTTCCAGCCCCAACCCATGTATACGGAGAACGACTGAAGTATTCCTACAAAAGAATTAGTTTAAAAATTGTGGATTATAGGTATTCTGCCTTAAAAGTCTTGCATTGACCCCTTAAGATGTTTATGAATTCAGTGCTATTGTTTTCATTTTACATGTAAAATTATGTATAGAACTTAATTTTAAGTTTGTTTTATGAGTTTTTTTAGTCGTTTGAAGATTTTTTCTGTAGCTGTAGATCATTAGTCAGCAGACTTGATCATGTGTTCTGTTTCTGTGGTTATGCATGTTACTTTGCTTTTTGTTGCATTGATTTGTTTTGCTTTGGTTACAAACTTGTCTGTAATTAAGATTTCCTAAATGGGGGAATAAGTAAAGAATAGGAAATATCTTGTAAATAATAAACCCTTCTTCTGACACTCCAGGTTCCGGGTTACGAAATGTCCATGAGCACTGTACATTTTGTAAAACTCTTAAAAGCTGTATAAGTAAGTGATGCACAACTACTGAATGAATTCTACAGTTTACACATGTAGTACTGGTCTCGATTGAGGAGGTAGAGTTGAATGTGTAAGCCGGCAGGATAGCTCAGTTGGCAGCGCTATGCACGGTTTACGGAGGTCCCGGGTTCGAGTCCTGGTCTGGCTGCATGTTTTTCTCACCTTGGTTACACACAAATCATTTGGTGTATTGTGTTGTTCTTGGTACTGGGAAAAATTTAACAAACATGAAAATTTATTTTTGCCAAACATGAAAATTTATTTTGCCAAACATAAAATGGATTTTGCCAAACTTGGAAATGGACATTGTCAAACATTTAATCAATTTTGCAAATCTTGAAAAAAAATCTTTGAAACTTTAAAAGGATTTTGCCAAACTTGGACATGGATTTTGCCAAATCTGAAAATGTATTTTTGCAAAGCTTTGAAATGGATTTTGCCAAACTTGAACGTTATTGTTCAGCTGTGACTAGTTTTATTAACTTTGTTTCCACCTCCTTTAATGTTTGTGCTTAATACAAAATAGGCAGTATACTAGTATATCTTAATAAGATAATGTGTTCACTTCTTGATTGATTCTTTTTAGACACTTTCGTTTTTATGTGTAAATGTGTTTCACTTTTCGTTTGTTGGGGCAGCAATGCTTTACCAGCTTTTTTTGTGGTGCCATTTGCAAGAGTGGGAATACAATCTTTGTGTTGCAACTGTCCGCTTCTTTTTGACTGGTCGATGCATTTTACCATACATTTTTTGTAGGGCTATTTGCAAAAAAGTGACAAAATGTGACAAAAAGTTAAATTAATGTTTTCAAATTTTTAATAATGAATCATCTAGGATATTCTAAGGATATACAGTCTAACTTGTGTTATGCAGCCACCTTTTAAGCAGCCATGCTGCCTTAAACAGCCACTACAGAAATTCCCATTGTTAGATTTATAGTGTAATTCAATTTGTGTTAAGCAGCCAACCTGTCTTAAACAGCCAATTTACTCTGTCCCATAGGCTGGCCTCTTAACACAGATTTGACTGTATTAGGTGATTTTCGTTATTAATGAATCATGTCTGTTTCATGTTAAAAGTAACAAGGAAAGGGCTGACGACATTATGTTGAGACAAAAAGAGCTGCTGTGCAAGTTGTGTTCAAAGAAGCTCTTGAATGCTTGCAAGTTATATTTGAGTTTTGGCCATGTTACATTACCTCGTAGAATTAGACTATCATATATCGTAAATAGGATTTACCCAAAGTCCATAATTATACGTAGTATTGAGGGTTCAGTGCAAGACTAAAGTTAGTGCTTCTCATTTGTGACGGACTTGCTTTGGTCATTCATTGATCTCTTTAAAATGTATATAATTACAAAGTTGCATCTCAAATATTGACAGTTTTGTTCTCCAATGAATTATGATCATGAAAAATGCTAAATATAATGATATGAAAGAACAAAAACAATACATACACATGTAATTGAATATCAAGGGCCCAAAGCAGGACTGTTTTAGCCCTTATAGTGCTTGAACCAACTTCAAGCGTATGCAAGCAGTTTAGATCTAGGCAAGCCGCCAAGTAAATTGGCAGCTGGCCTGTGATCTTACCCGTTTGCTACTCTGAGTATCTTTCCTAAACAAAAATTGTTCACTCTTCCACGAAACCTTTATTATGGTAGGTCAAAATATGATTTATTGAAGGTTTTCACTTTTTACTTACAGCAAATCTTCGAGAAGAAATAGTGAATATCGGCATTGCCGATGTTATACGGAAATTAGCCAATCATGAGGAGTCTAAAGTGAGAGAAGCCGCACAGACTGTGATACAGTATATTGAGGAGGTCCAACCAGTCGAAAGATGAATCCAAAAACCAAGCCTTCAGATGATCGAGACCAACATCAAGCATTTGAAGATGTTTGCGTATGTCCTGCATGGTAAATGACTGTTGCAAGCTGTGGAATGACCAAGATGAACACCATAATGCAATTGTACATGTGTTAGAATGAACGGGATAGAATAAAGCTTTAAGATGATCCTAGTTAACAACAATGTGTACTTGCTTGTTGGTTTATTTGAAGGGACATCAAAAAAGTAAAGGCTTTTAGATGATTAATTTTAACAATAGCTTATTACATGTGTTTGTCTATTTGACCAGGATCAAAGAAAGAATCTTTTAGGTGATCAAGACTAACATAAACTGTACTTGTTTGCTTATTTGACTGTGATCAAAGAAAAAATCTTTCAGATGATCAAGATTGACAAGAAGAGATACAAGTAATTGTTAATTTGATTGGGATCAAATTAGAAACTTTGAGATCAACACAAAACTTTTACAAGAGTTGAAGGGTTTAAGACATTAAGACGTTTTATAGAATATGTTAGTTTTTTAACATGTTTAGTGACCTTGAACTTGCTTGTGTTTAAGAGTGACCTTGAAAGTCGTTTGAGCTATCTTTTGGACATTATTTTTAGCAATAACCAGAATGCTTAAGGTGGATGCTTAACCAATTCTACCATTTTGCATTTGTGACTGATCCAAATTAAAAGCAATAGCAGACGTCTGTTTTAAAAAAGAATTACCATTTTGTTAGAGGTGTAATGTGAAAAACTACAGTGTTTGTGACAGTAGGAGAATTTACTTAATTGAGGATTTTCTCATTTTGTCACAGAGGTTACCAAAATATTTTGCTGCAAAACATCAAAATGGGTGATTGTGAAGTACCTGTAAGACCAGTTGTACTACAATTCACTAAGATAACGAGGATTTTTACTTGTATATTGCGATTACACTATAAGACTTTTCAAGACTTGCAACAATTCTCTTGGTATGTATTAGTAGTATATCTCCATTTATAATAATTTTCATTACTAAAGGACTTTATTGAAAGTTATTGTCTGTTTTAATTCTACATGAACAACAACCAAGCTTTCATTTTAAACAGAGGTATGTGACTTAACAAAACTATTACAATTAAAGAGATAAAATGATTTTAATAGGTGATTTCTTCTTTTATTAGAATGAGTTAATACATAGAGACCAAATTTTCAATTTTCAATTTTTGAAATGTTCAAATGCTCAATGTATGTACAAATCAGTTAGATTTATGTAATAGCACTGTTTTTGTCTCAATGCTATGTTTCATAATTTGTTTTTGCAAACTGTGCGAACTTTTTTATTGAACTAAGAAAGCAGTCATTCAAATGAAAGGTAGAAATCATACTTTTTTTCTTGATATTTCAAAGCATCTCTTGTTTTTCTTCTGTCCTCATGTTGGATGAAGCATCACCTTGTTACCATGTTGTTTTGAATCAAATCATACTTATACATTGACCATTCCATACATTCATTGAGGCCACTTAACCCTTTCCCAAACAACAGATTTTCGACTGTCCCAAATTGAAAGAGTTTGCAGATGACATCTCAAAATGTGATGAAATTGAAAAATATTCTTCAGAAAGATCAGAAAACCTTGTGGGAAAAGGAATAATTGCTTGTCATGAGCAATTTCTCCTTTTCCCACAATGTTTTCTAAAGTCGTCTGCAACAAAGTAGTCAAACGTTTTTATTGTTTGGGAAAAGGTTAAGTATTAAAAACTTATTCCCTCACAAGAACATTGATTCTTCCATGGAATTGTGAAGACGAAAACTTATCACTCAATGAATTTCCATACGAGTAAGTGGTAAGATTTTTATTTTCATTGAAAAAAATAAAATAAAACAAAGTTCTCTTATAATTTTATATTATCCTCAAAGGAGATTGTCATTATACATGTATGTATTTTACTTATGACAATTTATCATGTTCAACTTGTACAATGTTTTTTAACACTTTTGTATCACATTAGAATAGAAAATATAGTTCCAACAAAACGACTTGTTTGTTAAAGGAACTACGAATAAACATTTTTAGCCAACCAAAATGCACCAATGTTCAAGAACCCTCCTAGAATATGATTATATATGAAATGTGTTCAAATTATTTTAACCATAATCTACATTTATACCAAAACCTTTTTTTAATTCAAATAAATATTGTACGCAGTATAAACATTTTTACAATTTACAACCAATTTCCTCTTATACATCCATGTATTTTCATTGTAACCATAGCAGAAGATACCAGTGTGGCAAGAAAATAAATGGAACAAACAATGCCTCACTGATGAGTGAATGGATTTTTATGAGAGGTAGTCTCCCGACTGACTTTGGGAATGCTGATGGTTTTACCAGGTGTAACAAGTCCTAATGGGCAGTTGAGTATGGGGTCTACCTCCATCATTAAGAGTCGGGCATCGCAACAAAACTGAATAATATTGACGCAATGAAAAACCTGATATATTTTGAATCTAGTTTTATGAAGATGGATTGTTAACTGTTTTTAGAATAGTTTGAAATAGTATCATTATTCTTGGGTTAAAGAGATATCTGTGTGTCGAATATACATTATTGTACACATATTTTATATTTTATTTATTATCAATATACAACAACATACTGGGACCATTGTTTTTCACAAAATGTTTATTTTTATCCGACCATTTGGAAAAAAATTAGAGCTTTTCTATCCATCATAGCATTAGACTTTTGTCTCCATCTTTGGGAGAGTCTCTTTAACAAGCAATTTCTCCTTTTCTCCTGTTTTCTGCCCTATCAAAAGGTTATTTTACAATTTTATCATATTTTGAAATGTCGTCTGCAAACTCGTCCCAATTTGGGACAGTTGAAAATTTGACGTTCGGTAGCAGGTTAACTATCTTTGTTTATTGCTGTTGCTTTTGATTTGATTGAGTCAAAATAATACATAAAGGAGGATTTGGTTGAACAAAAATTCTTTTCGATTGAAAATTGTACTACGGTTTTATTATATGACTAAAGTTAGTCTTTTACAAAGGTAAAGGTCATACTAAAGCATTGCATGAAACTTTCAGAAGGGGTAGGAAATGTCAATGACATTCTTTACATAGTCCTGCACTGAAACCAATGATGTAATTTGTTAGCACATTATCACATTTTCACCGAAATGTTTTTTTTGCTAATCTTATTCCATGGTTATGTAAGTATTTATAGAGTTATGGGTTGCATGCACTGTAGATTTTCACAAAACCAATATATTTGTTTTACTCTTATAGTGCTGGAACAGACTTCGTGCTTATGAAAACATGTTAGATCACAGGCCAGTCGCTAAGTAAATTAGCGGCTGGCCTGTGTTCAAGCCTGTTTGCTACTCTGAGAATCTTCCTCATCAAATTTAAGCAGATATTTAAGGTTTTGGAAAGCAGACGACACAAACATATGTTTCTAGAAAAAGTTCCCAGCACTCTAAAGGATATATTTGTTTTTTTCCAGTCAGATAGTTAAATTGTTTGAATCAAGTGCTATACCTTTGATCAAATCTCCTTGATGAATATACATTTAACTTTTACCAAAGTCAATTATTTTTTCTCTCCTCAAAAATGATTTTTGAATACATTCGTATACATGTATGAGACATAGTTAAAAAGAGATAAACATGTTGATTAATGAGTTTTAAATACCATTTGCATCCATGGTTGAGAATCCTGAGAAACAACTTAACATGCAAGTTATATGTGGTGTATTATTTATTTGAGATTTTCTTTGTTGCATAATAATACGATATTAAAGAAAATGTTATCTTTACCGAACCCAAAGGGGAATTACTTTCAAAGAAATGAAACTAACCCTTTCCCAAACAACAAATTTTCAACTTTTCCAAATCGAAAGAGTTTGCAGACGACATTTCAAAATGTGATAAAATTGAAAAACATTCTTCAAATAGAGCAGAAAACCTTATGGAAAAAGGAGAAATTGCTCTTAGTGAGCAATTTCTTTTTTTCCCAAAATGTTTCCAGAGTCATCTGCAGCAAAGTGGTTAAATGTCGTCATTGTTTGGTAATGGGTTTAGCCTTTCAGTTTAAAATGACTGTATACTATGTATATGTAATATGCCTGTTTATATCAGATATATGTACTTTTAAACTACTTTACAGTTTCTTTTTAAATCATTGTGACAAAAGAATTTGCTGATCTTGAGCAAGTTTTCCATTTGTTACAATGATTTGAAAGGTTTTCAATTGTGCAGGTTTCTTCTACATGGATATTTTTGCCAATTGAACAATTGTTTTGATTGTTGGAATTACTCGTGAAAGCAAATGTGTTGAAACATTTTACACTTGATCGATCCCTGATTATTTATTTATCAAGGGACTTTCTACACTAAGACTGTGTTTTAATGAATCTTTCATTAAATGTCTAGAATATAATTGAATTTGACTTTCTTTGTGCCCAATTCTTTTTCCCCTTCAAAAACATGTGGGACTACTTTAGAGCATAAGTGGTTCAGTGTCAGCCTTCAGACATGATGTTTGTGACTTCGAATCCTGTGAGAAGCAGGTTCTGCCTTGCGACCTTACTTTCCACTTTCAGCGTGAATACTGGTTATGATCCAGGGTGCAGAAATAAGAGTGATTAATCTAAATTGTAACAGAGACATAGATAACGTAGATATGTATGTCTCTGGTTGTAAGAACTTGTTTCACAATCGATGTAGATTGAATAAGTTTCAACTTTGCTAAACTATCATATACATATGAAGATCTATAATGTGTAACGTAGACGAAATGGAGATTGTGTCAAAACGGAAGAAGACTTCGTACGACCCAATTTTAAATTCTAGATGAATTGGGAGTAGACAAACTATGAAAGTTCCATCCTATGAAAATCCTTTTGTCACCATGGTTACTTTTTGCGTCTGTGGCAGAAAGGTCAAAGTGAACTATTTGGGAGTAATAGATGAGACTAAATAACACAATCAACACATACATAAATCTGCTAATCACGTGTCTATATACTGGATCAACTCTCCAAAGGTCGCAGTCTCAAAAATAACTTGGTTTTTGTAAAACTAACAACATATATGGGCCTTTGTAAAACAAACAAACACATATTGGCATCTGTACAACAAACAACATATATGTGAAGTTGTAAAACAAACGACATAGCCAGCTTTTTTAAAACAAATAAGATATCCAACCAATGCAATTACAAGCGACATATTCAGCAAATGTAAAGTAAACGGCTTATCAAGTTAGTGTAAAAGAAACATCAAACGTGGGCCTTTCTAAAACAATCTATCCAGCTTTTGTAAAAAACAATATATCGAAACGTTGGGTTCCATATAAGACAATGTGTTGTAGCAAACAACGTACCTCTCTCAGGGTCTCTGTGGGGAATTATTTTGAAACTTTCAACAAAATCTGCGAAATGCTTTTCACAGTGACCGTGCTCGTGTTTCTCGACAACACCCCAAGGGTTGAATGCAAGACTATAGTAAGCGCTTCATAAATATGAAGCACTTACTATAGTATTGCATTGAACCCTCGACCTTTAATACCTCATTGCAGGGGTCTCCCCAAAGGCGGTTTTTTGAGTGCTGAACCTTTAAAGGTGCTTGTTTACAGACATGAAGAAATTCTGAAAGGTTAACCCTTATAGTGCTGTAACTGAACTCATGCTTATGCAAACAGGTTAGATCACAGGCCAGCCGCCAAGTAAATTGGCGGCTTGTCTGTGATCTAACCTGGTTGCTACTCGGGGTATCTTTCCTTATCAAAATTTAGCAGATATTTAAGGTTTTGGAAAGCAGACGACACAAAAATCTTTTTTTGGGGAAAATAACCCAGCATTCTAAGGGTTAATTTCTTCAAAACTGCATAACAGATGTACTGTTATATGATCACAAAAGAAAAGTCATGGGAAGCGGAAACATATCCTTTTGAAATCTTGAAAGTGTTAATGCGGTGAATTTACATATATTTAATCCAAAAGCGTGACATCGATTTTGACAACTACCGCGTATAAGCTGCACATAAATTATGGGAAAATATATTTCTAACTTGAGAAAAATGATATCATATATATTGCATTTTCTTTAGAATTCGGTTGTGCGTAAAAGGAAATACAGCAATGGCATCTGTTTCACAAACGTTCATATGATAGATTTCGACGTTAACTTAATTATAAACCCGAAAAGAGAACCCCAGAAAAACGTTGACTTAGACGTGAACGGAACATGAGTGCTACAAATTTGCCAATCTTTGCGAGACGGTCCCTGGGAATACAAGGAACGCTCCTGGCAGCACAGAGCTTAACCCTTTACCTAATGCCAAATCTTCGACTGTCCCAAATTGAAAGAGTTTGCAGACGACATTTCAAAATGTGATGAAATTGAAAAAATTATCTTCTAATAGGGCAGAAAACATTGTGAGAAAAGGAGAAATTGCTCGTGAAGAGCAATTTCTCCTTTTCCCACAATGTTTACCAGAGTAGACTGCAACAAATTGGTCAAATGTCGTTATTGTTTGGTAATGGGTTAATGTATACAATTCTTGATACGAAGTTACATAATTCGATACGAGATCGAGTAATCTCTTGACCGTTTCAAAAGTGAAAAAGCTGATTTATTGAAAGTCTATGTCTTGGTGCAGATGCTTTGTCGAGCAGATGTTCGTTCTTCGTCACCACCGAACAAGTCGGGGATTACGATTCAACAAGGAAACTGTTGATGAGTGTTACCCCTTTACCAAACGCCAAAGTTCTGACCGTCCTAAATTGAAAGAGTTTGCAGACGACATTTCAAAATGTGATGAAATTGGAAAGTAATCCTCAGATAGGGTAAAATCATTATTGGAAAAGGAGAAATTCCTCAGTACAAGCAATGTCTTCCATTTCAACAATGTTTTCCAGAGCCGCCTTCAACACGTGGTAAAATTTCGTTTTCCTTGGTAATGGGTTAAGGAAGCTTTGTAATACTTGAGGGCGAAGACAGGGGGAATGTTTTGAATGAAACTTGGAACAGATTACATGGTTGACAGGTAAGACAAAAATGGAATTCGTCTTCAATTTTTTTTTTAAGAATGGACTACTCCTCGATCGCTTTAGATATAACTGAACTCTGTATTTCGACATTCATTTATACAACAATGTCCTTTTTCTTTTCTTTTTATCACCAGACCGGCATAATTGATGCATTAAGTAATTCGGGTTTTATTGAAATTGAAATACTGAACATTCGTGAGAGTGAGGATCGTTTGCCCTTTTTTATAACGGTTAAAGAGAACGTACAGGTATATAGACAAGCGGCACAACTGATCAGTGGACCACAGAGTTTTTCACTGATCGGATGTTGCAATCTCCTATGCAGAGTTATCGTTCGTACCTCACGAGTTATCGTTCGTACCTCACGGAGCGTAGCGGGAACCAATTTACTCAAGTAGAGAGATTGCGAATGTGGTTGTGTCTTGAAAGCTTTATTTGCTCGTTTGTTGCACTGCTGGTGACATCAGTGACTTTAATTTTGATGATACGCGCAACTTAACGTTGCGTTTGACAAGAAACAACTGCGGGAAAGAATGATTTTAATCAATTAATCTTTATTTGAAAAACATGAATTTTATATATATACAAATACTTAAGTTAATTTCATTCCTTAGAACTTAACATTGCGATGGTGTCAAAGAAATCAATACGAGAAAAAATAAACTTATTTAATTATTTTTTTTATTTGAGAAACATAACTTATATATATTTATATACAAATAATCAGGTTTTACACATTCCTTCCAACTACATATTGTGGTGGGTCCAAAATGGAATATACGAAAGACAATACTAGCAATTGTTTCTTTCGTAGAAGCAGTTGCTTAAACATGCTTTAGACTGAGATAGGCATTCTTTTGCAAAAACATTGCACATGTGGTCTTATTCAATTATTGTTATAATTCGGATATACAATTGTATCCCAATCGAATAAAATAAGTGTGGAACAAACAGCATTTTCGATAGCCAACAATGCTATGCAATATTAAACAACATTGCTATGATTATTAAACTCATCGTTCATCTTCGCGAAGCCTTTACCAAACGCCAATGTTTCGACTGTTCCAAATTGAAAGAGTTTGCAGACGTTTGCAAATTTGATGAAATTGGAAAATAAACTTTTGATAGTGCAGAAAACATTGTGGGTAGGAAGGAATTGCTCTTACTAATTTCCCCGCAGTGTTTTCCAGAGTCGTCTGCAACAAAGTGGTCAATGTCGTTACTGTTTGGTAATGGGTAAATCAACGGACTCGTGTTTCGACGATGCGTCATCCGTTTCTTCTGTAGGACAAGAACCAAGATGCACAATTCTGCATTGCTGAGAGCAATTTGCCTGGTTACAGGTAACCGTTTAAATGTTGTCATTGTTTTATCAACCAATTGTTATTACAGTTTGTGGAATGTCTACACTTTGATCCTCGTTGAGCCGATGTTTCAGTCGATCAAGCACATACGCACTTGGTGCCCGTCTTTGTATGTCTTCGAGGTAGTCCTGCATCGTCTTATTGTCCTCAAACTTCATCCAGTATTTCAATATCTTGTTCACCGGAAGTGCTTCTTTCCGGTCAACGTCCTGAGATAATTGCCGTCTCAGGTGATCGGATAGCTCGATTGGCTTTAGACCGGAACTAGAGCTCCAGTTTTGGTACATATAGTTGTGAATCGTCTGCTGTTTCCCTTTGGACAAGGTCTGCTGGGGTGTCGATCGTTTGCTGGGAATTCCTTTTATTATCGGTTTTCGCGGCGGTGGCGGCGGTGGCGGCGGTGGCTCGGTGCAAGTTGTTGGCTCGGGTTTTGCCGATGTGCCATGTATGATTACCTCAGGAGCACCAATGACTATGTCAGTACTTCCGGTGGGAGATGGGATTGCAGAGCACCGCTCCTTTGGCCTCGTTTCGGATACACGCACACGGTCTAGTCTGTTACTACCGATGTGTCTCGTCACACTCGCGATTCGCTTTCTCGTGTAAGGCGACTGGCAGTTGTTGTACATGCGGGCAAGACGGGTCGAGCTGATTCTCTTGCCAAGGCTGTATCGTTGACGCAGTGACTGGGACGTTGGCGTGTCTATCCTGGTACGGGTGGCTTCCATTGGATCCCTGTCACGACGTTCAAACATTCCTCGAACTGCTTTCCATCCCTTGGAGAGCTGGTTAGACATTCTGTAACGCACCCTAGACCACACTTTTATGCCTGGCATTGTCTTCTTTTTGTCTTTATTGTTATTGATCGGGTTTTTTCCAAAACGTTCGGAAAACGCACTGCGACTCTTCCCAATATGTAAAAGGATTTCCTTTTTAATGTCGGTTAATGTAACATTCAAAGTTACTGACAAAATTAGTTTTTGAAAATGTTATTTTCTTTCTTCAAAACTCACAAATTTCAGAATTATATAAATCGATTGGCATTTCCCTTTCAGCTATATTCTTTTGAATAATATCATCAATTAAAGTAGCAATTTCGAAAACTGGTATAAACCGTAGCACTATATCAACCTCGTTCTTTCCTTCAGATTGTGAACGTCTGAATAACCGTTTGACTGTGCAAGATCCGTATTTATAATAAAATCAGCCATCCCGAATATGGCAGTGCTAAAAGCATTTCGCACATTCCTAAAATAGACATGCACGTTTGAACGTGCGTTTGCACCATTGCCAGCAATCTCCTTGGTAGAGTTATCGGTCGGTCATTAACCCATTACCAAACAATAACGACATTTGACCACTTTGTTGCAGACGACTCTGGAAAACATTGTGGGAAAAGGAGAAATTTCTCGTAAAGAAAAATTTCCCCTTTTCCCGCAATGTTTTCTGCCCTATCCGAAGATTATTTTCCAATTTCATCACATTTTGAAATGTCGTCTGCAACTTCTTTTAATTTGTGACAGTCTTTCTTTCTTTCTTTCCTTCTTTCTTTTCTTTCTTTCTTTCTTTCTTTCTTTTTTTCTTTCTTTCTTTCTTTTTTTCTTTCTTTCTTTCTTTCTTTCTTTTTTCTTCCTTTCTTTCTTTCTTTCTTTTTTCTTCCTTTCTTTCTTTATTTCTTTCTTTTTTTCTTACTTTCCCCCTTTCTTTCTTTTTTTATCAACTACAATCAAGTAACGATTTAATGCTGTACATGTATATTCGAAACAGCTTTGTAAAACAGTGCCTAAACTGAAAGTTGCTTCTTCACAGATAAGTAAATTTGAAATTAAAGAACCTGAATTGTCGTTGAAACAAAACAGATGCTTTATTGTTTTATGATTATGTAGTTGGGGCCTAGATTTACAAGGAAGAGTAAGGTGCCGGATAGCTCAGTCGGTAGAGCATTCGCACGGTTTGCGGTGGTCCCTGGTTCGAGTTCCTGACTGTTTCTTTCCTCACCTTGGTTACATTGGCGCCCAAAGTACATGACCAATGATAGCTACAGCGATATATACTCTAGAATCGCCCCCCAAACGAATGCTGTTCCTTGGAATTCATTTGTGTGGGGGAGTATGCTGTATGGGTCTCGATTTACAAGATTTGCGGAGGTCCCGGGTTCGAGCCCCGGTCTGGCTGCATGCTTTTCTCACCTTGGTTACATTCAATGTTGATTTATCTACGTGAAAATTGCGTATAGAGATGTGTGATGTAATGTTGTGTAAGTCGGATGCATGCGCATGTATGCAGTAACCTCCATTCCATCCCATAATTTTGTGAGCGTTTGTAACGGGCCGACGTCTAAGACATTAGCAGATACCAATGACATGACGACATTTGTGTGTGGGAAACACGTTTTAGTACCTTCCCAGTGCGTACACCATGGTGACTGGAATAAAACAGTGCGAAAAGATTGTCTTGAGTACGTTATTCTAGGCTTTATCGAAATGATTTTTCAGGTTACAATAATTCCCGTTAAGATTGATGTATATGGGTTTTACATCACATCAACATTATTTCAGTTATGTGGCGATGCCCGACTATTAATGATGGAGGAAGACCCCATACTCAACTGCCCATAAGGGCTTGTCAAGGCGGGTAGAACCATCGGCATTCCGTAAGTCAGTCGGGAGACTGCGATTGATGTAGTTTATGTTGTAGTGAGCTATATTGGCCACTAATTCGGGGTAACTTAGATACTTCTTTCTGTAGTATACGTCTTAACCCATTACCAAACAATAACGACACTTGATCAGTTTGTTGCAGACGACTCTGGAAAACATGGTGGACAAAGGAGAAATTGCTCTTAACGAGCAATTTATCCTTTTCCCACAATGTTTTTTGCCCATTCAAAAGATTATTTTTCAATTTCATCACATTTTGAAATGTCGTCTGTAAACGCTTTCAATTTGGGACAGTCGAAATTTTCGCGTTTGGTTAAGGTTTCACGCATCTGTTGCAGCATCATTGAAAACCACTGTGACAAAAAAGAAAATGCTTATGGCTGTTATAGTATGGCTGCTACAAGTGTCGTCTTGTAGCAGACTAGATACGCACCAGTGACCATGCACTGCTTACTGCCTGGTCACTCGTTAATGTACAGTCAGTTTGTCAACACGAATTGTACGTGTTGTACGTTACGTTATAGTTAGAACACGTCCTTTATCTATTTCCAATACCCTCTACGTACCAACAACATTGGACTGAGCTATAAACAGTGAACCCACATAACATTACAATGGCTTGAATAGTTTAATAGTTTATTTGTCATTTTCATTTGTAAATTGATAGTTTTACTGTCGTTTCGATGAAAAGCTGCTTAGTATGGTTTATTTTTGAGAGGTCATTATCACGCATAGCTTTATAGATCTTACTTATGATTTAAAGAAAAAAGCTTTCTAGTAAAACTTTCATTTTCAAAATGAAAAAAAAAAGAACTTAATTTTTTCGTAATTTTCGTTTTTAAGTTTACAGCTTTATACTTAAGTTATCATTTCCGTGAAAACGAGAAAGGTTTTATTGTTAATTTCATTTTAATTATGATTTTCAAAAAAAGGCTATATATCTAAGTTATCATTTTTAGTACATGTATAAGCTTCATATATTTCTATTTTTACGGATAGCTTTATAATTATTTTCTTTTATCAATTTTCATTGATGACTTTATAGTTTATTCATTATTTTCACAGATAGCTTTATAAGTATTATTATCTTTTTTTTTATTTTCATAATTACCTTCATATGTTATTTATTATTTTCATGAAAACGCTTTATATGTTATCCGTCATTTTTAAGAAACGCACACAATCTTATTTATCCTATCAAGATATAAGCAGCAAAGGAGGGGTGAATTGACGTATGTAGTAGTAAATGTGGGAATCACGTATCTAACCCCATGTGTGGACCTCCATGCGGAATGTGAGAAAGGTCCTTTCGTACATCTCCTTAACAATCCCCGCCATTTCTTAAATTTTAGCGGGGTTTGTCCATAATTCGAAGAATAAGCAGACGACTGTTTGTAGATAAGGAAAAAACATATTCAATCGGTGCGATCAATTTTACGTTTTATCATCACGATATTTCAAATCATCTACACAACATATGGCGGAATTTCTGTGTGGTTTACCAAACTCTAAATGTTCGACTGCCCCAAATTGAAAGAGTTTACAGACGACATTTCAAAATCTGTGAAATGAAATTGGAAAGTAAACTTCTGATAGAGTAGAAAACATTGTGGAAAAATGAGAAATTGCTCGTAAAGAGCAATTTCTCATTTTTCCACAATGTTTTCCAGAGTCGTCTACAACAAGCTGGTCAAGTGTCGTTATTGTTTGGTAATGGGCTAAATCGGAACACCTCTTATTACCAAAGATAAGGACCTATTTCCATAATAGTTTACTGCTTAATATTAGCTAATGTTATCATGGACCTAAATGTCGATTTTACAAAAGTGTTTAGGTTATTGATCATAAGAAACTCCTGTTTATTCCGGTTATTGGCCATGTATCAGATTTTAAAAGCAATCATAATTCTAAAAGATTGTACTCTTTTTACCAGCATCCATGCTTTAAGTTAGGTTTTATACCATACCAAATGCAGTGTTCTCGAGAAAATTCTCATGACCAGTAAACTAGCTTTTCAGTCTGGAGGCCTGGCCCATGCATACCCGCATTAGCTCGCGGTATACGAACGTGCCAGGCTCCAGACTAACTAGCTTTTGGATTAGATATCTTATGGTTGTTATCCGTCAAAGCTTAGATGGACGGCAAAAGTACGTTTAGCAGTGAGTTTTAAAGGCCCATTAAAGGAGATTAATGCTATATCAAACTATATTAATTGGTAAACTTTTGGACAGATTCAAATAGTTATCACCAAAAAAAAAAAACCATCAGCACAACTTAAACGTGAAAGCCAACAAGAATTAACCCAGATTTACCAGTTTAATTGTGTGATTCTACACCCCTGTCCTTGACAGTTGATACACAAATGTTTGAACCGACCAATCAGAATTCGTTATTTTGAATATATAAACAAACAGGTTGTTGATAAACATGATTGAATTGGAGACTACTATATTTCAAGCACAAAATAACTTATTTTAAACGAGTCTTTTTAATAGGGTCTCAATGTATTCCTTAACTGATTCTCATGACTTTTATGAACATAATAAAAGAACTCCATATAATTTTTCAGTAATTGATTTGTTCTCCTCTCCTTTGATGTGCCTTTAATTAATGCTTATTCTACCTAGGCTTTTGTATACAATTGTATGTATATTTTTATCATCATTAGCATTATCATTTTTATTGTCACTGATGTATCTCCTTTCCTTATTTTTTTTCTTTTCTTATTATTTCAACTTTTTGTAAATTCTTTTTGACATCAAATTGATCAGAGACATAGTGTCTCTGAATTGATGAATTCCTCGAATCATCCTGTTCAGGGGTCTACGTCATCAGTTACGACAGAGTGCAAAGCGCACCTCTAGCCTGGGGTCCTGGCCCGTTCGTATACCGCGAACTAGGGCCAGGTGTCAGAGAAAGTTTACCGAACACAATAGTGTTCGGTTATGCCGAGGTATTCCGAATGAAACAACATCGACTGCGCATGCGCGTCGATTAAGAGTCTGCAAGCTTATTCTTGGGAAACTGTACCTATTTAGACACCCTACTTAGCGTTGAATCCTTTTGAGATGAAATAGTGACTCCGGTTTTTATTGTATTTTAAAGCGTTGTGTTTTGAAATGGAACACAAATGCAGTACACCGCGCAAATCACCCAAACAGGGTTGTGTCTGTGACACAAGTATTGAAAAGTCAAGCTCTTTGCGTCGTGTTTTACCATATAACAAATCCGGAGTAGATCAAAGTAAACTTTATGGTGGAATGTCTGTAATAGATGGTGTCGTGTGCTTAAATTTGTTATAGAAAAGTACTTAATATTGACAAGATAGTTACAGAATTAAGGAAGGCGTGTCAATCTTCCAAAGTTAGAGTTAAACGTGGTTTTAAAAGACGAGATATGACGAGACAAGAATATATCTGGAAAATCGTTTGATAAGCAATATATGTTAGAATAGTATTAATTCTGATATCAAATTCTTGAGATCTAAATGTGTCCAAATCAGTTTATTCTTAGTTCATGCGTTTCCCCCTTTTTGATGACTTCGTCAACTACAGGTTCTTATGTTAAATCAGACTTTCAAACAACACTAAATAAGCCTATTGCGATAATGTTTAATACTAATTATAATTGATTTTGTAGGCTTCATATGATTTTGTCAAAACGAAAAATAAAGGTGCTTAATTTGTCGAGAAGCTTGGCTTTTGATTATAATTTGGAAAAGAAAAATCACGTTCTTTTTTCCTTGTTTGTTATCTAACTTATAACTGCATAAAGGGAATAAATACAGATGCCGTTGATATACTAAAACTCTTGTCGGTGGGATTCTTATCTTTATTGCCTGTTAATTGAATTCGTGATTGTTTAACCAGAGATACGTGAAACCCTTTACCCCTTCCTTTTATGTGTCGTTGGATTTGATTAAAAAGAACATGTTATTGGAAAGATAGAAGAAAATCCCTATTTTTTCACATTTTTATGTGGTCTTTCTTTCTTCAAAATCTCCTATTAACACTTCACAAGCCTCAAATTAAAGCATCGAAGGATTTAAGATGATATGTAATATTGATTGGTGGAGATATTTGTTTCCAATTTGTTTCCATTCAATATGTTTTGTGTGTGATTTAAAACTCATTTGAATATATAAACAATAGTTTTGGTAGAATGCATTCAGAGATAACTACTAAAGTAAAAAGTTTGATTCTTTTACAAAAGATATCAATTTAATCTGATATTTTGAATCCCAATATTTAAATCAAACAATAAATTAATAGAAAAATAAAATGAAATGAACAAAATCCATTTAAGTGCAATTAATTTATAAAAAATGGAGTATTGTATGAACATTGTAAAAGGTAAAGGCTACCCAGGCTGAATAAGGGTTGGAAAAGGGTAAAAATGTAAAGGGTAAAAAAGGGTAAATGCACAATTCAAACGCCATCTTTTCATAATAAGGCGAGTGGCAATCCGTTAGCCAATCAGAAGAGACAATTCATTCTCTGACACCTGGCCCTAATGCGGGTTAGCATGGGCCAGGACCCCAGGCTAAGCGCACCTCTCGATCGAGCACCGAACACTATGCCCTCGAAGCCCTTTGATTCTAAACAGGTGCGCTTTGTTTAATCCAATGAACGTCGAGATAACAAAAAATATGCGTTCGTAACAACTGACAATCTACCACTTTTGTGCTTTTTTTCGTTGAAGAAAATGTGGGGCATTTTTTGCAGAAGCGGTGATGTTAGATTTGTGTGAATAGACATTGCATAAAAACGTATGGGTAGACATTATAGCCATTCATGAACTCAACGAATGATTACATATCGTTATTTGCATTTCCAAAACAGTCCATGCGTGCAGACGATTCTTTTGCCAATCTTTCTTGGTCTAAATGCCCTTTTGTATTTTACTGATCGATGTTCTCATACTTTGTGTATTTTTTTTAATTCACTTGAGACTATCTATGATCATTTGAGTTACTTAAAATAGTCTCTTGTGGAATGGACAGATCAGAAGAACAATAATTTACACTTAAACAACTCTGACAACGAACCAAGCATCTTAAATAAACATGAGAGGGAAATGCACCCAGTGTGGGGCTCAAACCTACAGCCACCTTGACACCTAGACTGGTGAGCTAGAATTGAGCTAACCATATGACTGGTCTTGTCCCTGCACGCTACTACTTTCATTATCAATACCTTCATTCATTTTTTTTGTTTTGTAACTGGTCTAAATAGGATAAATGCAAACAGCGACATCAATTATAAAAGTATGAAATAAATCCCCCAAAACTATTTCCTTGTGTCTCTGACAGGTCAAAAAGAAAAGGGAAAATAGCTTTCTTGTACAGTCCTGTACTCTTGTCCAGTTTTTTTTTCGTTAATGATTTCTTTATTTCTGCTTCAAGCGATTGAAAAAGTGTGTATACATGACAAAAGTGATGAAAATGAAAACTGTATAACTCAAAACCGGTGTCCGCTTGAAGAGCTGGTATTACCTCCACGTATCTTAAGAGAATTTTTCAAAATAGTGATTATCATAAATTGAGGCTTCAGTGCAATACTATAGTAAGTACTTCATGTTTATGAAGCACTTACTATAGTCTTGCATTGAACCCTCAATATGATATTCGAAAAACTGTTGACAGAGCATTTAACTTGAAACAAAAATAATTCAATCGCAAATGATATTTTCGGAAATCAACTTTTCAAAAATGTTTGAGACTAAATTAATATAATCAGTATAAATTGGTTTTTATTTCCAGAATATTGCAACTTTGACACTGAATGATTGGAATGTTTGGTACAGTTGATGTTCACCCCCCAGCTTTTAGTAAAGGGGAGCAACAGCCACAGATGGAGGTATGATAGAAATTGAGAGTGTTCACCTGCAGCAGGTTTTTCCACTTATCTTCTTATTTTGGTGTGCATTGTTACGGACAGCCCACATGTTCTATCTATATAAAAACTATAATTTTTTGTATTGTATGACGTCCAGGAACTTTAAGGTGTTGGTTGTTGTATACACCAGAATTTGTTTCCTTTTACTGTGGTCTCTTAAACAAGGTTGAACTTGACTGTATATAAAGTTATAAATGTTGATTCTGTATTTTTTGGAGGATTTTTACAATGAAAGATTTAATATTAGTGTTTGTTCCCTCGTGTCAAGATATCACATATGAAAGTTATAAATGCTAATTCTGTATTCTTTTGAAGGATTTTTATTTGAAAGTTTCAATATAAGTTTTTATTTCCTCAGATGAAGATATCCCATACCAAGTCCGTCCAAGAGACTCTCGAAACTACCCAAGTAATATCTTCGGAAGTGATATCTTCCAGTGCTCAAATCTCTAATGGATATACAGGTTTGTGGTTATATCATAGTTTTAGGTCCTTGGTCACAGATGTAAGGAGACTGGGATATTGAAATTTTATTCCTTTGAGCTTTATAACACCTGACCTGACATGTATATTTGAATTAGCGTTCATTTTTGTCAGAAAGTCATGGAACTAATAATAGCATAACACTATTTATATTTGCAATTACGTTTGGTACACAGATTTAATTAGGACTGTAGGGTTTTTTTGTTGTTAGATATTTAAAGTTTTTAAGAGACACTCAGAGATTGAGATTTGAGAATGCAGTAAAGTGAGGTATAATGGGAGTTAGGGGTTTAATATGAAATATATCCAAGCTTTTTTCTTTTGTGGATATGTATGAAAACTTTATTATTTATATGTTTATTTACAGGAGTGACATAGTATTTATCCACTTTTGACTTCAGATAGGTAAAACTTGAATTAACAGCTTATTTATTTGCATGTGTGTATAGGCTTATGTTCACAATGCTTCATGTGACAGTACTGGAACAATGAAAGAGAGCAAATGAATACTTTTCTTCCTAAGTTCACCTGATTGAAAAATATTTGACGCTTGATTGGTGGAAAAATGAATTCCCTGATGAACCATTTCAGTCTTTACTATTTGACCTCTTTGTCATGAATTCTCTGTAACATTATGGGATATGGAAGGTTAAAACTAAAACTTGTGTTAAGTTAAATATTTTAAAACATCTGTATAAATCATAATGTTAAATAGGGGTCAATGTGATAACTGATAAAAAAAAACCCAGACAAAACCTCTTTTCATTGTTATAACATTACACATCATGACTTTGTTAGAAATAAGGCCCATAGGCCCATAGTTCAATCACATTTAAAATTCCATGCATGCTATAGAGACTTTCTTATTTTGGCGGCCTAAATTAATGGATTGCATTTAAAGTTACTAAAAGAGAAACTGCCTACAGAAATCATTTTCCCGTTTTGTCACAGTGCTTTATGTTTTCTGTTTTGGTTGTAGGAAATAGGCTTTTTAAGAGTTTCAGTACTTGTTTATAATATATAATCCATGTAATTGCTAGCAAATAATGTTTTGTTGTTTGATGGAATATTTGCTTCAGTTTGTCTTTTGACATATTTTGAATGGATAGTGTACTTCATAATAATTTTTTATCCCATATAAACTTTGTTTATGGATCTTAGTTATTGCCAAATTGCATTGGCAACAATTGCAGAAAATGAAGCATATGACATTTACATATTCTATTGGGAAAGCATTTGTAACCTTTCAAGCATGAAAAATTTGAATATAATTCAGTGAAATAAAAAGGTTTTTAAGCATAAAACATCTGCATATTCTTTGTCATGGGAAACCATTAAGCAACTTTTTCATTCTCTGTCATTGTAGACGCAGAAATGAAAACTTTTGCAATATTACTTTTGTTTTAATGTCTATCACCATAACTTATTATCATGCAATCTATAACTTGTATTACACTTGATCTTAGCAACTTTTTGCTGCCTACAAACTCCTTTATAAATGAATTTGATTTAAATCTTTACCACCTGCAGATGGCATTTTTTTACTTGAAGCAGCCGACTTTTGCAAAGCTTTGTAAATGTGAAAAACCTTGTGTTCTTGTTTCACTCACTTGTATACATGGAAACAGCACAATTCCCCAGTCTTTGATTGTGAATCTTGCACTTGGACTGTTCAAAGGAATCTATGACATTTGACATACCTATATCATCAATGGATACACCTTGTGTACTGTTTTACTAAACAACTTGAGGAAAATATTTCCGTAAGGCAAGACTGATCAACATGGATAGTATCTTAAATGAATGTACAATATTGTAATGTGACACATTATTGGAAGCACCTCGGAGAGACGCTTCCAATGATGTGTTACTTTGCAATACTGCTTTGCCCAATGTTGATATAAGACAGAAAGTTGTTTTGACCTTGCGCAAATCTTTTGCATAAAATGTTTAGTAAAACAGTTCCCTTGTGTAAACATTGATAATATTGGTATGTCAAAAGACACAGCACCCTGTGGGACTGATTGGCTAACTAACTTGGTTTTATTTGAGTTTTATGACACTTGTAGCAGTGTTTCTGTCATTGGGTCGGTCAGCACACCTATGCCTCTGTCATTTTGCGCCAATACTTTACAATATTCTTTTAATCCTTTACCATATGCCAAATTTTGGACTGTCCCAAATTGAAAGAGTTTGCAGACAACATCTCAAAATTTGATGAAATTGGAAAGTTATCTTCTGATAGAATAGAAAACATTGCTAGAAAAGGAGAAATTGCTCGTACATTGTTAGAAAAGGAGAAATTGCTTGTTAAGATAAATTTCTCCTTTTCCCACAATGTTTTCCAGAGACATCTGCAACAAACTTGTCAAATTTCGTTATTGTTTGGTAATGGGTTAAACATACTGACTGCTTTCCCACATGAGCGTAATTAGTGGTTAAAGCAAATAAATTTTGAACCTCATGTTGCCTTCATTAATTTTAATGTTGGAAAAAATATTGGCTGATTGGAAACTTGAACTCTGTTATCCAAGTTTGACAAGCAACAGACTGAGGTATTGAAACTGAGCACTTACTGGCTTGGAGCAGTTGGGCGGATGGTTGTAGATTGTAGTTTTGATCTGAGAGTTGCCTCCAATGTATGTACAGTAGTTGATTTATTAGGTACCATGTTACAGGTTTCAGAAATGGACACGATTTTTAATCCCTTTGTAAATAGACAGGCTGCAGGCAATGGGAGCATCAGTGCATTTGGGAGAACTTCTGATTGAAATCATCTTTTTGCAAACTCAGACAGTTTTTAAAACAAGCCTTCAAATATATGATGTTGCTTTCAACCTGCAGCAGAAATCATTGGAAGCAGTCTTCAAAATGAATTATAATGAATAATGAATAGATATAGAGAATAGATGGTTGGTGTCGTGAATCGGAAATGTTATCGGGCAAGGCTTAGGAATATTATCCGGTGAGCCGAAGGCGAAACGGATAATAATCCGAAGCCGAGCCCGATAACTTTTCCCATTCAAAGACACCAACCATCTATTCTATTTATCCTGTTACCTTTATGCATTCTTTCAAACAAAGAAGATGTAAATAAAACACGAGAAAAGGAAGAAATAAGTAGAGAATGATGTAAACATGACGTCATGTCGTTCTTATGACGTCATGATTTGTCGCATGGATGCGTTATATGGTTAGTGCCGGATATCACAAATGTTATACGGCACCTTGTTATCCGTCCCAAAATGACACTAGTGACAGGATAAATAGGATAATGCTGTTGTATGTAAACTTTTAAAGAGTTTCACACATGTTTTGTAAATGTGACTTTCTGATCCTAAAGTAGATATGTGTTTTAGTATAACTAAGGTGTGAAGTGGAGTTTAGATAACACATTTTCGAACATCCTTCCTGCGTTTCTTGTGAATTCATATGGTATACTGAACTGAGACTGAGACCATTTAAAACTTCTGGAGAAAATATTTTTGAGCATCTTATAGGATGGGAATAGATAGAATTGAATGCTAATGCTAAGCTAGGACAGCATTGGCATCTTAATGATTGACTTTGTCTTACCTGCAACAGAAGACTTAACCATTATTATGCTGGAACAAACTTCATGCTTATGCAAACAAGTTAGATCCAGGCCAATGCCAAGTAAATTGGCGGCTGGCCTTTTTTGGTACTCTGAGTATTTTTCCTCAACAAAATTAAGCAGATGTTTAAGGTTTTGGAAAGCAGATGACACAAAGATATATTTTCAGAAAATTATCAAGCATTCTAATTGTTAAGAAACCAATATGTCAAAAGAAATACTGGTATTGAATAGTTGTTTTTGCTTCCATTACAATGCTTTTTACACATTTACTTAAGGAAAGTATCATTTTTCTAACTTTGTCATCTGCTACTGCTTTGAATTATGACATGTTGCAAAATTATATCATGATAGAATGGGATGACAGAAACAAATAGTTGTAAGTATTCAAATATTGAGAAGGGGCCTCCATGGTCTAGTGGTTAGAATACTGAACCTGTAAAGGACTTCCTTTTTATACATGTGTTCAATTCAACAGCTATGAATGTCAACATAAAAAAAAGGATTTTTTTTATAATGATTTTGTCCCCTTTTGTTTTATGATGTTTTCTCAGTTTTTTGCTGAAATGAGACTGTACGTAATTTGATAATGCAACCATCAGAAAAAAAATTGACATTGAATAGAGTGAGCCCATAGGTTTATCCAAGAATCATATTATGTGATTGAAGAGTCTTAAAACACCATCCATCAATCAGTTTACCAATATGCCTGAAGTACAATGTATTCTGCATTAAAAAAGGGCTAGTTGAGTGGCACAAAAATTTTGTTTGGTGTATTTTCAGTTGAACAAGTAGACCTTGCAGAACCACATGCTGTTTCAGCCTATAGTGTTGTTTTTATTCCACAGACAAGAAATGGAAGGCAGCAATTGGTAAGGCAACTCTGTATACAGCATAATCTACCAGACTAATGTACATTGTTTTAAAAATGTTTTTAATGATGTTTTAAATCTGAAAGAAATGCCTGTCTACCCTTTTCCTATCAAGGGTTCAATGCAAGACTATAGTAAGTACTTCACAAACGTGATGCACTTACTATCGTAATGCGCTGAACCCTCCATGTGGTCAGTCACAGTTGGACAGCAATCCTGACCATCTATTGGAAGAGGAAGAAGAGAAATTATGCAAAAAGCTTAGAGCTTTCATATTTGGTATTTGCATCCATTTTAGTTGTCATACAAAAATTGTTCAAATGCTTACATTGGGTTCAAATTTGCCCCATCTTAATATAGTGACCAGGTTTACATAGACTGTGATTCTGTGAAGATGTTTGAGCATAACATTGTTTTAACGAGAGAAACAAGTTTATTTCAGTATTTCAAACTCACTCACATCAAATTTCAGTGATACGTTGACTCAGCTTACAAAGTACAGAAGTCCTGTAACCTATGATTTATTATTTTGTTGATGACGAAAGTGATCCCCTACTGTATGTTTAAGGAAAACAATAGAATTCTTTTCAAAAATATTAACTATGAAATTCCACTCAGTTTTAGCCCTCATTGTAGTAAAGAAAATTTCCCTGTGATCTTTTTAAACTATTAAATATATCAAGATAATGATTTCTTACAATGATTTCTGTTACAGAATGATTCATACAAGAAAACAACAAGATTGCAGCGGCCTTCAACAGCAAGAGGTATCATTCAACTATTCTTTTGCGTTTACCGTGAAGGAATTAGCTTGATCTCAAATTGTACATTAGCTCATATGTCCAAGAACTAGAAAGAATTTTTTTCTTCAGACATATGCCTAAGACCTTATTGTATACTGTACTGTCATATCAAAGACCATTGAAAGTGTACCAATCCATAGGACAAAAAACCTGGACAATTTCTTGAAAGATGTCATAGTGCTAATTTATTATTAAAAAGAAAGATAGGAGCTTTTATCACCTTATCAGCATCATTGGTGTTGATGTCATTGTCCTGTTGAACTTCATAGATAGACAAAGTATGAAGAAAGGTTGAAACAGGAATTCATGTCTTCCTTTTTACTAGAAACAAGTACCACAAAGTCTTCTTTTACTTGAAACAAGAACCATAAATTCTTCTTTTACTGGAAACAAGAACCATAAATTCTTCTTTTACTGGAAACAAGAACCATAAATTCTTCTTTTACTGGAAACAAGAATATAAATTCTTCTTTTACTATAAATAAGAACCATAAAATCTTTAACTAGAAACAAGAAGCATAAATTCTTCTATTGGAAACAATAAAATAAATTATTCTTTTACTGGAAATAAGAACCATAAATTTTTCTTTTACTATAAATAAGAACTATAAATTCTTCTTTTACTTGAAACAAGAACGACTAGTATACAATCATCCTTTCTTAATCAAAGTAGTAGCTTAAAAGTATTCCTTTAATAGCTTAAAACAAGAACTTTGAGTTCATTATTTTACATTACAGGAACTTGGAGTTATTTTTTTTTTTTTCAACTTTTCAGGAAATTTAAGATCCAACCTTGCCAGGAACCCAATGGCCCCGGTGAGAAGTGGGTTTTCCCAAGCTAAAAATAGAAATGCTGCAGGAGAAATACATGTTGGACGGCCATCTCCTAAGTCTATAAAGGCCTCATTTGTAGAGACTTCTTTACCTGTGGAAGAAGATCAGATCACAACCAGAGCAGTATGTATTTATTAAAAGTTTTATTTATTCTTTCTCAGCTCATACTTTTCCCTTTTTTAACCCATTACCAAACAATAGCGACATTTGACCAGTGTGTTGCAGACGACTCTGGAAAACACTGTGGGAAAAGGAGAAGTTGCTTTTTTCAAGCAATCTTACCTTTCCCCACAATGATTTCTGCCCTATCAGATGATTATTTTCCAATTCCATCACATTTTGAAATATTGTCTACAAACCCCTTTAATTTGGGACAGTCTAAAATTTGGCATTTGGTAAAGGGTTAAAGTTGCTTGTTCACATATGAGAAAAGATAATTGAAATATGAAATTTATTGAAAATAAAAAGTTTTATCTGGAAACAACGACTTTCTCCTCATAGTGCTTGATAAGGCTATTCCGTTATTAGAGGTTCTTCATGTTACTTGAATGGGTTTTCAATGGCTATCCAACTAATGGAAGAGCCTCTAGGTACTAGCCGGCCACCCATAATCACCCTCCAGTCACGAATAATAAAGACACAGTGTACGAACGTTATACTTCTTGGACATTCTTTTAATCCTCGCCTAACTGAATTTTCTTGAAACATTCAGATTTGCGGAATCTTTATTTGAATGGCATTTCATTTCGGGTAAACATTCGTGGAAGAGGAGGCTTGCGCATTTGGTTTAGCCAATTCGTCTGACGCCTTACAGTTAAATGTGCTACCAGAGATAGTAACGGCTTGCCGATTCAATCATCTCACTCGGACAATATTCTTTGTTCAGCTAAAGTGTTAAGGCTCTCATATCTGGACAAAGATTGTGGAAAAGTCGTCGAGCAGCCGATGCAGGGTACAACATAAGAGTAGCTGATTTAAATAAACGTCTACACATGCTGTGTAAGAACTCAAATTACTAGCTTTATTACTGGCACCATCATGGTTTTTTGGTTACCTTCAATGTATGTTATTATTGGGGGTGATGGCATACATTTTAAAGTCAGCAGCCAAAATCAATGGTACATGTGGAAATACCTCCAAAGCAAACATATGCTTTATTGGAAAATTTGGGGAAAATGATCAGTTGATTTGATTGGGAATGGGTCTGTTTTACTGTACCAAACAAATAAGGACAAAAATCACTGTTGTATGTTATATGTAGTAAAAATATGATGTTCATTGCATGAGATGCTATTATGTACCAGTGCTTTTTTCAGTGGCTTAGACTCTACAGCTTGTCCAGCATGAATCTGGACCTTGTTAAGATCATGGAAGGGCCCAATTGTGAACATGTGGACGACAAAATAGTGACCCTCTACAACAACTCACCGGCTAAGTAAGTCATCACATTTTGAAATGTCGTCTGCAAACTCTTTCAATTTGGGACAGCCAAAAAATTTGGTGTTTGGTAAAGGGTTAAGCTGAATTTTGAGTGTTCTAGTCTTTCTGGAAGTAAGAATCTTCCCACATCTATGATGAGCGGGGTGCGGCTATTAATCTACAAAATCTCAATATGACAAATATCAAGAGAACTTTTGTTTGAAGGCAGAAATAACCCCTCAAGTGTGAGATCAAGTCACAGATTGACTGTTGTGGATCTCATAAAGAGGGGAAATTCCCTCTGACTTATTAAATATCCCTTTAACCAAACTTGACTGTCCCAAATTGAAAAAGTTTGCAGGTGATATTTTAAAATGTGATGAAATTGAAAAATGATCTTCTGATAGGGCAGAAAACGTGGGAAAAGGAGAAATTGCTCGTTATGAGCAATTTCCCCTTTTCCCACATTTTTTTTTGCAGAGTAGTCTGCAACAAACTGATCAAATGTTGGTTACTGTTTGGTAATGGGATATAGCAGTTGTGCAAGAGTACTGAAACTTGTTGAGAATAACAAAATCCCTCCCTGTGTTTGTTCAAATGTTGGCATCAGCAGATTTTTGATGTTCATGAGGGTTAGTCTCCCTGTAAGACCAACTGTATGCCTTTGGTTTGACGTAGCTTGTTCACAGAAAAGCTGAACTTCGGAAGTTAAAATGAATTATTCTTGAAATTGAACGACATCTGTAATGTTATATGATACACACTGAAGGATAGTCTTCGAACTCGTTTTTTCAACCTGATAACAACCCATTCATGTGACATATTTTTTTTTATATCAATCATAAGATGTTGATAACCCTCTATATAACACATCATGATACACTCATGTTTGACATTTTGCTCCCAACAGGCACTGCTATCTTTATCCATGCATCAATGTAAATGGAAACGTGAAACACTTACAACTGTCCATGACTCAACTTGAAGACTACGAAAAGCAAGTCTCACTCCTTATAAGGAGATACTTGAAGCGAATGATCTGGCTACTTAGTGGTTTGTATATGTAGATTTATATAGGGAATAGATGGTTGGTGTCTTGAATAGATAATGTTATCTGGCAAGGTGTAGGAATATTATCTGACAAACCGGAGGCAAATCAGATGATAATCCAAAGCAATGCTTATAACATTTCCTATTCAAAGACATCAATCATCTATTCTACTTATCCTATTACCTTTATGTATTTTATTAAATTAAAAAAGGAATTGAAAATCAACCCTTTCCCAAACACCAAATTTTCAACGGTCCCAAACTTAAAGAGTTTGCAGACAACATTTCAAAATGTGGTGAAATTGGAAAATGATCTTGTGATAGAGTTAAGAGTAATATTTCTCCTTTTCTCACCATGTTTTCCTGAGTAATCTGCAACAAACTGGTCAAATGTCGTTATTGTTTGGTAGTGGGTTCAATCATGTATTTATGAACACACTTGTATAAAGGAAAGGGCTAACCTAGGTAGATGCCATTTTATAAGCATTACAATTAACAGGCAGTTTACCTATAAATGAGCAAATTCTACTTTTGTCATTATTATTTCAATGTTTTTTTATTCTGTTAACATTTTTTCTGTTAACTTTTTGACATTGCCTCTTTATCAAATGATAATAATTTTTCCTTCAAGTACCTCAGAATAACGAAACAGTGAAATAGTCACGTAGTCTGCATTACCTCTTGAAATCAACTTATTATCACATTTATGACGTCTGTACATATTTCTCACTGCCCCTCCCAAGTGTGTACCCATTGGTAATGAAAAATTAACAAGGAAGAGATACGCAATTGTTTGTTTAAATAGACAGTTATCACATTACTTTTTTTTAAATTATTCTGTTCATACTCAATGACCGTTGCATGTCATTTAAGTTCACATTCAAATGATCAAATGAGAGAGGACTTGAAGTAATAGACTCTATCTGTATACCTTATTTGTTTATAGAACTTTAACTGTTGCTTCTTTATCCAATGGTTTTAATGTTTCCTTCAAGTACCTCAGAATAATGAAACAGTTAATTAGTCATGTAGTCAGTATTACCTCTTGAAATCAACTAATTATCACATTTATGACGTTTGTACAGAATTCTCACTGCCCCTCCCAAGTCTGTTCCTAATGGTAGTGGAAAAATGAACAAGGCAGAGATACGCAATTGTTTGTTAAAATAGACAGTAATCACATTACTTTTTTTTATTTTTCTGTTTATACTCAATGACCGTTGTATGTCATTTAAGTTCATACTCAAATGAGAGAGAACTTGATATAATAAACTCTATCTTTATACGTTATTTGTTTATAGAACTTGAAATACTTAATTCTATCTTTATGCCTTATTTGATTTACATCAATTCTGTATGAAGCTTGTTAAATTTTAGCTTGATGACTGCTTTCTTGATACTAAACCAGTACTCACGCCGATACCAATATTTGTATAATCACAGTGAGGGTACTTAGATTTCATTAGAGGTAGTCTCTTGGTTGACCTACGGCATGTTGGTGTTGACCTACGGCATGTTGGTGTTGACCTACGGCATGTTGGTGTTGACCTACGGCATGTTGGTAGACTATCTAGCTTGGGGTCTTCCACTATTGAGTATGAGCCAGCTAAACAATATAAAACAACTGCTGTTGACACATTGTGAAATTAAACTAACAAACATCATATGGGAGAGTGGTTGTTGGCTAGGGAAGAATATTGTGAAGTTCTTATGAGGAAATACCAGAACATAACATAGCATATATTTTATTTCATCTAGTATTGTTTATATTATACATGGGGATATTTAACAATTAAGTTGCGTTTTTATTTAAACAATACAGCAGTACATATTGTACAATAATTAGAAAAAGTATTTTGTAATGGGAAATAAGTATTTGAGTTGTTTATTTTCATTATAGCAAGGGACTTATGAATGAAAACTATTTAAATCGTTTTTAATGCATATGTTATACATATGCATGTGACAAGCAACTGTGCATATTTGCACATGTAAGAATTTCTTATTTATGAAGAAGTACTATACCTCAATATGTATGTATAGTAATCTGCTAAGGTATGTGATATGCACTTGCACGAACATTGACTGACAGCTTAAAACAAAAAATAATACCATCAGCCAAGTAAATTGGTGGCTGGCCTGCGATCTAACCTGTTTGCTGCTCGGAGTATCTTTCCTCATCAAACTGAATCAGACATTTAAGAACAGAACAGAACAAATCTTTATTTTGACCAAAGTACATAACATACAACAAGGGTAATGATAAAAAATAACATCCAAATTGAAAAAAAGCCAAATTGAATTGAGTAAGGTTTTGGAAAGCAGATGGCGCATATATCTATTTTTAGAAAAAATTCCCAGCATTCTATGGGTTAAGAATTAGCAAATTGACAGTTAGGATAGGGTTGTGCACTGGCTGCCCCATTGAGTGATAATACTATTATAATTTCATATAACTTCTATACTGTCAAAAGTTCAAATACGATCAAGAGGCATCTGTGAAAGATGCAACATAACATAAGTTTATTGACATTAACCCATTACCAAACAATAACGACATTTGACCAATTTGTTGTAGAAGACTCTGGAAAACTTTGTGCGAAAAGGAGAAATTGCTCTTGACGAGCAATTTCTCCTTTTCTCACAATGTTTTCTGCCCTATCAGAAGATTATTTTTCAATTTCATCACATTTTGAAATGTCGTCCGCAAGGTTTTTTAATTTGGGACAGTCGAAAAAGTTATTATTGTTGAAAAAAAGTATTTGTCCATGGGCAATCTATATTGATAAAAGAAATTATTGTTGAAAAAATATATTTGTCATGGGCAATCTATATCGATAAAAGAAATTATTGTTGTAAAAATATATTTGTCCATGGGCAATCTATATTGATAAAAGAAATTATTGTTGAAAAAATATATTTGTCATGGGCAATCTATTTCGATGAATAGAGGATAATCAACTCCTTTCGATTGATATAAAAAATATGTCACGAGAATGGGTTGTTATCAGGTTGAAAAAATGAGTTCCAAGAACAAGTTTTTTCTACATGATAACAACTCATTCAAGTGACATATTTTTGATATCAATCGAATGGAGTTTATTATTCTAATTATTTTATTCCACTATATAAAGTATATTAGCCAAAATACCTCCATAAACGCCAAATGGAATATAAAATGGGAGGAGCAAATCAGTTAACAACGCCCATGACATCATTTTTGCGTCCTATGACGTCATTCATGTGTATGTATACGTTTTAGAATACAAACATTTTAGTGCCTTGTGCAAAAGTGCAGCTATGACTTTAATGCAAAGGAATGGTAAAAAAGTAGTTCCATCAAAACTGATATCATCGCTAGTGACGATATTCACTGTGACAATATTGAAAATTAATACACTGAGAAATCCCTGTATTTTACTGATAGTAATATAATAAAAGAAATTATTGTTGTAAAAAATCATTTGTCCATGGGCAATCAATATCTAGCTGTTTCTGACTCTAGAGATCTTTATTTATGCTTTCAGGAAGCCGCCTTGTATTTGGAACAATTGTCCACCGTAGTTGTCTGATATTGATTGACACCTCTGGGTCCATGGCACCATACATAGAGGATCTGAAGAAAGAATTAGTCTCTCTTATAAAGGAGCAGTTCAGCAATAGAGATTGTTGGTAAGTTGTCAAGGGTGTGGCAAGTCTTGACCCAACCTTTTTTTTTATTATTCTGTTTTTTGTTTGTTTTTGGAAGTAGAAGAATATTAATTTGTTGAAATTTTACAGATATATCGCATGCTGTTGTAGAAAAATTTTACTAGCACATGAGAAAATATCTAGTTATATCTTGGTAAGCCCTAAAGAGTTGGGCAAGTCTTGACCCATTTCTTGTTTTTTTTTATGTACAAGGATATAAATTTGTTGAAATTTGTCAAATATATCACATAGTGTTGTCGTTTAAATTACTAGCACATGGGCAAGTATTGAGGTATATCTTTCCTCAACAAAATTTAGCAGATATTTAAGATTTTGAAAAGCAGGTGACACAAAAACCTTTTTTTAGAAAATTACCCATTATTCTAAGGTTTAAGCATAGTCATATGGACCTTTAAGATTTTTCTTATCATATGTAAGAGAGTGAATGAGAAAAGGGGAAATTATTTTGTGATGCGCGGCTGAAAATTTTGAGATGAAGACTACCCAAATGAGCTAGTCAAGCTATTAGTTGAAAGGATACCTTTTATAATTTAAAAGCTGTGAAGAGAAAAGCAGTGTTATTTAAAGTTCAATGAACCTTTACCACTAAGTTACGGAGGCCCCTCTTAAATAGTTGTTAAATGATGTTCTTCCCAACAGCTTCAACCTGATGTGTTTTTCTGGGAAATATGAGGCTTGGAGTGACCAGGTGCAGCCAGCCACGGCGGATAATTGCCAGTCGGCCATTGAGTGGGTGATGAAGCTGAAAACAAGTGGGAGTACAAAAACATTGGAAGCCCTAAGGGTAGGTATAATATAGACTTCGCAGACTTCCCGATACTCTGAGAGACCCAATAGGACTGAAAAGAACACTTTCTTCTTTGACTAAGTAAAAATCTGTCAGACCAAAGAGGGTCTCTGTCGGACCTCCGGGAATTCAGTCAGTCAAGGGCCTAGGGCCTAAGAAGTTTGGTGAAGTTTGACTTTGTAAAACAAATACATGTAATAGTTTATGATAAAAATACAGTAATGAGCTGCTGGGGATTGAAAACATTATAATGAAAAAAGAAGCTTCTTTTTACTCGTTATAGGCTAAATGTCAATAAGCCTTCAATTTAAAATTGGCTCCACTTTCTCAAATTTGGCTCCAAAAAAATCCAGTTTGCGATATTGATGGCGACAAGTAAAAGAAAATCCAGGGGAGGCCTTGTGTATGTAGGGTATTTGTCCAGATTTTGTTAGAAATGAAGCTCTTTCCTGGTAAAGGAATGTGTTTCTGTTAGTAAATCAAGATGAAAATTATGAAAGATAACCTTTTGTTTTTGGCCTTTTGAACATTAAAAGAACAAAAACATTTACAGTGAACCCTCGTTTATCCGAACACGTCCGTTCCCAACAAAATGTCAGGTTTACCGAATAATCCGGACTAATGAAGTAGAGCATGTTCTTATTCACATTAAGACATAAACGGTCTGTATGAGCAGTTTATAGTTATAACCCTTTAGCAAACGCCAAATTGTCGACCATCCCAAATTGAAAGAGTTTGCAGAAGACATATCAAAACGTGATGAAATTCAAAGATAATCTTCTGATATGGCAGAAAACATTGTGGGAAATGGAGAAATTGCTCGTCACGAGCAATTTCTCCTTTACCCATAATGTTTTCAAAAGTCGTCTGCAATAAACTGGTCCAATAATTCCGTTCCCTTACAATTTTGTTCGGATTGCGAGACATCCGGATAATCGGTGTCCAGATAAACGAGGGTTCACTGTATTCAATAATTCCAGCCTGCATTTGGCCAGCAGGTTGATTGCTCATTAGATATCACCCAAGCATTTCATAAAACATTTATTTCATAATTCCAGCCTGCATTTGGCCAGCAGGTTGTTTGCTCTATAGATATCACCCAAGCATTTCATAAAACATTTATTTCATAACTCCAGCTTTCATTTGGCCAGCAGGTTGTTTGCTCATTAGATATCACCCAAGCATTTTATAACACATTTATTAAATAATTCCAGCTTTCATTTGGCCAGCAAGGTATTAAATCTATAGATATCACCAATACATTTTATAACACATTTATTTCATAATTCCAGCTTTCATTTGGCCAGCAAGGTATTAAATCTATAGATATCACCAATACATTTTATAACACATTTATTTTATAATTCCAGCTTTCATTTGGCCAGCAAGGTATTAAATCTATAGATATCACCAATACATTTTATAACACATTTATTTCATAATTCCATCTTTCATTTAGCCAGCAAGGTATTAAGTCTATAGATATCACCAATACATTTTATAACACATTTATTTGATAACTGTAGCTTGCTTTTGACAAGCAAGGTATTAAATCTATAGATATCACCAATACATTTCATACAATTTTTTTTGATAATTTCAGCTTGCTTTTGACAAGCAAGGTGTTAAATATATAGATATCTCCCAGACATTTAAAAAAAACATCTATTGGATTATTCCAGCTTGCGTTTGGCCAGCCGAGTATTGACTCGATATATTTGCTGACAGATGGTAAACCTGACATGGGTGCATCAGACATTCTTAATCAGGCCTTAGTTGATAACACAGCAAAAATTCCTGTCAACACCACATCATATAATTGCAATGATATGTAAGTTTCTTTTTCTAAATACTTTAGGGGAGTTATGATCCTACACCATCTTCATACTCTTTGATTTTCTAACTTTCCTAAAGTTTAACCCATTACCAAACAATAACGACATTTGACAAGTTTGTTGTAGATGACTCTGGAAAACATTGTGAGAAAAGGAGAAATTGCTCTTAACAAGCAGTTCCTTCCTGTAGTCTTTTACCACAATGTTTTCTGTCCAATCATTTTGAAATGTCGTCTGCAAAGTCTTTGAATTTGGGACCGTTGAAAATCTGGCGTTTGGTAAAGGGTGAAGTATCAACACACTAGATGTTTAAATTTGAACAATATAAGAAGAAATGGTCTTCATTTATTAGTGATGTGTTGGTATTTATACTTATGTTTGTTTTGTTTTATCTTTTGGAAAAGCATTTGAATGTTATTTTCTACTCAAAATATGTATGCATTTAATGCAAATACTATTACTGCTCTTCTCAAATTGCAAAATGTATTCATTTATTGCAAAGACACATACTTTTCCATATGAAAAATACGCAGCATTATAAGGGTTAAGATCGCAAACCCCAGAAGCTACAAGAAAGTACAAAGTCATTAATTAACATGCTTTAACCTTGACCTGAGAGTCTTTGTTCTAGTTTCCTTTTCCCATTCCCAAATGAATATATTTAAATGCATTTAATGCAAACGCATATAGATGTTCTTTGATTAAGATATATCAACTTCTATTGCAAAAGAATGTGATTATTTATTTTGTAATAAAATTCATCCACATTTATTAAATAAGCACATTAATGCTCATCTTTAATTCCAGTGTTTTTTTAATTAGATTTGAAACTATAAATATTGCTCCTTTAACTGTGATATCATTTACATTTATTTGTATGTCATTTCAGTACTGCCAACAGTTTTCTCCAATCGCTTGCCTCACAGACAGGGGGGAGATACCACAGATGTCATCAACAGTTTAATGGCCGATATTTAGCTCAAAGGCTTCAGGAGGAAGGCTTACAAGATCCTGGGGTGAGTAATTAATGGTAATGTTTGGTTATAAGGAGTAAAGGACAGTGTCTTTAGATAGAACATTGAGTTAAAGATATAAGTTGGGCCTTCATGGTGAAGTGTTGTTTAGATTGCAGAACTTGGAATCACATGGCTCCTCTCTGCCTGGGATCAAATCCTGGTAATAGCATTGAGGTTCTCATGTGAGGCATATTTTTGGTTAACTTATGGAATGCTGATAGTTTTACCCGGCTTGACGAGTCTTATGGGCAGTCAAGTTTTGAGGTTTTTCTCCAATATTAGGGGGCATGGCAAAAACTTCTTTTCCAGTGTCTTTTTATCATTCATTACTTGGCAGGAGTATGGGTAGCTAATTCATCCAGGAAACTGAATCTTGATTATCATATGTAAAATTTATCTTTTGGACAAAGAGAAATACAAAATTTATCTTTAAGATTAAGAGAAATACAAACAAAAACTTTCATGTACTAAAAATTCTATTTCCCAAGTGCTTATCTCCGATTTTTGTTTGTTTTGATTTTAACATAACTGCTTATGCGAGCAGAAGTATACTTGAAAGAGTCTACTTGAAATACACATTTGATTGTGAAATTCTGATGAAATCTACTTGCAGTATCCTATTTTACCAACATTTGAAAGTGATGATCTAAGCAGACTTGGCCAGGAGGTTTCTCTAGCTAGAAAATACTTACATCAAGTGAAGCAACTTAGGTGAGTTAACCATTCGTTCACTGATTTAGCTCTTTGATACAATGTTTATACCTTGTTTGTTTTTTTGCAAATATGCTGCTTGTTTTTTCTAAACTGCTTTCTGAAGATCTTTAAGACTTTTTTTTATCACAACTGTTAAATAGAATATGTGTAATTATTTTCAGCATATGCCACTTTTATGATTTCTCAGAGCACAATGGTTAAGATGGCAGGCAGTCTTAAAACTTCAGGGTCTTGGGTTCAAGCTCCACTGATATCAATGGTTTTATGGGAGTGTCCTTTAGCGAGACACTTCAGAGCCCTAGCTTAGTATTGGGGAATCCAAGAAAATTGTTGCCTTACTGAAAAGTAGTTGACACAGCATTAAACCCCATTGAAGATTATATCTTATCAATTCAAGTAAAAAACTTACTTGAATCAGCATTAAACCCCATTGAGGATTATATCCTATCAATTCAAGTAAAAAACGCCCTGATATAAAATGAGAATTTTTTTTTTATCTTACGCATTTACAGAAATCTATATGGACAAGCAGGCCAGACCCCAGGGGAGAGTAGCAAAAATCCTCAAGATTATCAACCAGTTCTTCCTAGAATGGAGAGATCTCTCAGTGTTACATCTTCAAGCAGGGGTTAGTGTGAAATAAAAGGATTTCCCTTTGAATGCTGAGTTTTTGTGCAGGCTGCAATTCTTCTGTCACAATCTCTTTTATGATATAAAGATTAAGGCATACATTTATCATGATGTACAAAAGACTTTATTACCTGAAGGCAGTGGAGGACAGTGGCCTAGGGGAAGAGCATCGGCCATGGGACACAAGAGTTATGAGTTTGAGTCCTGTTGGTAGTGGGAATCTGCCTTGCGACCTTTCATTAATCCACATTTAGAGCGAGTACTGGTTGTGTATCCGGGAAGCAGAATTGAGAGTGATTTATTTAACATAGGACATAGGGACGCATGCGCAAGGATCGAGACGCATTTATTTTTCCTCTCTTAAAATAGTGTGAAAATGTGATGATATAAGTGTTTAAAACGGATATTTTGGACTGTGAGCATAAGGAAATAATCGTAAGTGCATCATGTTCTATTCTGGTCCTTAAAATGAGCCAAAATCAGTCTAATAAAGAGGAGAAGAAGAGAGAAAGAGATTCCCCGGGTCTGACCAGCCCTTTACATAAACAAACAAAGATGGCCGACAAAAAGGATGGTGAGCGAAACTCGGCAAAGCAGACTGATATGTCAATCAAAATGGACAAAGTCATGGATATGCTGAACACGCTTAAAAAAGGTCAGGAAAGCTTGCAAAAGATATTTGATAGTAAGATAGAAAAGCTGCGAAAAGATGTTATGTCCACTATTGACGATAAAATCAAGGCTATGAAAGTTGACATTGACCTACACTTTGCATCAATGGAAAATCGAATATCTCAGGTAGAAAGTGCGATGTGTTCACTACAGAAAGATAGCGGATTCTTGCCTGACCAATCAGTGAATAACGCGGACATAACGGTAATTGCGGCCAACGTTCCCGTTAGACATGACTACACTTCGGTCGAAACTGCACGTGATTTAATCTCTGCTTTGGGAAACATCGCTCAGCAGGTAAACATTACCGATGTTAAAAGGTGTCCCGATAGAAATACAGGAAAACCGCCAATTCTTAAAATTGCTTTCGAAACTGTAAGCCAAAAAGTGGACGTTCTCCGTGCTAAAGAGAAACTGAAGGACAATGAACGTTACAAAGGCGTTTTCTTACGTAGCAGTAAAACCCATACAGAGCGTCTACTCGAATTGAATGCCAAAACGCTGCTGTCGGAAATACCAAATGGCAACAGTTATCGTGTCACAGCGAATGGACGGATTGTCAAGAAAGATAACTCTGGTGGGAATTATCAAGGTGCGCACCATTCAACCGAGACGCAGGCGCCGCATTAATCCAACGCCCGGTTAAACTCGTTAACCATATCACACCTGAATGTCTCAGGATGGACAGTAAACAATAATCTTCTAAGATCAAGCATAATCGAAAATCTTGAATCTGAAATTATCAGTGTAAATGAAACCCATTTGAAAAATACACAGACAATTACGCTCGAAGGATATCGCTTTTTCGGACAAAATCGCAGATTTACACACAGAAACACTCCAAAAGGATCTGGTGGTGTTGGCATATTTATTCGGTCTTCATTATGTAATGAGTTCAATATAAATTTGATTGATAACAGTTTTGAGGGGATATTAGGAATTTCTCTAGAACATAAAGAAACAGCCCATAGCTTAATAGTCTTTTCTGTTTATTTGCCTCCGGAGAACTCTCCATGGGGGAGAAATGGAAATGACTTTTATGCTCATTTACTTGGCCAGGTTTACTTATTGTCGGATTCCGACTCAATAATTATTTGTGGAGATTTAAACTCTCGTATCGGTAATAAATCAGAAATTATGTCAGAAATTGATGATATCCCATCGAGACATGCTATTGATAGAGTTGTGAATCAACATGGACAAACGTTTTTAGAATTTTTGTGTGACTCAAAAATGTGTATTCTTAATGGTAGACATGATCCAGAGAATGACAATTTTACTTGTGTATCTTCTAAAGGAAGATCTGTCGTTGATTATATATGTATTCCACATGATTGCTTTGATAATTGTGAAAAGTTTGAGGTAATTTCTCCTGCAACGATCATCTCTAAAAACGGTTTACAGTCGAACCTTGGTACACACAGTAAACTGCCAGATCACAATATTTTACGTTTTAATTACAAATATCGCTGTTCAGCTATTGAACAAGTGAATGCTTGTGATTCATCGTTGAAAAGGGAGATTTTTAACCCCAAAGTTTTTAAACTAGATCGAATTCCGTTTGATTTTCTTGAATCAGATCTATCGAAATCTGCCTTTACACAATTGATACGCAATATTGAGTTAAGCCGAGAAAGTCAAGATGCTGTCGATTCATTGTATGAGTCATTCTGTCAAACACTTACGCATGAAATGAATACAAGCGTTCCTTCATTTGATACTTCTAAACTAACTCGTAAACGTTATAAATCCTTCAAACCTTATTGGAATGAACATTTGGAGACATTGTGGCACGAAATGCATGTAAACGAGCGTGAGTTTTTAAGATTTCGCGGAAATAAACAATCAAAAAATGCTATAAGAGTCAAATATGTACATTCAAGAAATGCTTTTGATAAAGCTTTACGTAGAGCTGAACGCTCATATTCTCGGTCTTTATCAATTGATATAGAATATACATGTACAAATGACCCGAACATATTTTGGGATCAAATAAAAGGTTTGGGGCCTAAGCGCACCCGCAATATTCCTATGGAAGTTTACGATACTAACGGAAATGTAACGTCTGATGAAAACACAATATTTACAAAATGGTCGTCTGAATTTCAAGGTCTTTTTAATTGTACGGGTGAAATAGGGGAGTTTGATGAGGATTTTCATGAACATATTTTATATGAGAAAAGGTTTATCGAAGATCAAATGTTAAACCCGCTCTTTGAAGCAAATGAATACATCAATAGAATTATATCACGTGATGAAGTAAAACGTGTTGTCATGGCAGCCAAAAAAGGAAAATCTGTAGGTATTGACACAATTCCGTACGAAATATTGAAATTTCCTATTATTATTAACATCCTTCATTCCATGTTTAACTTATGCTTAGATACAGGTATTGTTCCTTCTCAATGGAAAACTGCTTTAATATCTCCTATTCCAAAGGACACTAATAAAGATAAACGCATTCCATTAAACTACCGAGGTATAAGTCTTATATCTGTAGTTAGTAAACTGTACTCTAGTATTTTAAACAAACGGCTTTTAAATTATCTTGAAAGTGAAAATATACTTGCCGAAGAGCAAAATGGTTTCCGACCAAATCGTTCATGTGAAGAACACGTGTTTTCTGCAAGTACCCTTATCAGAAACAGACTGTGTCAGAAAAAAGATACTTTTACAACATTTATCGATTTGCAAAAAGCGTTCGACTTCGTTGATAGAGACATGTTATTATACAAATTATTATTAAATGGTGTAAACGGAAAATTTTATAATTCAGTTAAAGCCCTTTTAAGCAATACTCAATCATGTATCAAAATAAATGGTATGCTGTCCGACTGGTTTCCAACTGGCGTTAAACAAGGTGACACGAGCTCATCTACAGCCTTCGCACTGTATATAAACGATTTAATTGAAGGAATTAATTCAATCAATAAAGGCGTTAAATTTGATGATAACCATTTAAGCTGTCTTTTATATGCCGATGATATTATATTGTTCGCAGAATCAGAATTAGATATGCAAAGTATGCTCGATTATGTCAATAATTGGTGTCGCAAATGGAGACTGCGTATAAATCATGCGAAATCTAATTGCATTCATTTTAGAAATAAGGGAAAATCCAAAAGTGAGTTTCCTTTCACATTAGGCGATGTACGCTTAGATTATACAGATTCCTATAGATATTTAGGTGTTTTACTTAATGAAAATTTAGATTATGGATACACCGCGGATACACTTGCACAAGCCGGAAGCAGAGCTTTAGGATCGATAATATCAAAAGTCCACAAACATAAAGATATTGGTTTCAAAACATATCATAAATTATATGAGTCATGTGTAGTACCAGTCATTGATTACTGTTCTTCGACATGGGGACTCAAAGATTTTAAAACTATTGATTCGATACAAAACAGATGTTGTAGGTATTTTTTAGGTGTTCACAAATATTCACCATTACTGTCCGTCGCTGGCGATATGGGTTTGGTTAACTGACGACATAGACGTTGGGTCAATATGCTCCGACTGTGGAATCGGATTGTAAATATGAGTGACAGTCGCATTCCAAAAGCTGTTTTAAATTACGACATGAATTCAAATAACAAAACATGGTGTTCTGAAATCAAATCCATTCTGGAAACAGCAGATTGCTTACAATGCTTTAATTCGAAATCGTCTGTTGATTTGAAATACGTTCAAAATATACTTTCAGTAAAGGCGTCTGAAAGCTGGGGTATTGATATTTATAATAAACCAAAACTAAGGACCTACACAAAATTTAAACAAAAATTTTACACTGAACCTTATATTCTTACTTCAATCCCGAAAATAGAAAGATCGTATTTAGCACAATTTAGATTTGGTATTTTACCTTTACATATAGAAACTGGTAGATATATTGGCCGCCCCATACATGAACGTATATGCATCGTATGTGGACCTGACGCTAACGAAGTAGAAGATGAAATTCACTTCTTACTAAAATGTTCAAAGTATAATGACTTAAGACAATGCTTATTTATCAAAGCTTACAATAAAAACAATGATTTTAATACTTTTACCGATGACGAAAAACTCATCTTCTTACTAAATAATGCTTACATATACACAGCAAGATATATTTATAATGCTTTCCAAAGACGCAAATCAATCATCTATAATTAGTTTTTACATTTCTATTCCTTAATCTCGTTCCTTCCCATGCACTGTCTTGTACATATATATATGTTGAATATTCAACTTATTTACTTTTGTTTAAAACTTTGTAACGTGACCTATAGGCCCAACGTGGCCGGGTGTTGTTAAATTGTTTGTATATCATATGTTGTTTGTACATAACACATGTCACTTAAATAAAATGTTCGTTCGTTCGTATTTAAGTTGTAAGAACTTGTTTCACAATCTACGTAAAATAAATAAGTTCAAACTAAACTTTAAGGCTTCATAATGTGTGGTATATCAAAACTTTGAAATAACTCATGATTCTTGTATAGTTCTATCAAATGACCTTTTTTGGCCGACAGTGATGCAGTTGTTGAGCGTCAGCCTTTTGTACCGAGGGTCTCGGTTTGATCAATTTTCACCTTGGCAAACAAACCCACAAATCAGAGCAAAGGATGATAGAGTATCTCTATACTGCCTTCTTAACAAAGATATTACAGTGATTGTAGACGAAATTCATGCATTCTTTTTGGTGAAAAATAAAGTGAAATCAGGAAAAATCCATCTCCATTTATTTCATGGTATACAGCTTATCCTACAAGGCAATCTATACACCATTTTTCAAAATGATAACCAATTTATTGTACAAAAGCTTTTAATTTATGTTACTCATCTTTTAGAAGCAGTATGAGATGCACATTAAATTTAGTTTTATATTATTATTGACTTTGTATAATTGTATTGTGGGCCGGTGGCCTATTTACTGCAAATAGACTTTTGTATTTGTATTTGTATTTGTTTCACAATCAATGTAAAATGAATAAGTTTAAACTATACTAATAATTTTCCTATGATGCTCACTAATATTATCTATGCTTTAATCCAGGACTCAGTAAGAAAACAGTCACTACAAGAAACAGTCATAGTACAGTCCCACTGCAGTTTAACTTTTTCCGTGATGTACACTGGGTGCCAGGGGTGTGGCGGACTTACTGGAAATACCCACCACCAAGGCATGTCATCACAGGCATGATTGATCCATTGTTCCCGGACAAAGAAGAACAAATTACATCAGAGGAGGTATGTAGCTGATTGCATGAGTGATTCCTTGAAGTCCCATGAAAAGAAATAAATGCTTTATCAAACTATATTATTTGGTAAACTTTTGATCAGATTCAAGTAGTTGTAACGAAAGAAAAACATCAGCACAACTTAAACGTGAAAGCTAACGAGAAATAACCAAGATCAGCCATTTTCATTATTCAGATTGCCTGATTCTTCACCTCTGACCTGGTCACATGATACACACATTTTTTAACCAACCAATCAAAATTAGTTATTTTAAATATTTTTGTAAGAATGTCCTTTGGCAAGTGTTTTCAGAGCCCTAGCCTAATAATGGGGCGGGTGGGGGTTATGTCCTGCGTGGTTGAGTGGTTAAGGGGGAGGGGACTTGGAACTAGGGGTTCTTGGTTCAAGCCCCACCTGGTTTATTCGGAGTGTTCTTTGGCAAGTCTCTTCAGAGCCCTAGCCTAGTGCTGGTGAATCCAGGAAAGCTGTAACATAGCTGAAAAATTGTTAACACAGCATTAAACACCATAAAAACGAACAAACAAACTAGCATTATACTGCTGTAACATTACTGAAAAAATGCTGACACATTGTCAAACCCCATACAAACAAATTTTCTTAACCAGAACTTCATAACAATCTTTCCAGGCCAGTGTCTGCTTTACCACATTAGCACAAATTTACCAGTTGTGAGAGACGTAAATTGTGACGCATTTATTCCTGGAATGTATTTGTCTACTGCAACCAAAGCTTGCCAAAGCAAAATTGTTTTCTTTGGTTGTCTACACCATGAATATTGATTAGACTTATCTTATAAGTCAATGCAGTAATTTCAAAATTTCTGTTTTTGAATAATATCAGTATAAAATGGTTTTCGAATGAGTACCCAAATTAGTTTTTCTGACTTTCCTATTTCAAAATTTCAGTGGCTGAACAAGTATATGGTGTCCACATATAAACTGCATCTTAAAGAGTTGTTAGCTGGGGAAGAATCACCATCAAAGTAAGGGTTGTATTTAGATGCTTAATTGAGATACTCTTTAGATGAAATCATTGTTACTAAATACAGTCAACCTGAGGAAGCTCTCTGAATGCTACAGTTAGATACTCTTTAGATGATATAAGCCGTAGGAGTCACAGGCTTAGGCCTTTATCCTGTATGAAACAGTAAATGGTATATCATTGTTATTGAATACAGTCAATCTGAGGGCTATGTCTGGATGCTACATTTACTAAACGTTTTATGCTAAAAACTGCGTAACTTTAAAACAACATTCCCTTTTTATTTTAGTTTTGGGGTATGTAATATTGCATTGTAACACGTCATGGAAGGCGTCTCGGAGAGACGCTTCCAATGACGTATTACATTGCAATATTGTATTTTCATTTAAGTATATATCCATGTAAATCATTTTTGACTTGTGCTAAAAGTTTTCCATTCATTTCGTAAAATGGTACTCTGATGTTATATATATTTTTTGCCTTCAGATTCAGCGACATTTATGCTAGGTTCAGTGTGCGTGGAAAACAGAAATTTCTCCGTGTCTTACCTCAGGAACTGATTTATTACGAAATATTAATGGAGCGGGTCTACAAGCGCTACCTTAAACGCCTGCACTGGCTTCTGACTAGTAAGACTTTATTACTAAAGAGGTCTGTTCTAACTATCTAGTCCGCATTGCGTTTGCGCATAAGGTCGTAGCCAGAGTTTGTCAATGTAGCCGGTCCTTTGTCCATGTCTGTACTTGACCCCAGTTCCAGTTTTCCTTCCTCATTTCCTTCTCAACTGATCTACACCAGGTTTCTTTGGGTCTGCCTCTTGGTCGTCGTCTGATTGGAATCCGTCTTTGTGAAATTCTTGGAATAGCAAAGAGGTCTATTAATCTATGCTTTAACCATTTGCTTCATAATGCTTTGCGTCGCTGGTTTGATCAATTCAACGTAGACAGTCTTCAACCAAGATATAATAAATACTTAAAAAGTAGTCATGAAAAGATTTGTGTACTTGATTAATTATCTGCCTCAAGTCAAGAATATTAAATATGCTTGCAATGCTATATGATACAATTATAATACAAGAAGAAGAATACTTTTATGTAATTATTGATCAAACCTTTTCAGCACTACCAAAATTTTCCATATACATCCTCAATGCCCATTTAAGAAGACCATTTACAAAATTCTATTAATTGTGCTGTTAAACCACAAAAACGTGTTAAAAGTATTTTCTATGTTACAGGTAGTCGACTGGTGTTTGGAACAATTATCCACAAGAACTGTGTTATAGTGGTGGACACTTCGGGCTCCATGGGCCCGAGTATGCACATCATGAAGGAAGCCCTTGTCAAGTTGATTTGGGAACAGATCAGTTCACACGAATGCATGTAAGCATTGTTTTTGTGTAGGCTTAACTGTTTTATCAAAGGTTTTCAGTTATATGGAGTTTCTGGGAACAATATTGAAATCAGTAATAAAAGAGAAAAATGTGATGTCTGTCTGACTGCATTAGTACTGTAATTTGTACATGACCAGGGTCAATAGTTGGAATACCATGAAAAGTTTCGCCTTGCAACCTTTCATTAATCCACATTCAGCTCGAGTACTGGTTATGATCCAGGAAGCAGAATTGAGAGTGCTTAATCTCAGTTGTAAGACCTTGTTTCACGATAGGTGTTAGTGAATATGTTTAGAAATATAATTGTAATGTCCACATTATGGAGTCTAGATGAGGTGTTTTTATAAAGTCCTATGTAGTGGGTATGAATCAGCATCTTTAAATGTAGCAACTCAGTAATGAGTTGAGTACTGCCTCTGTAAGATTAGATAATAAGCTTTATAGAAATAATCTTGTTTATTCTCACTGGCATCTCATCCTGATATCTGTATAAAGCTTTTACTTAACGCCTAATTTGCGTCTGTCCAAAATTGAAAGACTTTGCAGACAACATTTCGAAATGTGATGGAATTGAAAAATAATCTTATGATAGGGCAGAAAACATTGTGGGATAAGGAGTTACTGCTTGTTACGAGCAATTACTCCTTTTCCAACAATGCTTTCAAGAGTCGTCTGCAACAAACTGGTAAAATATCATTATTGTTTTGTAATGGGTTAAACTGTATTCTTGTGTGTATAATGGGTGGAAGGCCTTATTACCGAAAATAGACATGTGTCAGTTAAGTGATACATATGTTTATGACATATTTCATTTTTGGTTTATATTCAGGTTCACACTAGTAGACTTCTCCGCTGATGTGACATTCTGGAACAAGAACCTCCAGCCCTCCACCAAGGAAAACTGCGAGTCGGCCATTGCTTGGGTGGGAAAGCTCAATGCTAATGGGGGAACCAACACCATGGATGCTATAAGGGTATGATATTCTCCATCAGGGTACCGTTTTATGAAACGACTTGAGGAAAATGATTGTGTCAGAGATGAGAGGCAGTCTCCCGACTGACTTACGGAATGCCGATGGTTCTACCCACCTTGACCAGCCCTTGTGGGCAGTTGAGTATGGGGTCTTCCTCCATCATTAAGAGTCGGGCATCGCTACATAACTGAAATAATGTTGATGTGATGTAAAACCCATATGAAAAAAAAAAAAAAAAGAGATGAAATACATAGTATCCAGTGTGTTTTTTTTCTAAATAAAATCAATGGGATTTTTTTTTACCAAAACTTAAAAATCACTGGGGTTTCCTATAGAAAAATGATTAAAATGAATGAAAGTAATGAGTTTTTGGGAAATTTTATGAGATTTTTTTGGCCAAAAATTATCACTCTTTTCCTTAACAAAAGTACTATATTGCAATATGACAAGTCATTGGATGTGTCTAGGAAAAAGGATTTAAATGACACTTTTCTTTGATACATGCTTGTTTCAATATTGAAATAAAAAGGAATCTTTTTTTGAACTCATGCATATTTTATGCTGTTTGGTAAAAAGCTACCCTGATCCTTGCTTGGAGTGCTTATTGCTCTGTTCATGAATGAGTCAAATACATTCAGTTTGTAAACATGCTCACTCCAAATATATTCCAGTTAAAACCATTAAGACAATTTCTTTCAATATTTTTAATAGGGTTACCATTATTTAGTATATCTTTATCTTTTTAACATCATTTATAGATAATATTTCCTGACAGGGACGCTCAGTTAAATTATTTTTTCCTTCTATTATCCATTACAGGAGTCGTTACAGGTACCCGGTCTAGATTCTGTGTATCTGTTATCCGATGGAGCTCCTCAACAGACCCCTGCGGACATCCTCAATATGGTGGAAACTCAATTCCAGAATCGTATACCAATCAACACCATCTCATTCAACTGCCCATCCAAGTGAGTTTATAAGACTCAGCATGGGTTCAAATCCTGGTGACGGCATTTGAATTTTCATTAGAGGTTGTGTCCCGACTGACTTAAGGAATACCCATGGTTCTTTGGCAAGACACTTCAGAACTCTAGTTTAATACTGGTGGATTCTAGGAAATCCATAATATAAGCAAAGAACTGATAACACAGCATTTAACACTTATTTAAAAAAAAAAAAAGACAAAATAATGAGTACTGCTGGCATACTGTTATAATTGTCTTACTTTGAAGTTGAACTGATAACATTTTGATGATAAAGGGTTACTTTTTCTTTACCATATTGGATGATTAATGAATAGGGTTTTGAAATGTCATCTTAGCTGAGGACAGAGAAATTATTAGAATGTACATGTACAATTTTACATTGTTTTACTCAGAGAAGCAAACAAGTTCTTGGAGGATTTATCAACACAGACAGATGGGAGATATCATCTTTACCTTAGCAGCTCAAAAGCCTTGCAGGTTGCTCCAACGCTACTACAGAAAGAGCTTTCTGATTCTGATGTATGTTTACTTTAAACTTATTTATTTTACATTGATTGTGACAGGAGCTTGAAGCTTATTGAAGTGAATTTCAGTGTAAGGATTCAAGAAAGAATTGAATCATAAAGCATGAAAATAACATGTAATTTTACAAATACACATCATTATGGACAACAGTGGTACAGTGGTAGAATGTCGGCCTCTCGTACCGAGGGTCCAGCATTCGAATCAGCCTTAGGCAAGGTGAAAATTGCCGGGACTAACCCACAAAATGGCATGAGTACTGGTTTAGTATCCAGGAAGCAGTCATCGAGAGTGAATTTAATGTTTCCTTTAATGTTTTCAGTGTAGTCTGCACCAATTATGTCAAATGTCACTATCGTCTGGTAATTGGTTAAGAATATAAGATATGTCTTGATAAATATTTTTGACATACTGTGTTGAAAAAGGGGCCGAAACTCATATTCTTTTTTAGACAAAGATGAAAGTTGAGCTCAAAACAATTCCAAGATTGTTAGATTTAGGGATTTGAATAATTGGGAAAAAATGCCAGTGCTTAATATTTGTACCAATGTTTACGCCTTAAATCAATTTCAGTTTGCTCTTCTCTCTGAGTTAGAAGGCAAAGATCTTCGTATGTTGGTGGAAGAAATGAAAGTGGCAAGGAAATACTTACAGCAAGTCAGGCAATACAAGTAAGTGAGAAAAACATTTTAACTGTCCCAGAATACTTTCTCCTATCTTTTTATGTATGCATTTAAATGCAACTGTACCAACAATTTCTCCTGTTGTCACAGTGGTGTTTTTCTAATGTCACGAAGATGACTTTTTCATCATACTTGAAACATTATAAATCTCAGGTAGTTATTCTTTAACACACACCCAGTATAAAGGAAAATGTTATAAATCAGAAGATCAATTTTTGACATGGAAGTAGGTGGAATAAGATTTTGACAAAAGAAGCATTTTCCTACTATTGAAGGTAAATGTCATGGCCAAAGGACAAATCAAAGTCGTAAGAAATCTTTATGAATCTTGATAAATGCTTGAATATAATTCTGTAGTTGAAACTAATGTGTTATAGCAATGGTTTGTTGCTACAATATTGACATCATGACTATTGAATTATTTGTAGATCCCTTTCCCAAAAGAAAGAAAAGGAAAGACCTTTTGAATGGGCAAAAACCTCTGTTCGACCAAAGAGTGAGTATACTTTTTTTAAATATTTGTTTTTTTATTTTGATTTCGCTTTTGATGGTTTGATGCAAAGAACCTGCACTGACCCCTCCAAATCTAATATGTCTTCAAGAAAGGTTACTTACAGATTCATATCCAATCATGGAAAACTTGAGAAAAAGTTGTAAAGTTAAGTTGATTGGTCTTTTGATAAAATGAAAAATTGTTTTTTTTTATGATTGGCTGCATGGGGGATGAAGTTTTAATCATTATTATTTTTTTTGATTTTTAGCCAAAATCCACAAATTCTTTGTCCAAAGACCAGCTTCACATGGGACATTTATGACAAGACCAAAAAGTGCTATGGAGTAAATAGAATGTGACCGGACAAAGAGCATATTACGTAACGGCATTTACATGGGTGAAAGTTTACAGTGTTAAAACTGATTTCCATTTTATGAAAATCTCCAGGGGTCCATCCAAGAATATTAAACCTCTTGATTTTTTAAAAAAGAACTTGAGTTTTAATGTTGTTGTTTTACCCTACATTAGGGCCATTTCAACACCTCTTAAAATGGCTTGTTGCAAGAGCTTCTGGTGGGCTACGCCCCCCTGGTCCCACCACCAGGGCTCTACCCTGGACCCGCCGGGGGCCCTAGCGGCCCCCAGCTACAGTTCCGGTTTTTTTATTTTTTACAACTTTCACCCATGCATTTAGCATATTATAGATGAAAACAACTTTTTACATTTCTCTTTTCAATTGTCATTTCTTTTGAACGTTGAACATCTTTTCTGTCTACCCATTGGATCCTAGGAAGCCCAGTGGCTAGAGTACAAAACTCGGAGTCACATGGCCCCTCTCTGTTTGGGTTCAAATCCTGGTGACAGCATCTGGGTTTTCATGAGAGGTAGTCTGCCAATTGACTTATGAAGTGCTTAAACTCTTACTGGCTTGACCTGTCCTTAGGGGCAGTTAACTATGGGTCTTTCTCCATCATAAGAGTTTGGCATCGCAACATAACTGAAGCTATGTTGATGTGGTATAAAACCCATATAAATAGATATATACATGTATATATAAACTGCCTACCCATGTTGTCTGTCTAAAGTTGATTCACATTGTTAAGCATTAACTATGAAATGCTTTGTTTTAACACCATGCCTTATAAAGCATTTTGTGATTGGCCCAAATTGAAAACTTGATAAGTTGCTTGTTATATTGAGCAAATGTACAATATTTGATCATTGAAAAAGGCCTCAGAGGCCTCAGGGCCTATTATCAGAGTTCAGAACTTAATGAATCTAACGCTGAGGTCACTTAACTACAGTGTCAGTAAATGTTGGCTGAAACAGAAATGGTATATTTTGGGACACTTTATTTTGACTGCCATGATGCTCAGTATATTTTTTATTTCTCCATGGCTTGTAAATGCTCATTTTATGTTAATCTTGTTGATAGCTTCTCTAGATACCGGTTATTTTACATATCTCAGGATATGGCTTTTTACTCTCTTTTTTTTTTTTTTTTTTTTTTTTTTTAAATATTTGAAGATATCAGTTTTGCATATGTTATTCTTATATTTCTCTATTGAGACTTTTTTTATATTTACATATATTGTTGATGTTTATGTTTATGATACTTGTTGTTATTATTATAGAAAGAAGTTTAATCAGAATTCTATTGTCGAAAATAGATGTTAAAGAAATTGGTCATGTTTTGCATTTATTGAAACAGAAAGGTTTTTATGTTTGTTTTTTAAACCTTTATATAAAGAAATTGTTTTTCAGGTTTTCTTTTTTTGAATTTGTTATGTTATAAAGGACAATAATGTTTAGTGTATTGAAATTGTACTGTAGTTCTTAGACAAAAGTTGTTGACATAAGGATTATTCAATCCTGCCACTGTGACAGGTGTAGAATGATATAACATCTTTTGACCAGTTTGTTGCAGACCACTTTGATAAAATATTGTGGGAAAAGGAGACATAGCTCTTAACGAGCAATTTCTCCTTTTCCCACAATTTTTTCTGCCCTATCAGATGATTATTTTTCACTTTCATCACATTTTGAAATGTCGTCTGCAAACTTTCAATTTGGGACAGTGGAAAATTTGGTGTTAGGTAAAGGGTTAATTAAACTATTGATTGTTTTCAAACTGTTCTCAACAGATTTCCTTCAATAGCAAAATGGAGTGTGAAGCTATGACAAATTCAATAAACTTTCAAGGGTTGGCACTGGCTATAGTCCTGCATTGAACCCTTGTTTTATGCTCATATGGAGAAGAGTCAATTTTGACAAAACAAGAAAATTGTTATTCATGAGCAATTTCCTTTATGGTCACATTAGTTTCTATGTGAAGTAAAGGGATATGCTTTAATGTTAAGTAAAGGGATATGCTTTAATGTTAAGTAAAGGGATATGCTTTAATGTTAAGTAATTGGAGATGCTTTAATGTTAAGTTTAGATAAGATTATTTGGTGAGTGATTCTAACAATTAATAGAAATTTAATTATCATTTTATTTATTTAAAGTATGTATATCATCGCTCTACAGGAAGCCTCCTTTATGTTGATCTTATTCGACACTTCACGAGTATTGTTAACATGCTTTTGTATTTGTATGTAACCTGTGTAATGGGCCGTAGGCCTTTATATGCAATAAACATTGAATTGAAATTGAATTGGTGAAGGAGATTATTGTAGTAGTGTACTGTTATAGATAGATATTGTTTTAAAGTTTTATTTATTCAAACATTTATTTAAGGTGGTACCTGTGTAATAGTTCTATTTGGCCTGGTTATTAGAGTACAGAACTTGAAATCACATGGCCCTTCTCCGCATGGGTTCAAATCCCGGCAAGGGAAATGGATTTTCATGAGAGCTTATTTATAGAAATTGTATTGTCTGCTTTCCAAAACCTTAGATATCTGCTTAATGATGAGGAAAGATACTCATAGTAGCAAACAGGTTAGATCACAGGCCAGCTGCCAAATTACTTTGCGGCTGGCCTGGATCTAACCTATTTTCATTTTAATGAACTGAGCAAATGAACCTCTCAAAGACACAAACACATCCGATCAGTGAAAAACACTGTCATACACTGAGAGGTTGTGTTGTCTTTATGTATACCAGCATGTTCTCTCAAACGATGCATTAGGTTCCTAATTTGCATAAACGTTCAATGAACGTTACATAACTCCCACTCCCGAGAAGACTCGTCCCTAGTCTTGGCCCTTGGGAAACACGTGGGGAAGGCAACTCCAATAGAAGGAGAAGTCTTAATCCCACCGCTGCCACCAACGTAACAAACCGAGCAAATAAACCTCTCAGAGACGAACACATCCGATCAGTGAAAAACACTGTCGTACACTGAGCAGTTGTTTTGTCTATATGTGTACCAGCATATTCTCTCAAACGATGCATTAGGTTCCTAATTTGCATAAACGTTCAACGAACGTTACAGCATGATCATGAAGTTGGTTTCAGCACTGTAAGGGTTAAGTACCGAAGTGGAAGTAAATGACAACCACTTCTTTTAGTTAAGTCATATTGTGATATTATTTATTGACAATCAAACGTTTTTATTTGTTATAGTTTATAATGAGGGGGCCATAGACATTAGGTTTTAATTTTACTTTCTTAAAAGGTTGTACATTATTTCCTCTTTTGACTTTCCCCATTTCTCCATATAGAACTTTGTGACTGCTCCAAATTGAAAGCAACAAAAGATGACGAAAAAATAGCCCAAATAAATAAAAACATTCTTTCTATTATTTGGTAGAAACTCTTTTGGCAAAAGGATGAATTTCTCTTGAGGAGCAATTTTTCTTCTATAGTGGTGTCTAAAAACTTGCCGCAGATACATGAAAGATAGATATTGTGAAGAAAAGAGTTTCTTTTATGTACAACATGCAGAAGATATATGATGTGAGTCATTCATGACAAAATGAGGAATTGTTCATAGCAAAGACCTAAAAAATATTACGTCTTTGTAGGAAATAATTTCCTTTTTGTTTTCTTTCCAATAGCATAAAAGTATTTATCAATTCAATGCATTGTAAATGTTTTCTGCTTTTGCTTTCAATTAGGACCAACCTGAAAGTTAAATATGAATGAATGGGTCAAAATATGCTGTCTGCTAATGCTATGAAATTGGTACAAGTAAAGGCTGTGTTGTGAGCAAACCTAGAGTAATTTTCAGCTCAAATGTTTTTAGTCTAAATAGATATATGTATACATTCATTTTAGCCTTTTGGTAGAGATATGTTGTTTTATTTCTAAATTTTTAGATTTTACTGTTTACTCTTTAGATATTACAATAAATAGTTATGAATTAAACGAGTTTTTCATTCCTTAAATTCCAACAAATCAATTGTTGCTTTAAGACCATTCAGTTTTCCCCCTTAGTGTAATGAATGAGGTGTGTTTATTTCAGATAGTAAGTCATAACTGATTCAAAATCTTCAATCTTTATATACTGATACAAACCTTGTTCAATGGACTGATATTTTGAGAAGTTATTCTAAGACGGTCTGAACTACTGATATGGTCTGCATTACTGATGTGGTCTGTATTACTGATAAATATGGCTTTCCATTTACCAAACGCCAAATTTTTGACTGTCCCAAATTGAAAGAGTTTGCAGGCGACATTTCAAAACGTGATGAAATTGAAAATAACCTTCCGATAGAGCAGAAAACATTGTGGGAAAAGGAGAAATTACTCATTAAGAGGCCTGGCCCATGCATACCTGCATTACCTAGTTCGCGGTATACGAATGGGCCAGACTCCAGGCTACAGCATAACTAGATAATTGAGGTGGTTTTCACCATTCTATCAATAACTGAAGTTGTATTTCATTTAACTAGAATATACTTAAATTCTAATACCAAATTAAAATCTTTATTTGGGACAAAAAAATCTTATTTAATGGTTGTTTGTTATTAGAAGAGAGATTGGAATTATAACATGAATTTGATAACAATATAAATTGAAAACGAAAACTTCTTTTTCAAGACAAAGACCCAATGAACGCTTTTAAAAAAAAAAAAAAAAAAAAATTGTTTTGTTTCTTCCAAATTGTAAATGTCGTCTGCTTAAATAAGCGAACATTTTTCAATTCTGCAAATAATTAGACCATGTGCAGGTGCGCTGATATTGACCAATCAACAATATCGTTACAAAAGGCCTACATGAAAAATTAGACCAATCGGATCACTTTAAACTTTACTTCCGGTTATGATAGCAACAGCGTCAACATCCGCTGAAAAAATGTTTTGAAGATTAAACGAAGCTCGTGGAAATAATCAACCATGGATAAGATATTCGGGTCTGGGAGGACTTCCAAAAGACCTTCGTTTTTCGATATAGATGAAGAATCCCCAGGGTAGCATATTCAAATACATCCCATTGTGATCGATATTCGACCGCTTAATAGATTGAACAACTCAATTAGACGACCAATTAGCATTCACTCTATTTGTTATAGCTCCTATTTACCAGATCTTTCCCATCTTTTTCACTTTCTGTACCTTCGTAGAAATACCTGAAGTAAATGCTCTGGAATTGTCGTTAGAGAAATAGATTACTCGGTTTGCTTATATCAAATTGACAACCAAATTGGATGATAGTTTGACTTATGTTTGTGTGTTGGGGTTACATGTGTGCTTTATTTCCGGCTCTGTAAATGCACAGCTCTCATCATTAAACATTAAAGTACATGTACTATTCTAAGAAAAAGGTGTCTGATCCAAAGACACTCAATGATGAAATAGGTTGCAGCGATCAGGAATCAAACTTAGTCTGGAGTTCTGGCTCAAAGGCTATTGCTATTGACTGACGCATAGAGAAGTACAATAAATGTCCAAATGTTGGAAAAAGCTTTGTTCACCGATCATTATTGAGACTAGAATCAAACTAGGACCCACACCACTAACCATTGCACCATGTCAGTTCCAATTGCAGTTGTAGATTAACCAGATACAGATCCAGGATTCATAGAAAATAATTATGCAGCAAAGTAATAACACCATATGCTCATCATTGCCTTTAACTTAAACAGTAACAATGTATAGCTGATAACATTGATACAGTCATACATGCTTAAAAAACATTCAAAAAAAAATAAAATTGCATGGAACATTGCTTGCTGAATCATTTGCCTAATATATTACATTTTGATTGGCCTCTTAGAAAGAAGAAGCTTATTGACGCAAATATGCCAAATGTATTGAAGACAGACTGGTGTGGGGTATCAGTTTATCCAGAAATACCTGGAAAGACCAATTGATACTCAAGTTCTCATGAAGTATATTATTCTCATCAGTGCGTGTTTCTGACCCATTTGGAAATACTTTGAAAAACTTTTATGGGTCATCCTGTGTTATATATATGTCTAATTTTTGTCTTTTGAGAGCGCTTAGATTTATCTTAACTCCCTTAAATCTGTGATATGCCCAATGTTATTAAATATGCTATCAAACTTTGTGATAGTTATGTTTTAACGGTTTTATTCATGTATTGGCTGTAAACTAATGATGGATGACATATATATCCACAAAAATAAACAAACAAACAAGCAAATTCTTTTAATAATAATCATTTATTCATTTAAAAGCGAGATCAAACAGGAGGGTAAAAGAAAGGACCTTGATTCTCCTGTCCAGGCGGATACGGAGCGAGAGAAACAGGACATAGAGGTGAACCGAGACAGTGGAGAGGGTGATGATGGTTCCGACGACGGGTCCGATGATAGTGACGACTCAAGTGATTCCGATGACAGGTCTGTTCTATATTTATAAAGGCATTCTGCGTGATGGGGATAATGTAATGACACGAAAGATTTTTTTAATCACAGGAAGTGAAGGGTATTATTGGACCATTGATAAAACAAATAGAATAATTTGCTTAATATGAAGAATTAAGACCTATGCATAGGGACAGACAATTATAAATTTACTTATAATGCTTTTCCCAAAAGACCTATCAAAAGGCATAAATATGGAACAATATCATTACTGAAGTTGACTTCTTAGGGGGAAAATGCAGTTTAAAATCTAGTTCCTTTTCAACACTATTTTGCTATTTCCTTACATAAATGACCTTTGGAAAAAAGTTTCTTTTACCACATTGTTTTGCTATGTTGCATAAATGCTCTTTAAAAACTGATATCTTTTACTACACCACTTTTTTATTTCTTTCTTTAAGTGCCCTTTGAAAAACTAGTCCCTTTCACCACACTGCTATTTTCTTTCATAAATGCCTTTTGAAACCTTCTTGCTTTTCACACACTATGCTGTTTACTTCCAGTTCGGATGTCCAAGAGGAATGGAAAGACATTTGTACTGACAATGCTAGAGCCCCAAATGCTTTAACAGTCACCCATGTTAACCAGACTCTAGACCTTCAGGTAAGTTCTGGTGGTCAAATAACAGAGTTATCAGTAGTCCGAATGATCCAGGTGTAGATATTTCATTCTACATCTGGATGCATTCGATATCAAAATGTATCAGAGGGAATATCGATAATTCGCTGTATTCTCATTTCTGATTGTCCGCATTTTTGATTATCCCCACTGAGTGATCCCCTCTGGCCCACATTTACAGCTTGGAACATCCAAATTAACATATCAGAGGACTTTTCCAGACAATGATAAGATATTTCCTTTCAAGTGCTAACTCAATGCAATTGTCCAGATAAGAGATGTATTGTGCATGTAGAGAATTATATACATATATCAAGTAGTGCAAACTTGCTTCACGATTGATGTAAGTTTGAATTTGTCCTTTTGCCTTGGCCATTTTATAAATTAAAATACATGTTAAATAGAGGAATTTGTCAACATGTTTTCAATTCGGCCTGGTTTTGTAACCAGGGTTTTTTCCTTGAACCCCTACTTATATTGTAAATGAACCCTGGATTTGACCCCAAAATATAATTATTTTCCATTCACAATGTTTTTTGAGGGGTGAAAAGTCCCCAATGTTTGCATAAATCAAAAGGCAAGGGAAAACCCTGGTAATCTTTCTGAATTAGAAATAACAACCTATGACAAAATCAGTAAATATCAGATATGATAAAGGTCACATTGTACAAGAATTCATTACTTTAGGTGTTGACCATTTGGCTGGCAATTTGTTTCTTTCAATGATGTGGTTTCTCGTCACTGAAAGTGCTATAAAATGAACATAAAGAAGAAAATGTAAGTATCATCAAGCTTCCACTTCAGGTAGAATACCTATACTCCAACATTTTGGAATTCATCTTTTCATCAGATTACTTAACTCTTTTTTTGGTATACATCGGTCTGGGCCAAAACTGTTCATTTCACACCGAATAGTTCCAGCCCTGACTGATGTATGCCAATAACTACATAATTGGACAAAAGAATGAGTTTCAAAATGGCGATATTATGGGTGTTCTACTTTAAGACCATCTAAACCTGATCCCTTAATCCGACTGTTTATTACAGCGTCTTGCGACAGTTGAGGGTGCGGTCAATGCTGAACTACAGACGTCAGAGGAATGGCTGAAGGGTCACAGTCTTGAATACCTGAAATTGGACTTGAAAGACTTGGTTGACAGGGGAAAGATTGGGAAGTAAGTATTATATTTGGCTGATAGAGAGAAAATAAGTATGCTTCTTTTTATACACATTGTCTGAGGTCTTCAAGCTTCTGTCACAATTGATGTAAAATAAAGAAGTTTAAACTAAACAAACCATAAAATTATAAGAGAATTCTACATTTTGCCAGGGGTCTATTCAATAATCAAATTCATTTCTTAAGTCACAATGTTTTATGCTTTATCTATTACATATCAGTTAATACTTCTTACGAATAAAATTATTTTTCTGATTTGTTTTTCAGACTAGAGCCAGATCTAAAAACAGGGAAAGCTAAACAGCACATACAGTTTGATGCCTACGATGTTAACGAGTTTGAATACAGATTGAATTTGTAAGTTATACTGCATACCGAGGGTCAGTGCAATACTATACTATAGTAAGTGCTTCACGTTTGGGAAGCACTTGCTGTAGTCTTGCGTTGAACCCTCGATATTGTATAGTTTACTGTAACCAATCTATCTAGTCCTCATTGCGCTGATTTGTGCACAAAGCCGTAACCAGAGTTTGTCAATGTAGCTAGTCTCTCGACCATGTCTGTACTTGGCCCCAGTTACGGTTTTCCTCCCTCATCTCCTTCTCAAGTGACCTGTGCAAGGTTACTTTGTGTCACTGTAATCAATAGTCAGTTTTTAAAACGGCTTCTTAAAACAACCAGTTCATTAACCCATTACCACACAATAACGACATTTGACCAGTTTGTTGCAAACCCCTCTGGAAAACATTGTGGAAAAAGGAGGGATTGCTCTAAATAAGCTATTTCTCCTTTTCCCACAATGTTTTGCCCTTTCAGAAGAGTACTTTTCAATTTCATCACATTTTAAAATTTCGTCTGCAAACTCTTTGAAAATACTAACAGTTGAAAATTTGGTGTTTGGGAAAAGGTTAAAAAAAATGAGCAGATGTCAGTTGTGAATTATGAAACTTAAAAATATTTCTTAACCTGATTGTGCAGAAATCATTTTGGAAATTGTGTGTCTCAAGAAATGTCTTCTTTTTTCACAACTACTTCTCGAGTTACTTCATTTTGTATGTCAAAATGTTTGTATAAAATGAATAGATGATTCATATGATTTGGATTGTTTTGAAACTACCATCTTAAAGTTACTGAACTGGATAAGTTTTAATTTACATATCTTTGACCAAAGTAAAACTTTATTAACACTGAAAACATTTTTCCCAATAGCATGAACTGCTTCAAATCTAGATACTCTATTGGCAAAGTTGAAAGTACTACAGATGTTTTTTAAGGAGTCTTAATGTCTGGTTTGATATTGCAACTATTTCTAATGTCATTTGTGCTGCATTAGCATCTTTTCTCAATGAAAAAGTATCTTTTTTATGTGGTGATAAATGTGATCCAAGTTTTTTTATATAACATTTTGTTGTTTATGACTTCAGATCTATTGAGTCCTACACAAAGAGAATTAAATGGCTTTTAGCTGGAAGTAAACGGGTAAGCATAAAATATCCATCATACAGCATAGCTTGACAAGTTTATTTTGACTAGGGATTACTCATTTTGTGCCATGTTTGAATCAATTTTGAACCATCAAAGTATAAAATCATTGAATATCAATAATTGAAAGTGGAAGATACCAATCTTAACAGTCTATAAGGGCTGGGTAAAGATGGATAGAGCCATCAGCATTTTGTTAGTCATTCAGGAGACATTTTTGTTTGATTTGATTTTTACAACATTTCAACAATTTTTGAGTTAAATTGCAATGCCTTGATAATCATTGATGAAGGAAGATCTGATGAAGTAACTGTCCATAAGAGGCTGTCAAGAATGAAAGAATCGTCAGCATTCTGTAAATCAGTCAAAATACCATTTTTCATGAAAATCCAAATTCAGGAGTGTGATGTATAGGAAATCTGTAAGTGTGAGTGAATATAATGCTAAAACCTTTGAATGTATTTTCTTACAGGTTTTTGGTAATATACGCGGATCAAGATGTGTTGTGTGTGTTGACACGTCCGATGCAAACACAGGGTTCGGAAGGCTGACGGCATTTCAAGAATCTCTCATTGTAAGTTTGTAAAACACTCTCACCTATTAAATATTGATTTATTACAAACACAGACTATTTAATTACAGTTTTACAGAAGATTCTAGATTATTCAAAAAAGTTAAATGAAGAATCAAACTTGAATGACATTTGTTCAACTCGTTTTTGACCATTTTTCAATTTTTTTAACTCCTTTTTGACCATTTTGAACTTATTGTAATCTTCCCATGTGACAGTGAAATCATAATGGTATGAACCTATTCTCATTTCAATGGTTCAATGCAAAAAAAAAAGATTTTGTTTTCTGGGAGCCATATAATTTAACTTGAAGCATACAATTTTATTTTCAGCACATGATAGATGAACAGTTTCCGAAGAAGAAGGGTGTTTATCTAATGTCCTTTGGCACAGACTTTGACCCACTATGGCCAGTCTGTAGAGATGTCAACATTAGAATGTGAGTATTTATAATCAACCAATATTCCTTAAAACAGGGTGGATTGTCTTATCTATGCATTAATGTAACCATGTTGTGAAATACATGTAGCCAGACTGGGACTCAAACCAGGGAACCCCACAAGCTGTGATTGTCTGATTCAGCTATCCAGCCCGCTTATATTTTTGACTCTTCCTTGTAAATCTATACTGTTAGTACATGATTATGGTATAAATATATAGAGATTGAAATGTTCATCAATAAGGTGTGAAGCTGGCTTATATACCTGGCTTATGTTTGGGAACTAGGAAAAGTATGAATATAACTGAAAAAATGTTGAAAACGACAATAAACAACACACAAATAAAATCACTGCTCTTTGTATGCTACAGTCTTGAGGAAGCCAAGGAATGGACAATGAGACTAAAACCGAGTGGGGGATGTAACCTACTCAAGGCCATGAAACATATCTACAAACTGAAGGACATCGATTCTATTGTACTGGTACTGGGCAGTGTGTAAGTAGCTTCTAATGATTTTTGTTCCTTTACCTAATTTCTTGTTATCGCAATATTCCTGAGTTATCTTTTATAAAAGACAAAAGTTTGTTTGAATACCATATCATCTAAGTTTGTTGCCGTGTGGTAGATGTCTCTTTTTTCTTGTTATCGCAGCATTTCTGTTGATGCTATCTTTATATAAGATCAAAAAAATATTTGCTGGAAAGGACCAATTTATCCTTAATATCTCTTATTTTCTCCTACTCTTCCCTAAAAGATAATGAAAACTATTGCATTATGTTAATTCGATGTTAATTAAGGCTTGTAGGAACAATATAACAATTAGTATCAATTATAAGTGAATCTATGACTTTAATTTCGACCATCATAATTTAGGCAACAGTGGTGCAGTGGTAGAGGGTTGGCCTCTTGTACCAAGGGTCCTTGGTTTGATCCTTGTTATTGGAGAAAATTACCAGGACTAGCCTATAAATCCGGGTGACTACTGGTTTAGTATCCAGAAAGCAGTCGTCGAGAGTGAATTTCATAATCTTCAAGCTTCTGTGTCACAATAGATGTAAAAGAAATAAGTTTAAACTTAATTTAGATTAACGCTATTCCTATTGCAGACCAGACCAAGCCTCGGATATTCTCTGTGATTACATATATCAGATGGGTGTTGGACGTTCCATACCTCTACATTGTGTGGCGTACGATTGCAGTAATCAACTGACAAATGTAAGTGATTTATACTGAAATTTATATGTATGGTGTTTAACGCCAGATCAACAATTTTTAAGTTCTGTTACAGCTTTCCTGGATCCACCAGAACTAGGCTAGGGCTCTGAAGTTACTTGCCAAAGGTCAATCCTACAAAAGCAGACGTGCCTGTGGGGCTCGAGACAGTGGCCCTGAGTTCTAAGTCCATCACCTTAACCACTAAGCCAGGCAAATTTTTATGAGAGGAATGTTTCCAACAGACTTACTGAATGCTGATGGTTCTACCTGGCTTGCCTATCCTCTATTTGGCATTAAGCATTGGGTCTTCATCCGTTATTTCGAATCTGGCATGGAAACACCTCTGGTTTGGTGGGAATGGCCATTGGCAAGTCACTTCAGAGCCCTAGCCTGGTACATGTGGATCCAGGAAAGCCATAGGAGTCACAGGCTTAGGCCTTTATCCTGTACCAATTGGTAAACTGTATATATGTAACTTTTTGAAGAACTAACTTAAGTTTATCACTGAATCCTTTTAAAAAGGATTCCACTCGGGAAATCGCTGATTTCGAAACTAATTTGATAGCATTCTTTTTTGTGTTCTTTGGTATATTTAATGTTCCCTCTACCATTCCCTATCATTCAAGCTCAAGCAATGAATACTTATCAAATATTTTTTTTTTTTCCAAGCTGACATTGAGGAACTTGGCCGAGGCCTCTGGGGGAAGATATCATTGTTATACAGCAACTTGTGAGGTATGATTTTTTTATTGAATGCTTTACAAATGCCAAATTTGCGACTGTCCCAAATTGAAAGAGTTTGCAGACGACATTTCAAAATGTGATGAAATTGAAAAACAATCTTCTGATAGGGCAGAAAACATAGTGGGCAAAGGAGAAATCACTCATTAAGTCTTAAATGAACTAAAGTGTTAGTTGTATATGGCTTTTGCCATTAAGAATCAATTTTTACATTTTACAATATCGTATCTTCTGTAGAAGACTTTTAAAGCTATTCTTAGTAAAAGAGAACTTTCTCTTAATATCCATCCCTCTATTTAACATTCATGATTTATAAACTGGCATCTGTTTTGTTTTTCAATATTATTTTTTTCTTTCTTTTTCTTTTTGAAACCTTGATGTTTGTTACACAATTAGAGATAAAGTTCTTTTATTATCCAAGATTCAGATTAACAATTATAAAATATTCTATAAACTACTATTAGATATTTTTCATATATTCTTTTCAATTATTTTGTTAACAATTTTATTTGTGTGGTTTTTTTACAGATTTTAAGATAAACGATTTTCTACTTCACTTTTCTAGGAGCAAATATACACAGGAACTGATATCAGTATTCTACTGAAGGAGATTCAGAAAGCCCAGGATGTGATCAACAAAATCAAAGACATGCGGCAAGGCATGATGGGTAGCGCACTCGTCAGCATTATGAACGAGGTACGACAAGTTTAGTTCAAACTTACTTATTTCACATCTATGAACGAGGTACGATTAGTTTAGTTTAAACTTGTTTTTTTTACATCCATCAGCATTATGAACAGGGTACGCTTAGTTTAGTTTAAACTTATTTTATTTTACATTGATCAGCATTGTGAACGAGGTATGATTATTTTAGTTTAAACTTGTTTATTTTACATCCGTCAGCATTATGAATTAGGAACGATTAGTTTAGTTTAAACTTGTTTATTTTACATCCATCAGCATTATGAACAAGAACGATTAGTTTAGTTTAAACTTGTTTATTTTACATCCATCAGCATTATGAACGAGGAACGATTAGTTTAGTTTTAACTTACTTATTTTACATAGATCAGCATTATGAACGAGGTATGATTAGTTTAGTTTAAACTTGTTTGTTTTACTTCGATCAGCATTGTGAACAGAGTACGCTTAGTTTAGTTTAAACTTGTTTATTTTACATTGATCAGCATTTTGAACGAGGTACGATTAGTTTAGTTTAAACTTGTTTATTTTACATCCATCAGCATTATGAACAGGGTACACTTAGTTTAGTTTAAACTTGTTTATTTTACTTCAATCAGCATTGTGAACAGAGTACGCTTAGTTTAGTTTAAACTTGTTTATTTTAAATTGATCAGCATTTTAAACGAGGTATGATTAGTTTAGTTTAAACTTGTTTATTTTACATCCATCAGCATTATGAACAGGGTACGCTTAGTTTAGTTTAAACTTGTTTATTTTACTTCGATCAGCATTGTGAACAGAGTACGCTTAGTTTAGTTTAAACTTGTTTATTTTAAATTGATCAGCATTGTGAACAGAGTACGCTTAGTTTAGTTTAAACTTGTTTATTTTACATCCATCAGCATTATGAACAGGGTACCCTTAGTTTAATTTAAATTTGTTTATTTTACATCCATCAGCATTATGAACGAGGTATTCTTAGTTTATTTAAACTTGTTTACTTTAAATTGATCAGCATTGTGAACGAGGTACGATTAGTTTAGTTTAAACTTGTTCATTTTACATCCATCAGCATTATGAACAGGGTACGCTTAGTTTAATTTAAATTTGTTTATTTTACTTCGATCAGCATTGTGAACAGAGTACGCTAAGCTTAGCTTAAACTTGTTTATTCTACAAAGATCATCATTATGAACAAAGCACAAGTTTAGTTCAAAGTTTTTAATTTTACATAGATTATGATGGAAGCTTGAAGCTCATTAAATGTCATCTAGATGACTGCTTCCTGGATACTTGACCCGTGTGAACAAGCACCTGTAAACCTTACAGTGCTTGTGTAACGTTCGTTGAAAGTTTATGCAAATTAGGAACCTAATGCATTGTTGTAGAGAACATACTGGTATATATGTAAACAACACAACGGCTCAGTGCACGACAGTGTTTTTCACTGATCGGATGTGTTTGTTTCTTTGAGAGGTTCAATTGCTCTGTTCGTTACACTTGAACCGACTTCATGCTTATGCAAACAGGTTAGATCAGAGGCCATATTGGTGGTTGGCCTGTAATCTTACCTGTTTGCTAGTCTGAGTATCTTTCCTTATCAAAAATAAGCAGATATTTAAGGTTTTGGATAGCAGATGACACAGAAATCTATTTTAAGAAAATTACCCAGCATTCTAAGGGTTAAGACAATTTAAGATACCAAGATTTGTTCAACAGCTGTACTGTTTTATGATAAGCACTGGAAAATAGCTATCGGAAGCAAAATTAGTATGCATTTTAAATTTGAGAGCCTGTATACAGTCAATTAACATTTATTTTAATCCAAAATTGTGGCAGTTTTTGAGATCTATCTCATAAAGTCTTTTCATACTGAGACATATTGACTTACTGTTTTTGTTATCTTTTTTCATCATAAATGAATAAATCTCATGCATTTATTTCTCATTTCCCCAGATATCCACGGAGGTATCCAAACTTCCCCAGTCAAGGTTTTTACCCCGCCCACCGGGTCATGATAAGCCTCTCAAAATAGAAGTTCCCAAGTTTCAGGCAAAGTCATCAGTAGAATGGGTCAAAATGCATGGCTTGAAAGGTAACGTAGAATGGTAACAATTGTTATGTTACTGATTTCCCCATTTGAAACTTTTGGACAGGTCAAATTCTTAAGCAGCAGCAGACAACTATTGTAAAGTACACTGGAGCCCCGTTATAATGCAGTCTTCTATAACGCCAGTCTGCACTGTCCCCCTGATTTTTTCTCAAAACCATATGAATATTGTTGATATGTAGAAGGAGTGTATTGTAAAATAAACACAACCTGTGGTGAAAATCAGCCTCCGCATCATAGCATACTCCCTATAGTCCCTCATCGCTGCACTCGATGGCCTGAGGCAAATATCGATGACGCATGCTGGCACAGGTGTATTAGAGACTGTTACCAACAACATAATGATCTTCCTCCCACTGTAATCTAAATCGAGTAACATAGAACCCTCTTGTAAAATAATTTTAAAGGGAAATGTTTAAACCAATACAACAAATATCGCTGTGATTTTGCAGCCAAACATCTTGACCTGTACCAGGTGCTAGCCCCCAATGCCTACTCCTACAAGGAAGAGTTCATTCCAGTCATCAAAAAGGCCGTCCAGTCACAGGTTAATGAGGTAAATAGCCAAGCCTACATAGCTTATGAGACATTCTCTAATCTTAAATCATATTTCCTTGACTTGGTGAAAATGTAGATTTAGGTATTAGGCATTTGATTCTGGTTTTGCGATTTGTCGATAATTTATTAAATCAGTCCAGAAAAGAATAGGGAGTTGAATTTGATTAGAAGAAGTAAATTTTCTATTTATTATGGTGCTTAAATAGATATTTACTATACTATCTGAGATGATGCATGGCTTTTCTGTTATCATTCCCATTTGCTCTTGAAATCAATCAGTTACATTAAAGATTTGAGTGAGTTTAATTGAAATAGATTTAAAATTCATCCAGCAAATTGATTATCATTGTATTACTTACAAGAAAATGAAATAGACTAATACAAAGGTTATTTCTTATATACAATAAGCTTTCTTGTGAATATATGGATAGAAACTAAACCATTGTAACAACTGCAGAAATTGTTACAATGGTTTCTTATGTTTCATTAACAATGTACATGTAAATATCAACAGTTACTAACTGTATTTATTTCTATCTCTCAGAAAGCCATGGTACAGTTCCAATGGCACGATGGTACAACCAAAAACGTACATGTAGATATGACTCAGTTGTTTGAGTACCAAAAACATCTGGCTGCCACAGTTAGTGTTTATGAGAGCAGAATAGACTGGCTGGCCAGTGGTAGTCGACGGATCTTCGGGACAGTCGTTGAAAAAAAGTGAGTCTTCATGTATTATTTAACAGGAAATGAGTCCATATTCATCCTTATGTATAATTTTGTGATGTCATTGATTACATGTACTTGCCAATGACTGATACCTTGTTTATATGCTTGGTTGAAAGAAGTTTCCTTTCAAATCTTATAGACAGTGATACCTGGCTAGTTGATAATATACTATAAAGAAAGAAAGACATTGTGACAATAGTTTTATGAAATGCATCCTCAACTGGATGGATTGAGATGATAAGGGTTATGGTTTTGTTATTGCAAAGTGAGATAATTAGTTACTTTTTGTTAATACAAAGTGATATGATGAAAGTTTTTTTTTGCTATTTCAAAGTGATGTAATGAGAGTTTTTGTTTTGTTATTGCCAACTGTAGGAGATTTATTTCTACAGTTTTGCTTTGATAGAGATCAGTTTATTTTCGATAAGAAACTGTATATCTAACCCTATACTACTATTTAACACACTTAAATTAGCTACTGCACGCAATCTACAAGACCACTTTGATAAAAAGAGAAATTGCTTAAGATTAGTTCATCATAATAAAGAATATCTGTTATTGATTTATTTAACAAGTAACAAAGTCCCATACGAAGGAATAGTTATAAATAGAGGTTATAAGTAGACGTAAAATCGTGTTCTGTTATTTTCTATTGCAGTGTTGTTATACTTATTGACATGTCGGTGTCGAATGTCAATTATCTAGTCCACATTCAACACTCATTGAGGATCCTCATGGAGCAACAGCTGGCTAACAAGGAATATTTCAACATTATTGCGTAAGTTACTCTTTCGTAATCATTGATGAATAATTTAGTAATTTTTTTAATGAAGTATCCATATCTATGGCTGTTTCCCTTTTTGATCATACACCGTCCAAAGCTATGTACAATTGGGTATTATATAAGACATGATCACTGTAATGTGTATAAATGTCAGTTTATTCCATAACTAGCAAAAGTATTAAACTCTTAAATAACTGATATAAATTGCAGTAAAATGACTTCAGGTAAAGCAGTCTATATTCCAATTGAAAGTGGGCTATGAAATCTGCCATCACTATTTCTTGGACTATGACATTGTTGTCATCCTTATTTAAGTTATTTTTCGGATTCCAGCTCATAAAAATAGAGAGAGATTCAAAGTGTTTTAAGAAATTTTCAATAAATTATTCTAGCAGCTTTACCTCATGAATAAGTGTTCACCCAAATTGAAAATATTTCCATGTCACAATTGGAGTTAAATAGAGAAGATATTCACCTAGAATGGTAAATGTTTTGGTAGAAAAGGAAGTTATGACACATATAACCACTTTTCTTTATCATTTGACTCTTTATATTGGTTCCCCACAGATTTGGCAGCATTGCTGTGTCTTGGAAACCCACAATGTGTCGCCCAACGAAGGAGAACTTGCAAGCTGCTTGGAGGTAATTATATAGGTCTAAATAAGAGAGACAGTTTGATTGTTTACTCTGTGATTTCTTCTGTAATCCCTAAACTGTGGGTGCATGATGTAGTATCTTTAATATAGGACTAACTGAGAGGTTATCCAGGGAATTATAGTACCTAAGTGTGATCCCTATACAATTATAGAAAAACAAAAGGAAACGAAGCAAGGCTTGCAAATTATTTGATGCTATTCAAAACTGCAGGGCAAGCCTTACAAGCTCAGTTGGTAGTGAATTTGTAATAAAGGGGTCCTTAGTTTTAGATCGGGCTATTCCAATAGTCCCTCATTTAATGATGTCAATGTTACATCATTTATTCATCTCACACCATTGATCAAATACGTTCATGTGTAAAGCGAATAGTTCCAGCACAGACCGATGTATAACTAGAACAACTGAAGTAATGCGACGGAAGAAAGAAAGTTTCAAAATAGCAGATTATGGGTATTCTACCTTAAAAACTATCGAAAAATAGCATAAAACCACCATTTGAACAATCTGTATGAATTCAAAATTGTTATTGTGTTGTAGATGGGTCCTGGACCTCCAGTGTGCTGGGAGTAGGAACTTTTTGGGAGCTTTCAGAAAATGTGTGGAAAATGAGGAGGAGATAACACATAACATTGGTAAAGGAATTTTGAATTTTATGATATACTATTTATTATCTAAATTATGGTTGGTTCTTATTGAAACATCAGAAGATGACACCTTTCCTCCATAAGAACACGCTTGAAATAATACAATTGATAGTGATTGCTTTCCTTTTATGTTTGGTACTGTAAGACTGACCAATTCCGAATCAAATCAATTGACTATTTTCCCCAAATTCCCAATAAAGCTTATTTTTATCCAGTACCAGAACTATTTTCAATATTTAAAAAAAAAATACGAATAAAAAGTGGAACTTGTCTACAATTGAACGCAACAGTAGATGACAGAAAAGAACTTTACAAAAGAGCGTATTTTCTTCATCAATTTGGGTAAACTATATATGGATAGTCCTTTTGTCACAGTGGTTTGTAAAGTACTCTGCAGTAGGTGTGTTTATGTTGGTGTTTATATAGTAAAGACTTAACTATCTCACAATTATTTCTAACAGTGGTAGAAGGAGCCTACCTATTCACCAGCGGGGTACCGGATCAGGATGTTGACGTGTGTCAGGCGTACATCGAACAGAGCTGCTCGGGACGTAACATTAAACTGCACACCGTCCTATTTAATGTGGACGATTACGACGGCCAGGGCGCCATACCGGGACGCTATGCAAACATCACGAGAACCGCAGAGGTCCTGAGAAATATGGCGCATTGCAGTGGCGGACGCTTCCACTGGATACGTGAGACAGGTATGAATTGATTGGTTATTACATTCATTTAGTTAAACTCCTCCTCATCTGTTGATGTTATGTTTCAACACATTTACTAGTACTATTGTCATCGAATACATCATGTGGTGCTGTTAAATACTTTGCAAGTTCTCATCTGGAGCTAAGAAATAGCGTGATAACAAAAATGAGGCTGAAGAAGAAAGAGTGCAGAAAATTTGTTTTCTTTGTAAGAATCAGATTAGACATACTTACTTATATGCATGTGTCTTTTATCTGATAAAGTGTCTTATGAGCTTATACTGTTGAAATATCAAATTAAAATCATTAAGTACAAAAGAATAAAGTTTGAAGTATTAGTTGACTCGTATTTCTTCAGAAATTGGCTGAAATTCAACGCAATTATTTACATGGAGGCAGTGGTAAGTTTGAATTAGCTAAGGTAAAAGCCGAGGTAAAAGAGTTAGTCATTTAGTGTATCTATTGTTAACGTTTCCTTTTATCATCATATCCCGCAAGGGCTTCCTTGACGTAATGGTACATAACTTGAAATCATAAAGCCCCTTTTCCATGTTGGACCAAATCATTGTGGTGCTAGGTTTTGATTTTCATGAGAGGTTGTTTCCCGGCTGACTTAGGAATTCTACTGGTTCCTGTGAATAGGTTCAACAATATTTCAGAAGATTCTTTCCATCAGTACTGGCCCTTATGGGCATTTTAGTTAAAGATGTTTCTCTTACGGTGAACTGAGCATCCAAATAGCCAATTAACTAGTCAATTAATTAATCAATTAATCCCTATACTTCCAGGTATCATTGAGAGTGACGACATACAAGTGATCACGATGGAGGTGGACAAATGTCTCAACTTCTCGCGGAAATGTCAGATGCTAGTGGACAGTGTCAAAAAGAAGTACAAACAACGATATGTAAGATATTTTACTTGTGGTTTGAACTGGTTAGGGGTCACAAATATGTTAAAAAATGTCTCGATTTTTATGATAGGTACTGGTGGACAAAGCAAAAAAAAGGTATTACAAACAACGATAGATTAGATGTTTTACTTTGGTTTTGAAATGGTATGGGTCACAAATAGGTCTAGATATGGTAGCAGAAATGTCTCAATTTTTTGTACAAATACCAGGGGCCCGTTTTACTAAACAACTTACGGAAAATGTTTGCGTAAGTCATAATTGATAAACATGGATATTATCTTCAATGAAAGCACAATATTGCAATGTGACACATCATTGGAAGCGTCTCGGAGAGACGATTCCAATGATGTGTTACTTTACAATATTGCTTCGCCCAATATTGAAAGAAGAGGAATTGTTGTTTTAGACTTACGCAAATCTTAAGCGTAAACTGTTTAGTAAAACGGTACCCTGATGCTTGATGAAAAAATAACAAAAAAACAGTATACAAACAATTATATGTTAGAAAAAAAACTTTTTTGTTTAAACTGGTCATGAAGACCCGAAATGTCTCAACTTTGCTTGTAAATATCTGATGCTGATAGACAGTAGAAACAGTAACATGTAAGATTTTCATTTCATATCAAAATTTATATTTAAGTCATATATAATATATTCATGATGTTCTACTTCTTGTACAAAACTTCGCCTGGTGATTGAAAATGCTCTAAATATGGACAAGGGATTTAATTGCCAATTACCTGTTTCCATACTAGCAACAGAAAAACAATGGTAGTGGTGATCTATCTCAAACTGTCATGGAGTAAAGGACAATTTATGTTGGGTTTAATGTAGAATGAACATTTTATAAAACCACCATTCTTTCTGGATAGAGTTCAAAGGTCACCTGCCTCTGTTTAAAGCCGATTGTGTTATTGTTGTGTTGGAACGCAAATGATTGTTTTGATTAACATCTTACTTAATCCACCATATTGATACTCTGACTGGACTTCTCAATCAAGCTTGCTGATTTGAGACTTTTGGCCCAAAGTCGTCACATGACATTATCGAGAAAAACGCAATTAAAGATGGCCTCATAATTTTACCAATTGCTCTACTTATTGAAAAATATCTGTAATTCTCCAAAAATCATGTTTGGACAAAATTTTGATTTGGACATTCCACAACCTTAAAGAGTAGAGAAATGAAAATAGCTCAATTTCACAAAGACACCCACTTTTGGCCATTTTTCTCAGACAGTGCCACATATATATATATATATATAACTGCATGTCCTCTATTATAATGGGTTCTCAAAATTGCATAAATATTTCTCAAACTTTAAAAAACCTTCTAGTCAAGATGATATCAACAAGAAATAACATGATATGTAATACAAGACATTTTTTGAAAAACTTTATGCAAAAGTCTCATACACCTTAGCTTAACCTCTGATTGAAGAGTTTGATAACTGCATGTTGTGATGGTTAACCCTTTACCAAACGCCAAATATTTGACTGTCCCAAATTGAAAGAGTTTGCATACTACATTTCAAAATGTGATGAATTTGAAAAATAATCTGATAAGTCAGAAAACATTGAGGGAAAATAAGAAATTGCTCATTAAGAGCAGTTTCTCATTTTCCCACAATGTTTTCAAAATTCGACTGCAACCAGCTGGTCAAATGCCGTTATTGTTTGGTATTGGGTTAACATGTTTTTTCTTTTCTATAGCACCATTATCAAGAAGAAATATTGTCTCTACCGTCAACAGAAAGAGTGAGACAGATTACCGCTTCTTCTTCAAAAACTTTAGCGATAAAGGTATATGTATATAAATATAAATATTGTAACCTGAAAAATGTACCAAGCCAATAATGTGCAATACATGTATCTAACTAGTAATGTGACTGTGTGAAAAAGAATATTGTTTTAAATGGTTATTCTCAGTTTGTAAATGTAAATGTACCAGGTATATATGATGTGAGTGAGTGTATGTATGTATGATGTGAGTGGTGAAGTAGTTGCATGGGTGTCAGGATAAACTTTGTTTAGGAAAGTCTTGTTTTCTTGCACAATGTTTTTTTCTCTCTTCTTGTTATGTGCTTGTTTAAAAGTACTTTGCACAGAGCTAATAGACACAAGTGCAGAACATGTTATTTTTCATACTTTCTGATTGACATCATCTATTGTTTTCAATTTGGACCTGTCAAAAATTCTATTACATTGGAGACCAGGGTTGGTTCCTTTTATCATCAGTCATGGTGCAATGATTTTTGGCAATGTACTTTTTTCTCTGTTTTGTGCTGATTTGATACAGTTCGAGTTATGAAATAAGTTAGCTATCACCATATTACAACTGTAGAGTTATTGAAAGCAACATTAATGCACATTCCAAAGAAAAAAAAGGCATTTAGAAAAATCGTTTCAGTTTTTCAATGTAATGCCATTTTATTGATGATATTAAATCATATTACCTGTAGGTTCGTGGTTATGGATTATAAAACACTCATTCTTTTTTACATTGCATTGTTTGTTTGAATGTTTGTAGATTTGAAATGACACAAACCTTTAATTTTACATCTGAATAAAGTATAAGAAAAACATAACAACAGAATATAACATTGATTTGGCATAAAATATACATATTTATAGCCATTACACAAATTACTATCAGTTTGTTCAATCAATTGACTGCTTAATTATATACCCAATTAGCCAATTGTGATCATGTTCATGTGTAAATATGAAATACCAGATTTTGTTATAGTATGTATCATGTGATTTTAGCTTGTAAGCTGATTGTCTCCTCTGAAATATGTCTCCTCTGAAATACGTGGATTAATCATGCTGTAATTCAATCAAATTTTTTAATCAGATGTGGCAAAATCAATTGTCCGTATTGCCCAGCTTGTCCAAAAGCCTCGATATACAAATGAACTTTTACTGAAATTTAATTTTTGACCATTAAACTGACAAGTGCATTAATAGATTTTGCATTTTGATTTCACAAGTATATCAAAATCCGATTTTGCAACCCTTGGTTTAACAGTGACATATATCAAGGCCCATAGGACAGGGTGCTATATATTGTACAGTCTAACTTGTGTTAGGCAGCCACCCTTTTAAGCAGCCAACCTGCCTTAAATGGCCACTACAGAATGTCCAATCGTTAAATTTATAGTGTACATCAATTTGTGTTAAGCACCCAACCTGTCTTAAATAGCCAATTTACTCTGTCCCATAGGCTGGCCTCTTAACACAAGTTTGACTGTATTTGCAATTAATTGAGTTTCAATACAAATGTAAAGCTAAAAGTACACATGTTACTATAATAAAATATTTACTTCAATACTTACTTTAATTTTCAGTATGAATCTGACACCAACCAAGACGAACCACAGCAGAGATCTGGTTCCCCTCTGTTAAAACAGCGACCGTCCAGCGCTAAAGGTCACGCCTCCCAGACCATGCTTCCAATGAGTGAGTTTTCACACTATCAGTTACTCCAGGGTTTTACCTAGGATTTATTTCAGACGCTGGGGTGCTAGTTGGGGGATGGGGTTGGTTGTAGCACAGGAGGGTACCTGACCTTCCCCTGTCTATTTTTAGGTGTTTTTTTGGAATTAAAAGACAAAATATATGGTTTTAAAACTAATAAAATGTACCAAACAATGTCCATAGCAAGTAGGACTGACTGTTGGTTAAGTCGAAAGTGCTCTTGACAAAATTCAAGTTTAGTGGGGTCAATTAAAGCGTCAGGGGATTGCTAGTTTTGAAATTCAGGCATTGGAAGCCCACATCGCTAGGTGGGTCTGGGGAAGACCCTGTACTCCATCTGTTACGTAAATACATTTACCGCAGAAAGAATTTGCTGCAAATCACTTGAAAACATCTTTTTGTATGAAATGCCTTATGACTTAACCCACAAGACCCCAATTTAATTTGTCATATTTCTTCAGGATCCAGTCAAAGACCTGCTTCAGCCAAAGACCCGATGGATCGAGTAAAGAGTAAACGTGTTCTGAAAGCCAACTTTTTCCTCGAGTCGGGTAAGGGGAAAGCGGGTGACGGCACCGGAAGCGTGTACAGGAAGTACCCGGCACCAAAACCCATCCGGAAAAGTGTAGCGCATCCGACACTTCCCGATCAGGAGGACCAGATAACTACCAAGGATGTCAGTTTGTGTTTGATTTATTATGGTTTACATCATATCATAATTATTGTTGTTTTTTCTTAGGTTTGTTAAAGTCATTTAGACATTTTTTGTTTTGCCTTTTACCTCTGAGCAATTATGTTTACATGATAAAGCATTCCAAACCTAGGATAGATGATTGTATGAGACTGGGTACAAATATGGTAAACTAATTTTTGACTAAGCAATATTTCATAGTAACACATCATTGGAATCATCTCTCCGAGACGCTTCCAATGGTGTGTCACATGCAAATATTGTGTTTTATGTTAAGATACTATCTATTTTAATTAATTTCAACCTATGAAATATTTTCCTAATGTCGTTTGTACCCTCGTAAATCTATTACAGTATTATATAGATTATTTGTATTTGTCAAAATCTTCAGAATATCATATTTCTTTCTTTCAGTGGCTGAGATTGTACAGTCTGTCCAAATTAAAACTTGACTTGACGAGATTGGTATCTGGACCAGATTGTAAACATGTCGATGAGAATGTGAAATCACTCCACAAACATGTCTCCGCAAAGTAAGTGTTTAAGACAACTATTTTAGTTTATTCTTTATTATTGATTTTTTTCTCTAAGTAAGTACATGTATGTAGATGAGAATGTGAAATCACTCCACAAACATGTCTCCGCAAAGTAAGTGTTTAAGACAACTATTTTAGTTTGTTTATGATTTTTTATTTTTTCTCTTAGAAGATGAAAATGTGAAATCCTTTCATGAACATGTCTCTGCAAAGTAAGTGTTGAGGGTGAATTTTTTAGTTTATTCTTGATCTTTGTCTTTAAGTAAGTATGTAGATTGGAATGCGAAATATATACAAAACACTTCACAAATATGTCTCCGCAAAGTAAGTATTGATTATTATTGTCTGTAGGATTGCAGTTTTCAATGAATTCTAGTTAGCTTAGATTTAGAAATACATCTTACGTCAAAGCCATATTTCTTCTGTTTTGAAATATTACATATTTCTGTCTTTTTTGCAAATAATGTAGTGATAATCAAACAACTTTATTGCACATTTTACTTTCAAACTCTTAACTATCTCTGCTTAACCTGTTACTAAACAATAACGACATTTGATCACTTTGTTGCAGACGATTATGGAAAACATTGTGGGAAGAGGAGAAATTGCTCATAATGAGCAATTTCTTCTTTTCCACAATGTTTTCTGCCCTACCAGAAGATTTTTTTCCGAATTTCATCACATTTTGAAATGTCGTCTGCAAACTCTTGCAATTTGGGACAGTCGAAAATTTGATGTTTGGTAAAGGTTTAAATCTATATTTACATTCATCACTTAACATTATCCTAAAGACTTCATATAAAAAGACCAAGGGGAAGGTGAGATAAATGTCATATAAAACTATTGTTGTTATTGTTGTATGGAACCAATTGTAGTTATACAATTGAACAGTGACTTGTAAACTGTTTATTGAATCAAATATCTAGAGTTACAGATGAAATACAGAGTCTCTGACTGTTTGACTGTTTGAAATAAAGTATTAGAAATGACCTGTAGACAACTTTACTTTGATATACATTTATAGAGAATAGATGGGTTGGTGTCGTGAATCAGAAGTGAAACAAACAGAAAACCAATACTGATTTGCGCGCAGCGATCACATGATCTAGTGATGGATATCAAAAATGTTATACGGCACCCTGTTATCAGACTATGAATTGCTCTGGTGACAGGATAAGAAATAAGATATTGTCTATGACTGATATATTTTTGTATGATATACAATATAAACAATGACTTGTGCCCTTTTGTAAAAAATCGATACCTGCATGTGACTGATATATTTTTGTATGAAACAAGATGTTCTCTGTGAGTTATATACCTTTGTATGGAATGAAATATATGCAATGACTTATATACTGTTGTATGAAATCATTTTTTTGTATGAAATCAAATATCCGCTGTGAATTGTATAGTTTTTGTATGGAATGGAATTCAAGCAATGACTTGTAAACTGTTGTATGAAACCAAATATCCAGTGACTTGTTGACTTGTATACTGTTGTATAGAATCCAATATCTGAATTAACTTGTGTTTTATCAAATGACTAAAGCAAATGTTTTAAGTGATATGTAAAATTGTTGAATAGAATAAAGAATAAATGGTAACTTGGATATGCATGCAATGTGACATGAGGCAATACATGCAATGTCTCAAAAGTAAGCAATTACTCTTGTAGAAAACAATATTTAACCTGGTATGCTCATTTGAAAATAGTCGTACCTTTTTCTGTTTTTACTCATCTAATGTACAAAGTTGCTTTTTAAATCATTAAAAAAAATCTAACAGTATATTTTGATAACCTTGATGATAACTTAAATGGATTTACGTAAAAAAAATCTTATTTTGTATATTACTAAATGATTGTAACTTAAATTTTGTCTGAAATGTCATTAATTTTTGTGACATAAAAATCTGCTGTCTGCAGTAAACAAAACATTTATTTCCTGTATGATACTGGATGTATGTTTGAATTGTATGAAATTAGCATACAAAGCTGTTTCCTCTGATACCATTTACCAAACACCAAATTTTCTATCGTCCAAAATTGAAAGTGTTTGCAGACGACATTTCAAAATTTGATTCAATTGAAAAATAATCTTCTGATAGGACAGAAAACATTGTGGGAAAATGAGAAATTACTCGTTAAGAGTAATTTCTTCTTTGCCCACAATGTTTTCCAGAGTCATCTGCAACAAAGTGGTCAAATGTCGTAATTGTTTGGTAATGGGTTAAACCATTTTGAATAATATTGTTACTAGAATTTTATTAAATGTTGCCTGCTGCAAGTATCAAAGGGCATGGAATAAAAGGCTTTCAATATTGTATGAAATAGAGGCACTTTCTTCCAGTTGACCCATATGATAACTTGTTTAGCATCCTGTATTATCCATTGGTTAATTTTGTGGACTTACTACTTGGGGGTTCCGGGTTCGCGACCAACCAACACCTATGGTTTTGTGGGAGTGACTTTTGGCTAGCGTAGGACTGATTGATCCAGGAAAGCTGTTATATGACTGAAAAAATGTTCATACAGCGGTTAACACAAATACAAAGCTTATACAGAATTTTAGCTCATTTGGGCAGTCTTGAATCTTAAGCATGATTAAATTAGCTCACTTTCATAATGAAATTGGTAATTGGTTCAAATTGAAAGCAACAACAGACATCAAATGGAAAAAAATAATGTTTTCTTTGTAAGTTATGTAATAAAGTCTATCATGACAAAATATTAATATGATATCATATATTCCCCAGGTACTGTGATATTTTCCCCAGCATCAATATAAAAGGGACAGTAAAACATCTACAGTTGATGCCCCATGAACTTGAAGATTATGAGAAACAGACAGAGAGGGTGTTGAAGCGTTACCTCAAACGTCTAAATTGGCTTCTCAGTGGTAAGTTAATAAACAGGAATCAGGAAATTAAAACATGAAGGTGAAACAAAACTAAAATTCAATACTGACAGGACTGGTGCACACAGCAATCACATGATCTAGTGACGGATATCAAAAAAGTTATATGACACCCTGTTATCGCTCCAAAAATTGCCTTGGTGACAGGATAAATAGAAAACAAGAGTGTTTTTTGCCTTAAAAACATATAAAACTATTAAGCATGCCGTATACGCTCAGATATGTTGAATGACTGAAAATAAACAGTTAATAGACTGCTACTGCAATGTATTTAGTTTTCTTCCTATTTTCTTTATTGTCCTGTGTGGCCCAGTGGTTAAGGTGGGGGGGGACTTACAACTTTGTGGACCCAGGTTTGAGCCCCACCAACACCTCTGGGAGTGGTCTTTGACAAGTCATTTCAGAGCCCTAGCTTAGTACTGGTGGATGCAGGAAAGCCGGAACATAAATGAAAAATTGTTGACAAAGTGTTAAATACCAAACAAACAAAAAATAACAAGACCTGATTGTATTGTTTCCAGGTAGTCGTCGTGTCTTTGGGACGGTGGTTCATAAGAAATGTGTTATACTGATTGATACATCGGGCTCTATGGATCCTTACATGGTAGAACTGAAGAAAGAGCTTGCCTCTCTCATCTGGGAACAGCTATACAGACAGGGCTGCAAGTAAGTTGTGCTGTCAAATACTTAGAGAGACCATCTCACAGACTGTGACCTGTAGGCTATAAACATTTAACCGGTGATTTAATCAGTTTAATATAGTTTAAACTTATTTATTTTACCTTGATTGTAAAACAAGTGTTTATAACTTAGATTAATCACTCTTGGTTCAGCTTCATTGATGATAACAAGTACTCATATCAAATGTGGATTAATGAAAGGTCGTAAGGTGATATCTGCTACTCACAGGATTCCAACCCACAACCCTTTTGGCCGGCACTCTTACCTTGGGCCATTGTTCCCCACAATTTGTTTGCAAAATAAACCATTTAAACAGTTTTCTTTATTTGAAGTATTATTATGCTATGTCTTCACCAAATCTGAACAAATACCTATACCCTTCAGCATTATTCGTAATGTCATGTTCATTTTGATTCATTTCCCTAGCAATGTGAGATGATTTCTTATTAGTTCTTAACTTAACTTTCATCTAAAGTTTTATTCAACATACTTATTCTTTATTCAGGTTTAACTTAATCAGTTTCTCTGGTAACAGTGAGATGGTTTGCAGTAAGTTCCTTAATTCAACTTGAATTTAAAGTTTTATTCAACATTTTTTGTTCTCTAACTTCAGGTTCAATTTGATCCGTTTCTCTGGTAACTGTGAGATGTGGAGAGACAAGGTTCAGCCCGCCACCCAGGATAACTGCCATGCTGCCATCAAATGGGTGTCCACATTAAAGGCCAGCGGGAACACTTGTACACTCGAGGCCCTTAAAGTAGGCATTTATTGTTGAATTTCTAATCCTTACATCTAAATAATTATTTCATTGGGGCCTCCGTGGCCTAGTGGTTAGAGTACAGAACTTGAAATCACATGGCCCCTCTCCGCGTGGGTTCAAATCCTGAGAGGGATATGGATTTTCGTGAGAGGCAGTCTCCTGACGGACTTACGGAATGTCGATGGTTCTACCCGCCTTGACCAGCCCTTGTGGGCAGTTGAATATGGGGTCTTCCTCCATCATTAAGAGTCAGGCATCGCTGAAATAATGTTGATGTGATGTAAAACCCATATTAAAAAAAAAAAAAATATTTGATTCCTATCACTGCCATATTGTAGTGTATTCCAACAATGGTGCAGAGGTAGAGTGTTAGCCTCTAGGATTTTGTCCAGGGTTTGATCCCCATTTGTGGCAAGGTTGTATTGCTGGGCTAGGTGATAATGATAGCACTTAGCCTCAAGTCAGTTCATGTACTGGATATTGTACCCAGAAAGCATTATTCCAAAGAAAAGCTCAAGCTTCCATCACAATCAATGTAAAGTAGATATATTTGTACATGTAATGAACCTTTGAAATAGTAGTGACAAAAGGCAAATAAGAAAAATCTTAAATAGATTAGTACTAATGATTTCTTTAAAATGAACATATCTTTCATAGACGTTTAATTATGTCCAGATTAATCAAAGGAAATTTAAGAGAGTTCCATGAATAATGCTTTAATGATTCTATGAATTTAAAATTGTGAAATGTGTTCACCTAGTGTTGGTGTTAGTACTGCCTACAGAAAGCTGAACTTAGAAAGATATAATATGCAGATAAAGTATTTCAATATTCTGAACCATTTTATCTTTACAGCTTGCATTTGAGGACATGGACATTGACTCAATCTACTTGTTGACAGATGGTAAACCAGATACCAGCACATCCTTGGTACTCAAAGAAGTGGCGGAAGATACAAGCAATCTCATTCCCGTCAACACCATCTCATTCAACTGTAATGACAAGTAAGTTATGAATTGTTTTATTCAATAAAATTCCTATTGCATTAAAAAGTAATTATGCCATCAGTTCCTACCTCATTCAACTGTAATGACGAATGAATTTGAAAAAGTTTCTATCAGTCAGTTCTTATCCTCAATCAGTTTCAATATCATTCAACTGTAATGACAAGTAATTTAGGAATTCTGTTATTCAGTCAGTTCCTTTGTCATTCAACTGTAATGTCAAATTAATTTGAAATTGTTTCTTTCAATTAATTTCTTTGTCATTCAATTATAATAACAAGCAAGTTTAAAATAGTTTCATTCAATCAGTTCCTATCTCCAATAATTTTTGATATCATTCAACTGAAATTGTTGCATTCAATCAGTTTTTATGTCATTCAACTGTAATGAAAAGTAAGTCTGATTGTTCCATCAACCAGTTAAAAACAAAAGAGAAGGACAGCTTCTTAGTAAAATAAAACTGTTTTAATGATATTGCATGCAAGCCATTGTGACAAAAGAAGTAATTGCTTTTCACAAGCAATTAATTCTTTGGTAACAATTATTTCATAAGTTGTCTGCTTTGTGTGCACTATGATGAAAATGGTTTTGCATAGAATGAAAAAATAAAACTTAATTTCCAACAAACAGATAAAAACGGATGATTCAAAAGGCACACATCACTTTATTTCATTATTATTTTCATATACCAGCACTGCAAATAGTTTCCTGAAACTGTTGTCCACGGAGACAGGAGGGAGATACCACAGATGTCATACTGACTTTGATGCTCAGTTGTTTGCACATAAACTACTCACAGAGGGACTGGGAGACTCAGATGTAAGCAATATTCTCATTGGTTGATATATGATAATATCATATAGGCAGTAAATAAGCCTTCTTCTCATTGGTCAATGTTTGATATCATTACATAGCAATTTTATAAGTATTTGTCTGATTTTTCTGGTTTGAGATTTGATATCATCACATAGTTTATATGTAAACCTTCTTTTGATAGGTCAATATTTGATATTATCACAAATTCTTTATATAAAGTACACAGCGTGTTTCTTGGAGACTAAGATTTATTGGCCAATCAATGAATTCACCACATAAACTGTCTTCTGATTGGTCAATGGATGATTTCATTATAAAGTCTATGGATTAACTACTCACAGGACGTTCAGATGCATGCCACATTCTTATTGGTCAATATTTTATATTTTCATAGCCTAGAAATATTCTCAGATGTATGATAATTGGTTATCCAGGATTTTAATCATATCTGTAAAGCCTATGGGACATGTTTCAATTCATGTCTGGGTTTTAATCCCGACTTCTTTTGCATAGTTATCTTCTTTTGCATTGTTATTAGTTATTATAAACACAACAAAAACAATGTGTGGCAAATAGTAAGTTGTTGTATTAAATCAGTTTTCATATCATCCAAAAATTCTCATGATATTCCCCCACATAACTGGAGTACTCATTAGAATACATGAACCACTACAATATGAGTGGAAAGTTTGTACAAACAGCTTTAAACCACACACATATAAACTTGATTGTTCTGTGTTCCAGTACCCCCATCTCCCAGACTTGGAAGGTGATGACCTACGCAGGTTAGGACAGGAAGTGTCTCTTGCGAGAAAATACATACAGCAAGCCAGGCAGTACAGGTGAGATTGGCAGTTTCTTGATCATTGGACTAAGATGCGTCAGCATTCTTATCCATAGGATCCATATATTCTGTTTTTTTAGGTCTACTAGTTTATTAGAAAAAATAATCGCAAAAATGATCATTTACTCAGGGTCTTCCCCAGGGGCCCGTTTTACTAAACAACTTACGGAAAATATTTGCGTAAGTCATAAATGATAAACATGGATAGTATCTTCAATGAAAGAACAATATTGTAATGTAACACGCCATTGGAAGTGTCTCGGAGAGACGATTCCAATGATGTGTTACTTTGCAATATTGCTTTGCCCAATATGGATAAAAGTGGAATTGTTGTTTTAGACTTACGCAAATCTTAAGCGTAAACTGTTTAGTAAAACGGTACCCAGGTCTTTTAAGTGCTGTGGGGCCACAGTGCCTAAATTCTAAAATTAGCACGCCCCTAGCACCTGAATTGATCCCAATGTGTTAAGAATTTGCCCGAGCACTTTAAATTTGTCCCATAGCTGATCAACATGCTTGTAACATTGTTTTTTTTAACATTTTGCTTGGTTTAAAAATGTATTTTTTGTCTTTTACTTTCAAAAGAACCCTACAGTTTCTCCATTTAAGGATGCATTTGTAATTAACCGAGCACCTGAAAGAAATCCATCAATATGAGTTCTGCGCAGACTTATACCTTTGCGAGAAATAGGCCAGCAATGTCTAGATTTACTTATTTATTGTTTAAATTCTATTGACTACAAATTAATGATTTCTCCTTTATTTTCAGACTTTTATACAAAGAGAAAGAGAGAGATAAGACAGCTGATGGGGGTGCTGTGACAAGTACTGCCAGAAGTGAGTAATGTTCATTAACTTTTAGCAGAATCGAGAGTGATTAATCTAAGTTGTAAGAACTAGTTTCATAACCTATGTAAAATGAATAAGTTAAAACTTATCTATTTTCGTAGATTGATAGCCCATTCCTAAATGTGAGCTGTTCCACGAGCTCAATTTGAAAACAAGCTCAGGAGCCTCTGTGACAGTCGATAAAATAATCAACTGAAAATATCAAAACCCCTTTCCATGTGAGTTTTAATCAAGGAAGCAAAAATTTTATGTAAATTTTTAAGTTCTACCTATCTTGAATTGGCTTTGATGGTTAGATAAGTAAAGGGTCTTCCTCAATCTTTGATGAGCCATATATACTGGAAACTGGAAAATTGTTGATGCTATATAAAAACCAAAAACCAACTGCAAAAGACAATCATAAAAATGTATTTATCATGAATGATGTTTAGGCTTAGAGGAACCCTTTTTTGACTGCTTTACTTAAAGATTTGTTCATGTATAAATTTGTAGCTGGCCTTTATTGGAATCAACAGACGATAACAATTATAAAGTATAATAAATGGTCTTACTGGTTTGCAAATAACATCTTCTACATATTATTTTAAGTGAGTCAAGTAATGGGTTTAGCCAACATAGATCTACATAGTATTTCCTCTGATTTTTTTATAGGTAAAGTGAGTGCATTTGTTGTTGGACGACCAAGAAGTGCGATAAAATGAGGGAAAGAATCAGCCAAGGCATCAAGCACCTGTCCTTGTAGAAGTTGTAGTCAAAGATCACACCTTGTCTAGTGTTCTGTGAAAAAAGTAGTGACAGATTGTGTTAGAAACTCTCATTGCTTTTGTTCATTTAGAGTCATTGAAGAAAGGTCATACATGTAAATTCGGAAACATGTGTCAGCAATTTATGATGGTTTGTTGATTAAAGCATTGATTTCAACCGTCTTCTGTAGATAGTCTTTGTGAAAAATCCACAGGCTGATATAGTAGTGCTATTGTATGAGTTCCAAAAACAGCGTATATTGTTCATATCGTATCTTAATCTGACATATCAGATCCCAAATGGAACTGTAGCGTATCATATCGCATTGGATTGTATCAGACAAAATGAAATTTTCGTATCGTATCTGTGGTGAACATATAACATGAAATGTGTATCATAAATCAGATATCATAGACATTATATAGTAAACGGTATTTTGTAAAGGAGATATGTAAGCAGACATTATGGTAAGGTTTGTAATAAATGAACACATCCGCATCTTTTCAATGAATTAAAACATGCTCATTGTCTTTGGGCGAAAAAACACCGGAAAACAAATAAATTGTACTTTTTTGTACTTTGTCAAGCATATGCTTTATACTTTTCTGTAAATAAAGCAAAGAATAAACCAAACAATATATATATATAAATGAAAAAATATGTAGTCTATCACATGTTGTTTCCATCTATTTCCATGGCATTAAAAGGATTTTTTCACTGAATGTTATATTTCGATTATTTCTTTTACATGAAAGAGAGAGTCCATATATTCATTACTATTTCTTTGTTAAGGCGGGCCAGAGATGTTGTTTTTATACAGACCATAGAACATTACAACATGACAGTTCCCATTTTAAGGACACTTCTTTTTAGAAGACATGTATGTAAATAGTACATGTAATTCATTCTAACTTCCTAAAGTGCATCATAAATCGCATAACATTTATCGTATATCAAATATTGTAAATCAGATGAAGAACGTATTGGATCGTATTAAAGCAAATCAGACAGGTAAGATGGCCACCGTATCGAATATGGTAACGTAAAGCGCACATCGCACATCATAAATTGTTCGTATTTCTATCGTGAATCGTGCGTAAACTGTGGGAACTCATACGATAGTACTACCGTAGCATTACAATGTTTTGCAATGTGGCACACACCTTAATATCTGTGATAATTTGGAGTAGTTGTTAGCTCTGTTTTTGATGTATAGTTGTACATGTATATCTTAATTTGAAACCAAGAGGTATTATGGTTTATCATTTGTGTTTCTTTTATGAATGAATTTTAATTTAAGTTTTTTGATATTTTAGTATACATTCCTGTGTTTATACTTTGAATCAATATGTAAGTGTTGAGTTGTCACTAGTTTTCCTGATTTAGTAACACAAATCACCCGTATCGGAATCTTTCATAAAACTAGAATTTCTTTAAGAAATGTGCATCTTTTTGAGATTTTTGACGAGCTCAAATTGATTGGGTTTGCAGATGACATTTACAGTTAGGTCAAGATATTGGTCTTTTAAGAATATAAATTTTGGTCGTCGACAAAATTTGTGTCCTCGATGCACAAACATTTAGAAGTCATAAAAATTATTCTTAATCTTATATTTCCAGATTTTCGTTTTGTAGATCAATTATTGAAAGATTATAAACCTGCTGCAGACGATTTTCTAAAGTAAGGAATAATAAATAAAAATCCTAAAAATTCAATTCTAAATAAACTTCAATAGTTGCCTGCAAAACCTTTCAACTTGGGTTGATTATTTTGTCTTTTGGTAAAGGTTACCTTGCATCATTAAGAGACTTAGAGTACGTTCTTTACCCTTTTTGCATGTTTGTAATTTGTCCAAATTTCAGCGTTGGAAATTGATAGAACTAATTGAGAACTAATTGATGTTGGATTGATATTCATTTAAAAGATGCAGATTCTTAATTTGTCACAAGGGTTATCTATTTATGTTGCTGCTTTTGGAAAATAAAGTTTTTCCTCAGTGAACGAAATAATAGATGTTCAAGCATAACAGCAGAAAATTAGTTGATGTTTTACAGAACTGACATATTAAAAAGAAATGTCATTCCAATTTATTGTTGTATACATGAAATTGATGTTTTGTAGTACTGTATTTGAATCGATAAATGTCTGATGCTTTGTACTTTTAAACACGCTTTATAGTAGTGTTATTTTTTCTTATATGAAGAAATAATTTCTTTTTATAAATCTTTTTTTTTTCATTTTAAACACAAGTTACTAATAAATAATCAGGGTTTTATATTTCAGAAAAAAAACTTAGTTTAAGTTTGATCATTCATGTTACATGTCATTCAGTTTTTATCTTTTACCTATCTACATGTAGAAATAAACAATGAATTGTTCAAATGACTTCTTGTTATAACGCCTATACAATGTGCATCATATAGAAGTCTAAGAGGCACCCACATATTGAGGGTTCAATGCAAGACAATAGAAGCTAAGCCTCCACTTCAGTTTTTCAAGGTTCCTGTGTGGCCAAGAGGTTAAGTTGGCGGACTTAGAACTTGGGGGTGTCCCAGTGTTGAACCCCACATACACCTCTGGTTTTATGGAAGAGTCTTTTGGCAAGTCACTTCAGTGCCCTAGGCTAGTACTGGTGGATCCAGGAAATCTGTTATATAACTGAAAAAGTGTTGATATAGTGTTAAACACCATACAAACGAATTAGTCTTGCAATTAACCATTGGTGTCTGAATTTTTCTTTGCCAAATTGATATTTGATTTCAATTATATTGTCATGCCAACCGCAAAAGGGAATGGGTTAAGAATTTCCCTGCTCTGAAGGTAAATATGAAAGATCGTTTTAAGGTCTTATCAGCCCTTTCACTATTTCAAATAACTTGCAGCACTAGAAAAAGCAGGTTATGATCAAATCAACAGTTACCACTATAGTAATCAAGAAAGCATGAACTACTGTTAATGTGATGTTAAGCCAACATTCAGCAATAAATCCATCCCATCTGATCATAGGATTGAACATTTGATATGATAATCAAAACTTGGTGCTTTATCAGTATGTGGCATAAACAAGGGTTGATCCAAACGATAGAACCTGCGGTCCTGCGAACCGTTTTACTAAGCGACTAAAGGAAACTATTTGCAAAAGTCAAAACTGATTAGCATGCAAAGTACCTTAGGTACAATTTTGCAATGTTACACGTCTTTGGAAGCGTCTCTCCTCGAAGAGTGTTGGAGAGACGTGTTAAAGGTGCTCGTTCACAGATGTTTTTTTAAGTCAAACTAAAACAATATGTTTTTTGAATTGTTATTTGATGTACAATTTAAAGTAGCTATTGAATGCATAATTCGTTTAGGAAGCTTTATCTTATATAAGTAGGTACAGTTTATATGCAGATCATTTCAAAAGCGATGTTATGCTTTGGTATTAAAATACATGTTAATTCACTGTAAATACACTTTAAAGAATTAAAAACAATCTAAATTTGTTTCAAATGACCATTCTTCGGTGGGTAAGATATGGCAATAAAGCTGTTGTGCAACTTGAATTATGTTTTGAATAACTTTCAAGTTTCCAAAATTCTGTGAACAAGCAGTTTTTACCCATAGAATGACTGGTAAATTCCTAAAGATAGATTTTCGTGTCGACTGCTTTCCAAAATCTTTAATGTCTGCCATATTTTAATGAGAAAAGGTACTCATGGTAGCAAACAGGTTAGATCAGAGCCCAGCCGCAAATTTACTTGACGGATGGCCTTGATCCAACCTGTTTGCATTCGCATGAAGTTGGTTCTAGCACTATAAGGGTTAATGCCGTCCCTGTCAGAATTTTGAGAGAGGTTAGACACATACTCGATCTTCGGCTCTGTTGCGATATGTCCGTATATAAGCCGAACCCAATAGCTTGTACCTCCTTCATATCAATGGTCCCAAATAAAAGTAACATTAGATGGCACGTGACTTAGTTAAAACTTATTTATCCTACATCGATTATGAGGCAAGTTCTCACAGCTTAGATAAATCATTCTCGATTCTGCTACATGAATCCATAACCAGTACTCGCGCCAAATATGGACTAATGAAAGGTCGCATGGGGGAACCCGTTTCTCACGTAATTCGAACCCGCGACCTTCGCGTCCGGAGGCCGATGCTCTACCTCTGGACCACTGTCCTCCATAGTGGCAAGTGACCATTTTTACTGTGGCTATGCCAGGCGCATAGCTTCACGTACACAGAGTACGCGCTTGCGTACTTGTCCATAGAAATGAAAGTCCAGGCTTAGCCTTGGGTCCTGGGTACCGTTTTACTAAACAGCTTGCGGAAAATATTTGCGTAAGTCATAACTGATAAACATGGATAGTATCTTCAACGAAAGTACAATATTGCAATTTGACACGTCATTGGAAGCGTCTCGGAGAGACGGTTCCAATGATGTGTTACTTTGCAATATTGCTTAGCCCAATATTGATAAAAGAGGTAATGTTGTTTTAGACTTACGCAAATCTTAAGCGTAAACCGTTTAGTAAAACGGTACCCCGTATACCCCGCATTAACCTAGTACGGGGTATAAGCACGGACCAGGACCTAATAGCCTAGGGTCTTCATTGAGTCTATGACATATGTTTCTTTGAGAAAAATGCAGTTCAATTGTGAGCATAAGTGTCATTTTGTATGTATATACCTCTCAAATTATTATTCTTTTTTTTTTATGATGGTCGTATCATGAGCCGGTCATCCTGTTTAGGGGTCTACGCCATCAGTAATGACAGTGCAAAGTGCATCTGTCGCAATCAATGATGGGCCGGTGGCCTAATTACCCGATAAAAATTATAATATTATATGTTGAGCACCTTTTTTAAGTACAATGACCTTTTACCTGAAGTTGTTTGTATATGTCCTTGTTAAAAATGACAATCTAAGGTCTACATTACTCAAGCGTCTCGCATCAGTATGATGATTCCCCCCGTTATATGTATATTTTCTACATTTCCCAGTTCGAAACATCATTAGATTGCACAAGATGCTATATCTATCTATATAGTCCTTATTGCGCTGATTTGCGCATAAGGCCTTAACCAGAGTTCGCCAATGTAGTCGGTCCCTCGCCCATGTCTGAACTTGATCCCAGCTCCAATTTTATTTCCTCGTCTCCTTCTCAACTGATCTACGCCAGGTTACTTTGGGCCTGCCTCTTGGTCGTCGACCAATGGGTGTCCATTGAAGGGAAACTCTTGGAATATCCGACTCTTCCATTCTATGTACATGGCCAATCACACAAGATGCTACTACATAGGAATTACATTTAGTACATAGGAACTACAGATGATGCACAGGAACAATGGAACATTTCCCGGTGGATATCATAATGCCCCTAAACACCCTGGTAAAGACGTAATGTTACTACCGTGTGCTGGCCTTACCCTGTCGGTGGCCAACCAAATAGCAGCCAAAGGACGTAACGACTTCGTATCTAACCCTAGCCGTGCCAAATAGTTTAGCTACGCCCCTGACTGCTTAACCATTACCAAACAATAATGACATTTAACCAGTTTGTTGCAGATGACTCAGGAAAACATTGCGGGCAAAGGGGAAATTGCTCTTATCGGGCAATTTCTCCTTTTCCCACAATATAGTCAACCCTATCGGAAGATTCTTTTTTTCAATTTCATCACACTTTGTTATGGCGTCTGCAAACTCTTTGGGACAGTCGAAACTTTTGCGTTTGGTAAAGGGTTAACGTAGGCGTCACTAGCCAGGCGCGTAGCTTAGTTAAGAAAAGGAAAGGAAACGATGCAGTGTTTTTTCTTATGTAAGGGTGGGTATCGATGTATATGATAATATAAAAAAAATGTCATAACCTTTAATGTGTATTATAAGTTAAAAAAAAAAGAGAGAAAAATTAACTTTTACCGGATGCAAGGTTCGAACCCGTGACAATCCAGTGAATCATGGATGAGCGTAGATTAGTTTGGAGAACACTTTACACAATGCGCTAATGTGGGTCCTACTACAATAGGGTGTGAAATTTGTATTTCAATTTTTAAAGTTGGAGTCATTAAAGGGAAGCAAAAGATGCCCTTTTCGTTGAAACAATAGCCATGTTCGTATACTAATTACTTTACTGTCATTCATTCTTTTTTCTCGTACACGACTTTGGGAAATTGGGTAAGTATCAGAATATTTAAGAAAATGATCAGTATTTTTTAAAAATTATAAATGACCAACCCAATGCAAAGTTAAGCGTTGGGTTTATAAAAAGTGTATACACTAAGATAACCATCAAAAAAGGACATAATCCTTTAACCCTCCCCAAGGTAGGCCATATCCCGGAGAGAGGGAGAGAGTGGGGGAGAGAGAGGGAGAGGGAGAGAGAGAGGGGAGAGAGGGGGGAGAGGGGAGAGAGAGAGAGGAGGAGAGAGGGGAGAGAGAGGGGAGAGAGAGAGAGAGGGGTGAGAGAGGGGAGAGAGAGAGGGGAGAGAGGGGGAGAGAGAGAGGGGGAGAGAGAGGGAGAGAGAGAGAGAGAGAGAGAGAGGGAGATGGGAGAGAGAGGGGGAGAGAGGGAGATGGGAGAGAGAGGGGGGAGAGAGAGATGGGAGAGAGGGGGGTGAGAGAGGGGGAGAGAGAGGGGGAGAGAGCAAAAAGAGGGAATAAGTTAATTGGGTGAACAAATCGCACATACTGACTTTTAAAGAGATTCTTAGCTTGCTGTAGTCCCGTGGTTTCGTTAAATAATTTGAACTGAGTCCTCGCGTCTGTCAGCGCTTCTGTGGGAAAGCAAGTTCATAAACAAACACAGGAATTTGTTTATCAGGTCTTTGGATAGTCCTTTTAAAGACAACTGCAGCGGATGCTATATGGCACAATAAATGGGACAATTGATGATTATGAGATTGTGAGCTAATTTGTTACTGCGACTGAAACGAATCCGTAGTCGGTATAAATTGTCTGGAACAAGAGTTGAGTTGGAGAACTGCAATCACATTACGCTATTCCGCGGTATTCTACTGACCCGCTCTTTAGACAAATGATTTATATTATCTAATATTGCCAAGCGTTGAAGAGCATGCAAATAATGAATCAGCACGCTCTGACCGTATCACAGTTGTCTTCTAGAAGTTAAAATTCAATAGAAGTAGTCTGTTTGATGCAAAATTAATGTGCCTAAAGGAAAACTTGCTCTTGGCAAATGATACAACAATTTGTTCTAACCAATAGCGCTGATGAAACGTGTTCTCTTGTATGTTTCATTCTTTAGAACAATCGTCTGCAATTGCTTTTAATTTGGAACAGTCACAACATCCCTTATTGGTGTATAGGATAATTATCACACAACGAGACGTCTGCTAGTTACAGAAATAAACGCAATGGCACAAGACTGCCGTATATTACGCTAATATTTTTTCCCGCCTTTGGTACAAATATGGAGGCAGACGAAAACGGAGATTAAAGATCGATCAATCACCAATAAATTGCTTAGAAGGTGAGTTTAAGTACCAGTAAAGTAGTAATAGTACAAAATGTTTATTGACCGATTAGCGAATCTTGAAACATTATTGCGAATGTTGAAAATGAAAGGACGACAAATGATGTCATCCGTTTGATATCTATATTTTCCGCCATCATGAAAATAATTTGACTTGAAGATTGACTTTTCTTTTCTAATGGGACAATCTAACGTATACAATTCGAAACACCAACATCAGAGTCTTAGAAGGACGGACATTGTTACTTATGTGCTTCATCTCCCTTGAGAGCATTCATAATCCTAATATTATATCATTAAAGAATTGACAACATGACATCTTAAGGTCGAGTTGAAGTTGTGTAGGACCTATAGATTGTACAAGTTACTGGTCCTGTAGACCTCCTTGGTATAGAAGTTAGTGTTGACCCCTGACCTGCACAAGAAAGTAAAAGAAATACTTGAAACAAAGGGAAAAACTGCCTATAGCAAGCATCTTCTCCTTCTGTCTCAATGCTTCACCAAATATCACAAACTTTAATATCCAATTTATCTTACTCTAAGACTATTGTCTGCTTTTGCTTTCAATTCGGAATAGTCAATTATGACTGAATGCATATTAAGGTGTTCCACCTTCAAAGGAGAAATGTCAGAATGAAAAAGTCAAAGATTTAACAGAACTTATTCCTTTATCACATCAAGTTTTATATCATAAGGATGTTGTATGAATTGAAATTTTTATTTGGCACCATTCATTGTATAATTTTGTTTCACAGTAAGAAATGATAATTAAAAGGAGGTGAACACGAAGCTGTTCTTTACTTGGTTATTAATTTCAGTAAGATGCTCATAAACATCAAGAACAGGTTCATGAATGTATTCATGAACCTGTACATGATGTTCATGAATGTATTCATGAACCTGTTCTTGATGTTCATGAATGTATTCATGAACCTGTTCTTGATGTTCATGAATGTATTTATGAACCTGTTCTTGATGTTCATGAATGTATTCATGAACCTGTTCTTGATGTTCATGAATATATTCATGAACCTGTACTTGATGTTCATGAATGTATTCATGAACCTGTTCTTGATGTTCATGAACCTGTTCATGAATCTCATGAAAAAGTTTCTGTGTTCTTGAATGATCATTTTATGTTCATGAATGTTCATGAATAAGTTGTTGAATCTTTCGCGTGGGTATTTTTAAAAGCCATTATAGAAGACAAAAAACGGAACAATTGTCATAAATAGAAGAAATTGCTCAATATGAGCATTATCCTTTGTCACAATGGTTTCTACAAACCACTCTACCGTGAAATAAAGAAATCATATTTTTTCATAATCATTTTTGCTGTCTGCTGTTACTTTCAATTTGGCCCTGTCACAGAACCCCATAAGAAGTAAAGCATTAACCCATTACCAAACAGTAACAACATTTGACCAGTTGGTTGCAGACGACTCTGGAAAACATTATGGGCAAAGGAAAAATTGCTCTTTCTCCGTTTCCCACAATGTCTTCTACCCTAAAAGAAGATTGTTTTCCGGTTTCATCACATTTTGAAATGCCGTCTGCAATCTCTTTTAATTTGGGACGGTCGAAAATTTGGTGTTTGGTAAAGGCTTAAAATGGAGAGCTGTACTTTGATTTGGCAGCTGATAGGGTCTGACATAAGTTCGCTGTCAAAAATGTTCGGATAGATTTTCTGCCAAGATCGTTGATTTATGACTTCCAGCAGACTCATGGGGGATGCATTTCTTTGCACCTTGTGTATGGTGAGGTTATCGCTCATTTCACCTCTTGAAATTTTCCTACACAATTGAAATCGACAACACAGACTGACAACAAAACTCAAGTTGTGTTGTATTTTATTCCATGTTGAAAATAAGAGCAGGGTATAAATGTGAATCAGTGAATTAAGCTCATTTCTCCTACTCAGCTTAGTATGATAACCAATCTTAATTACAATTAGGTGTTTAAGTACGAAGTTGTTATATTTAGGGACCATAGGCCCAGAAATATTGAAATAGCTGAATTTTACTTAAATTGATGTTGAATAGACTTAACATATGAGGATACAACTGGTTTGAAACTGCTGCTTAATATATCATTACCAATTAATAGGCAAAATAGATTTTGCCAGCAATGCATGTTCTATGCAGTTTCTTTACGGTATATTGAATGATAAAAAAAAGAGGCACAGGTCAAAGTTAGTTAGCCTGTGTTTGTGATGTTGCACATAATCAGAAACCTCTTGCACAACAATTTTATTTTCACTCTCATTTCATTTACAGAATAGGCTTTAATGACTTGACAGCAGATATCTTTAACCCTTTGCAAAACAACACATTTTTGACTGTCCCAATTTGAAAGAGGTTGCAGACGACATTTCAAAATGTTACGAAATTGGTAAAGAATGGTCAGTTTTTTGACAATTTGTCAAATTAATGGTGTTTTAAGGCCCATTGACAGCTTAGGTCATTTGGCTCTCAAACACTTCTTTTGGACAATTTGTGTCTTAAAACACAATTCATTTGACAATTTGTACGAAATGGTTGGTTATTTGACAATTTGTATGAAAAAGTTGGATATTTGACAATTTGTACAATTTAAATGGTAACTGTATATTAACGGCATTAGAAATTAGTTCTTTTGGTAATTGGTACAAGCCCTCTGGTTATTTGTAGGTAAGAAGTCACCTACTGCTTTTTGACAATTGATACAAAATGGCTTATTATTATTATTTGTACAAAATGGAAATAATAACATTTGCTACATATGATTGGTCATGTGCCATTATATAACAAATAACTGGTTATTTAGTCAATGGTTAGAAAGCGCTTGACTGGTATTCCAACAAACATCCTCAGCATCTGTTTGCTTTCTTTTCTGATGTTGCAAGTGACAACTGCCCTTGGCTTGGCACAGTTACTGATTAACCTTCAAGATTTTGGCCTTAGATAACCGAAAATTAGGTTAATGTCTGTTTTTGACATCTGTTTATTTCCAATCTATAACACCACAGAGTCTGTTTGGACTGCTGTTACAGTAAACAACTTAACCCATTTTTCATTTTTTTTTAACATCAGTAGGTCGTTGTGTAGGATGTCAGGCTTGGAATACTGGAGTCCCAAGTTTAAGACTCCAGCAGGGGATTATTCTTCCAGAAGTTCAATGCAGTCAATTTAATTTGTATGGTGTTTAAGACAATTTTTCGTATATGTAACGGCTTTCCTTGATCTATCAGTAATAGGCTGTGGCTCTGAAGTGACTTGCCAAAGGTTAGTTTCATTAAACCAGAGGTGACGGAGGGACTCTAACCCGAATGCCATAGTACTAAGTCCGCCAACTCAACCACTGGGCCACACAGGCCCTCAATGCAGTCAATGGATCATGATTTGTCTATCTCTTGCTATGAAATACGAACAAATGTGAATGTGCAAACGATGTCAGTGGTTTGAAAAATGAACTGTACAGTCTTGTTGAGATCGTACCAGGAGCATGGATAGATCAGTCTTGAACAGTGATGATTAAGATGATCTAGGTTAAAAAAAAAGCGCACAAACGGCAATTATGTTTTCACTCTGTTTAGTGATTGCCTTTCACTGATAACGTATATTGATCCGTCCTAACACTTCATTATGGGTTCATCACCGTAATTTTCAATCACAGAACTTCCCTTAGGTAAGTATGGATACTGTACTGAAAGTTTGCATTGCAACATTTGTTTTCAGTCTTTTATAGATGGATTTGGATAGAAAAATATCAGTTTAAAGCAGTATTTCAGCCATTTTGTGGCTTCTAGAGCAACTATTCACACTTGTAGTATTTTCTCACCAGTCTATCTGTCTATCTATTCCTTATCATGCTGATTTGCGCATCATTTAACCCATTACCAAACAATAACGACATTTTACCACGTAGTTGCAGACAACTCTGGAAAACAATGTAGGAAAAGGGGAAATCGCTCTAAACGAGAAATTTCTCCTTTTCCCACAATGTTTTATACCCTATCAAAAGATTGTTTTTCAATTTATCACATTTTGAAATGTCGTCTGCAAACTCTTCCAATTTGGGACAGTCGAAAATTTGGCGTTCAGTTAAGGGTTAAGGCGGTACCAGAGTTTGCCATTGTAGCCGGTCCTTCCCCCATGTATGTACTTTGCCCCAGTTCCAGCGTTCCTTCTTCATCTCCTTCTCAACTGACCTATGCCAGGTTTATTTGGGTCTGCCTCTTGGGCATCCACCAATGGGTGTCCATATTATTGCAACTCTTGGAATAACTGACTCTTCCATCCTATGTACATGGCCAATCCGGTGTCATCTTTTACGTTTGATCTCAATGGATTGAGAAGTTGTTTCTGTTCTATGATGGAATTCTGCATTGGTAATTGTGTTAGGCCAGAAGATTTGGAGAATTTGTCTAAGGCACCTTCTCTGAAAGACATCCAGCTTGTGGCAAAGGGACTTGACAACTTTCCAGGACTTGGGGACTGCAAGAATGTTGGTCTTGAAGATCCGTATTTTAGTAGTGAAGGAGAGTTTTGGAGAGTTCCAAATGTTCCACAGGGCTGCAAAGACATTTCTTGCTTTGGATAATCTGGCGTTCACATCTTCCTCTGAATTGCCATCACTCGTAATTTTACTCCCAAGATACGCAAACTCTTTCATTTCTTCAATGACACTGTCATTGATGGTGACTGTGTTGTCTGTTTTGGTATTTTCTTTCATGACTTTTGACTTTTGTTGTGTTTGAGTTTGTATTGAGATTTCCTCACCAGTACTTGGCATTATTCTTTCCAACCACTAACTGCTTTTCCATAATCAATCAGTAGTGAGAGACAAATGTATCATGTTACATAAACTTCATTAGACGTCAGAAAGAATAGTTGTCTGAACCTTATTCTCTCGAACATGGGGCCCTTGTATCCCAAGCAGGGATCAGGAAAAGGTCTATTCTGTCAGTTTTTGACCGACTTCAATTGTAGTACAATTAATTAAAAGTTTGCACTTTTTTGTTGCCTCAAGGATCTTCACCCAATCATACTCTTAAAGGTAGAATATCCATAATTCGCCATTTCATTCTTTCGTTGGATTACTTTGGTTGTTCTCAAATAAATCAGTGTGAGCCGAACTATTTCTATCAAACCTAATAGTTCTGGCACGACCCGTGTTTGCCAAGAACGACCAAATAAAATTAATCCGACAGAAGAATATGTTTCAAAATTGAGGATTATGGGTATTTTACCTTATTGATGTCTGCTGTTGCTTTCAAGTTGACCAGCCACAGAATCAGATGTAAGGGAATGGGAAAAGCTAAAAAAAGCAACAAAGACTTTCAGGTCAAGGTCAAAGTAGGAGAATTAATGACTTTGTACTATTTTGTAGCTTCTGGGTTTTGTGGATCTTAAATGAAAGTTTGTGTGCCTTTGATGATTACATACTTTTAAGACTTGTCCCCGTTATGCTTCTTTTACCCTTTGATGATTATTTACTGTTAGAATATGCATGTTCTAGTAATTGTTATTTCCCCTTTGTTGCTTATATAAGCATAGTTTATTAACTCGTCAATAGCTCAGTTTTATCAGTGCAACAGAAATTATTGGAGGTTCAATAAAAGCTTGTTTGACTTAAACCAAATGTCCTTTTCAACAATGCTCATATATATTGCTGCAAGATTTCAAATTAACATTCTCCTTGAATACTAACTAACTAGAATTGCCCTTTTTTGTCATGACACTGACATTTTTAGTCAAAATGGTACACGATTACCAAAAGAGCAAATATTGTGAGAAAAGAGACATTGCTTGTTCAAACAATATCTACCGATTCAGATGATTAATGGACGATAATGAAGATGATAATTCATGATTTTGTTTTGCAAATTGTTACCATAGATTGTTCATTGTCAATGAAAGTGTGTCTCGGGGTAACTTAAACTAGATTCAGTAATGTCAAAGGAAGGGCTTATTTGTTTGAAGTGTCTGTAGGGAGTAATAGAATAATGTTCCTGAGAATATGACATCATGAATGAGAAGATGGCAACAAGCTTTGCAGAAAGATTTAAATTTTCTCCCGTTTCTGATATTGGGATACTGTGTCATACTTGTTGGAAGACCATGAAGGGGTAAACAAGTTTGTTAAGTCATTTTTTTATCATTTTTAAGGTTCATTTTGTCTTTTTTTTCTTAAAAACCTAACCGTGCCAGTTCTACTGTTGAAAAGGATGCCTAGATCAAAGAGTGCTCCACAATTAGATATTGGCCTCAAATAGGGATCAAGCACTGGACTCTTGGGTAGGGCTTTTAAAAAACGACTTAAGGAAATTTATACGTAAGTAAAACTGTTTTACTTGAATATTACCTTAAACAAGAGATCCATACTGGTATATGGCACATCATTGGTAGTGGCTTGGAATGATGCTTCATATGACGTGTTACTTTGCAATGTTTTTCCTTAACAATGAAATAAAAAGGAATTTGATTTTATCATTTTGTTTTATTGAGTTTTTACATCTCAACAACATCTCGTTGAGACAGTTCTCCTAGTTATCGGTCCCAAAATGGCACCAGTGACAGGATAAGACGTGCTACTTTGCAATGTTTTTCCTTAACAATGAAATAAAAGGGAAAGTGATTTTATTATTTTGTTTTATTTGAGTTTTTACATCTCATCAACATCTCGTTAAGACAGTTCTTATGAGTACCAACAACATAGGATTTGATGGATTTATCTTTTAATACTGTATTAGATTTTGATTTTGATGACGAGGTAGTCAACCAGCTGACTTCTGTGTAATGACAATGGTTGAACTATAAGGTTTTGTAGTTATCCTGGGGCACATATTACTGACACCAAGATAATTAACAGAAACCTATGGGTTGCAGCAAGCTTGAACAGCCCTTTATGACAGTCAAGTTTGGGGCTTTTTCTCCATTTCTGGATATTTAAGATCTGCAAATCCAAGAAGCTACAAAAATAGTACAAGTTCATTAATCAGTTTTGCTTTGACCTTGATCTAAAAGTCTTTTTTTTATTTACCTTGATCTATTCAAGTAAATTGGACTTGTTGCTGGTCCAAATTAAAAGCAACAGTAGACGCCAATCAAAAAGTATGAAATTCTATGAGTATTCCATAATTGAAACACTGTTGATGCACTGGAAAAACTCAAATAACTAATTACCAATTAGCATACCAGCATTCTGTTGCCAATACTATGCAACATTCTTTGCAATGCCACTATCTTGCAGCCTCCAAAAAAGAGTAATTTGGAATACTGAAGTGAGATAAATGAATAGATTAATTAAAGTTGACAACATTAATGTTTCATAGAAGCGTTGGCCAAATGGCAAGTTCAACTCAGTGCAAATCTGGTTTGCCTAAATGAGGGGTTTTAACAAAGTTTTCATCATTCTTTACAATGCCACACACTTGCAGTTTGGCAATAATGAGGAAAACAGAAGTGAGATAAATGAATAGATCAATTAAAGTTGTCAACATTAATGGTTGGAAAGAAGCATGAATGGCCAAATGGAAAGTTCAACTTAGTGTAAATCTGTTTTTCATGAATGGCATTTTCTATGTTACATGCAGTTTCTTGGTAACCTATCAGTACTCACTTTCCAGTACAAGTGTAGAAAATAGTGGCTTGCCCAAGGGAACATGTACTGCACAATAGAATAGTTGGTTGCTTTTGGGAGTTGGGCCCTGGGGATCTTCAAAACAGTAAGAAAAAGCAATTGATTTGGTATAAACTTATCTATTTTTCAGCGATTACAACTTGGATTAATCGCTCTCTATTCTGCTTCCTGGGTACATAACCAGTACTTGTGCTGAATGTGTCCATAGGCTGACGCTCTACCCCTGGACCACTGCCCTCCACTATTGATAGAAATGTGTTCATGGAAATTAAGTCTGTACCTGCAACACACAACTTATAAATCAGTGTGACAAAAGGAGAAATCACTTGTAAGAAAAGGCTGCTCACAGGATTTCATTTCTCTCCAATGGGAAGGAGCCTAAACCTATAGTTTTTGGAAGAATGTTGCTGAAGTTGCTAAATTTGGTAATCCAAAACCTTATATAACTTAGTATTTTTGGAAAAACGGCATGTTTTGAACATATCTTTAACTGGGAAGGCCTCAGTACCTGTACTTGATATTCATGAATGTATTCATAAACCTGTTCTTGATGTTCATGAATGTATTCATGAACCTGTTCTTGATGTTCATGAATGTATTCATAAACCTGTTCTTGATGTTCATGAATGTATTCATGAACCTGTACTTGATATTCATGAATGTATTCATGAACCTGTTCTTGATGTTCATGAACCTGTTCTTGAATCTCATGAAAAAGTTTCTGTGTTCTTGAATGATCATTTTATGTTCATGAATGTTCATAAATAAGTTGTTGAATCTTTCGCGTGGGTATTTTCAAAAGCCATTATAGAAGACAAAAAACGGAACAATTGTCATAAATAGAAGAAATTGCTCAATATGAGCATTATCCTTTGTCACAATGGTTTCTACAAACCACTCTACCGTGAAATAAAGAAATCATATTTTTTCAAAATCATTTTTGCTGTCTGCTGTTACTTTCAATTTGGCCCTGTCACAGAACCCCATAAGAAGTAAAGCATTAACTCATTACCAAACAGTAACAACATTTGACCAGTTGGTTGCAGACGACTCTGGAAAACATTGTGGGCAAAGGAAAAATTGCTCTTTCTCCATTTCCCATAATGTCTTCTACCCTAAAAGAAGATTGTTTTCCGGTTTCATCGCATTTTGAAATGCCATCTGCAATCTCTTTCAATTTGGGACGGTCGAAAATTTGGTGTTTGGTAAAGGCTTAAAATGGAGAGCTGTACTTTGATTTGGCAGCTGATAGGGTCTGACATAAGTTCGCTGTCAAAAATGTTCGGATAGATTTTCTGCCAAGATCGTTGATTTATGACTTCCAGCAGACTCATGGGGGATGCATTTCTTTGCACCTTGTGTATGGCGAGGTTATCTCTCATTTCACCTCTTGAAATTTTCCAACACAATTGAAATCGACAAAACAGACTGACAACAAAACTCAAGTTGTGTTTTTTTTTATTCCATGTTGAAAATAAGAGCAGGGTATAAAAGTGAATCAGTGAATTCAGTGAACTCAGCTGAGTATGATAACCAATCTTAATTATAATTAGGGGTTTAAGTACAAAGTTGTTAATTTAAGGACCATGGGCCCAGATATTGAAATAGCTGAATTTTACTTAAATTGATGTTGAATAGACTTAACATATGAGGATACAACTGGTTTGAAACTGCTGCTTATTATATCATTACCAATTAATAGGCAAAATAGAACTTGCCAGCAATGTATGTTCTATGCAGTTTCTTGACGGTATAATGCTTAATAAAAAAACGAGGCATGGGTCAAACGTTAGCCTGTGTCTGTGATGTTGCACATAATTAGAAACCTCTTGTACAACAATTTTATTTTCACTCTCATTTCATCTACAGAATAGGCTTTAATGACTTGACAGCAGATATCTTTAACCCTTTGCCAATCAACACATTTTCGACTGTCCCAATTTGAAAGAGTTTGCAGACGACATTTCAAAATGTTTTGAAATTGGTAAAGAATGATCAGTTTTTTGACAATTTGTCAAATTAATGGTGTTTTAAGGCCCATTGACAGCTAAGGTCATTTGGTGCTCACACACTTCTTTTGGACAATTTGTGTCTTAAAACACAAGTCATTTGACAATTTGTACGAAATGGTTGGTTATTTGACAATTTGTATGAAAAAGTTGGATATTTGACAATTTGTACAATTTAAATGGTAACTGTATATTAACGGCATTAGAAATTAGTTCTTTTGGTAATTGGTACAAGCCCTCTGGTTATTTGTAAGTAAGACGTCACCTACTGCTTTTTGACAATTGATTCAAAATGGTTTATTATTATTATTTGTACAAAATGGAAATAATAACATTTGCTACATATGAGTGGTCATGTGACAATGAATTACAAATAGCTGGTTATTTAGTCAATGGTTAGAAATCGCTTAACTGGTATTCCAACAAACATCCTCAGCATCTGTTTGCTTTCTTTTCTGATGTTGCAAGTGACAACTGCCCTTGGCTTGGCACAGTTACTGATTAACCTTCAAGATTTTGGCCTTAGATAACCGAAAATTAGGTTAATGTCTGTTTTTGACATCTGTTTATTTCCAATCTATAACACCACAGAGTCTGTTTGGACTGCTGTTACAGTAAACAACTTAACCCATTTTTCATTTTTTTTAACATCAGTAGGTCGTTGTGTAGGATGTCAGGCTTGGAATACTGGAGTCCCAAGTTTAAGACTCCAGCAGAGGATTATTCTTCCAGAAGTTCAATGCAGTCAATTTAATTTGTATGGTGTTTAAGACAATTTTTCGTATATGTAACGGCTTTCCTTGATCTACCAGTAATAGGCTGTGGCTCTGAAGTGACTTGCCAAAGGTTAGTTTCATTAAACCAGAGGTGACGGAGGGGCTCTAACCCGAATGCCATAGTACTAAGTCCGCCAACTCAACCACTGGGCCACACAGGCCCTCAATGCAGTCAATGGATCATGATTTGTCTATCTCTTGCTATGAAATACGAACAAATGTGAATGTGCAAACGATGTCAGTGGTTTGAAAAATGAACTGTACAGTCTTGTTGAGATCGTACCAGGAGCATGGATAGATCAGTCTTGAACAGTGATGATTAAGATGATCTAGGTTAAAAAAAAAGCGCACAAACGGCAATTATGTTTTCACTCTGTTTAGTGATTGCCTTTCACTGATAACGTATATTGATCCGTCCTAACACTTCATTATGGGTTCATCACCGTAATTTTCAATCACAGAACTTCCCTTAGGTAAGTATGGATACTGTACTGAAAGTTTGCATTGCAACATTTGTTTTCAGTCTTTTATAGATGGATTTGAATAGAAAAATATCAGTTTAAAGCAGTATTTCAGCCATTTTGTGGCTCCTAGAGCAACTATTCACACTTCTAGTATTTTCTCACCAGTCTATCTATCTATCTAGCCCTTATCATGCTGATTTGCGCATCGTTTAACCCATTACCAAACAATAACGACATTTTACCTCGTAGTTGCAGACAACTCTGGAAAACAATGTAGGAAAAGGGGAAATCACTCTAAACGAGAAATTTCTCCTTTTCCAACAATGTTTTATACCCTATCAAAAGATTGTTTTTCAATTTATCACATTTTGAAATGTCGTCTGCAAACTCTTCCAATTTGGGACAGTCGAAAATTTGGCGTTCAGTTAAGGGTTAAGGCGGTACCAGAGTTCGCCATTGTAGCCGGTCCTTCCCCAATGTCTGTACTTTGCCCCAGTTTCAGTGTTCCTTCTTCATCTCCTTCTCAACTGACCTACCCCAGGTGTATTTGGGTCTGCCTCTTGGTCATCCACCAATGGGTGTCCATATTATTGCAACTCTTGGAATAGCCGACTCTTCCATCCTATGTACATGGCCAATCCAGTGTCATCTTTTACGTTTGATCTCAATGGATTGAGAAGTTGTTTCCATTCTGCATTGGTAATTGTGTTAGGCCAGAAGATTTGGAGAATTTGTCTAAGGCACCTTCTCTGAAAGACATCCAGCTTGTGGCAAAGGGACTTGACAACTTTCCAGGACTTGGGGACTGTAAGAATGTTGGTCTTGAAGATCCGTATCTTAGTAGTGAAGGAGAGTTTTGGAGATTTCCAAATGTTCCACAGGGCTGCAAAGACATTTCTTGCTTTGGATAATCTGGCGTTCAAATCTTCCTCTGAATTGCCATCACTCGTAATTTTACTCCCAAGATACGCAAACTCTTTCATTTCTTCAATGACACTGTCATTGATGGTGACTATGTGTCTGTTTTGTATTTTCTTTCATGACTTTTGACTTTTGTTCTGTTTGAGTTTGTATTGAGATTTCCTCACCAGTACTTGGCATTATTCTTTCCAACCACTAACTGCTTTTCCATATTACCATAATCAATCAGTAGTGAGAGACAAATATATCATGTTACATAAACTTCATTAAACGTCAGAAAGAATATTTGTCTGAACCTGATGCTCTCGAACATGGGGCCCTTGTATCCCAAGCAGGGATCAGGAAAATGTCGATTCTGTCAGTTTTTGACCGATTTCAATTGTAGTACATAGAGAATAGATGGTTGGTGCCGTGAATCGGAAATGTTATTGGGCAAGGCTTAGGAATATTATCCGGAGAGCCGAAGGCGAAAAGGATAATAATCCGAAGCCGAGCCCGATAACTTTTCCCATTCAAAGACACCAACTTTCTATTCTATTTATCCTGTTACCTTTATGTATTCTTTCAAACAAACAAGACGTAAATAGAACACGAGAAAAAAGGAAATGATAAGTAGAGAATGGTGTAAAAATGACGTCATGGCGCTCTTATGATGTCATGATTTGTCGCGTGAATGTGTTATATGGTTAGTGCCGGATATCACAAATGTTATACGGCACCTAGTTATCGGTCCCAAAATGATACTAGTGACAGGATAAAATTAATTAGAAGTTTGCACTTTTTTGTTGCCTCAAGGATCTTCACCCAATCATACTCTCAAAGGTAGAATATCCATAATTCCCCATTTTGAAACTCATTCTTTCATTGGATTACTTTGGTCGTTCTCAAATAAATCAGTGTGAGCCGAACTATTTCTATCAAACCTAATAGTTCTGGCACGACCCATGTTCGCCAAGAACGACCAAATAAAAGTATTCCGACAGAAGAATATGTTTCAAAATTGAGGACTATGGGTATTTTACCTTAATTGATGTCTGCTGTTGCTTTCAAGTTGGACCAGCCACAGAATCAGATGTAAGGGAATGGGAAAAGCTAAGAAAAGCAACAAAGACTTTCAGGTCAAGGTCAAATTAGGAGAATTAATGACTTTGTACTATTTTGTAGCTTCTGGGGTTTGTGGATCTTAAATGATAGTTTGTGTGCCTTTGGTGATTACATACTTTTAAGACTTGTCCCCGTTATGCTTCTTTTCCCCTTTGATGATTATTTACTGTTAGAATAGGCATGTTCTAGTAATTGTTATTTCCCCTTTGTTGCTTATATAAGCATAGTTTATTAACTCGTCAATAGCTCAGGTTTATCAGTGCAACAGAAATTATTGGGGGTTCAATAAAAGCTTGTTTGACTTAAACCAAATGTCCTTTTCAACAATGCTCATATATATTGCTGCAAGATTTCAAATTAACATTCTCCTTGAATACTAACTAACTAGAATTGCCCTTTTTTGTCATGACACTGACATTTTTAGTCAAAATGGTACACCATTACCAAAAGAGCCAATATTGTGAGAAAAGAGACAATTCATGATTTTGTTTTGCAAATTGTTACCATAGATTGTTCATTGTCAACGAAAGTGTGTCTCGGGGTAACTTTAACTAGTTTCAGTAATGTTAAAGGAAGGGCTTATTTGTTTGAAGTGTCTGTAGGGAGTAGTAGAATAATGTTCCTGAGAATATGACATCATGAATGAGAAGATAGCAACAAGCTATGCAGAAAGATTTCAATTTTCTCCCGTCAATCAGCGTTTCTGATATTGGGATACTGTGTCATACTTGTTGGAAGACCATGAAGGGGTAAATAAGTTTGTTTAGTCATTTTTTTATCATTTTTAAGGTTCATTTTGTCTTTTTTTCTTAAAAAACCTAACCGTGCCAGTTCTACTGTTGAAAAGGATGCCTAGATCAAAGAGTGCTCCACAATTAGATATTGGCCTCAAATAGGGATCAAGCACTGGACTCTTGGGTAGGGCTTTTAAAAAAGGACTTAAGGAAATTATTTATGTAAGTAAAACTGTTTTACTTGAAAATTACCTTAAACAAGAGACCAATACTGGTATATGGCACATCATTGGTAGTGGCTTGGAATGACGCTTCATATATAGAGAATAGATGGTTGGTGTGGTGAATCGGAAATGTTATCGGGCAAGGCTTAGGAATATTATTAGGAATGATATTAGGGGAGCCGAAGGCGAAACGGATAATATTCCGAAGCCGAGTCCGATAACTTTTCCCATTCAAAGACACCAACTATCTATTCTATTTATCCTGTTACCTTTATGTATTCTTTCAAATAAACAAGAATACAACAAGAGAAAAAATAAAAAAAATAAGTAGAGAATGATGTAAACATGACGTCATGTTGTTCTTATGACGTCATGATTTGTCTCGTGGATGTATTATATTGTTAGTGCCGGATATCAAAAATGTTATATGGTACCTAGTTATCGGTCCCAAAATGGCACAAGTGACAGGATAAGATGTGTTACTTTGCAATGTTTTTACTTAACAATGAAATAAAAGGGAATTTGATTTTATTATTTTGTTTTATTGAGTTTTTACATCTCGTTGAGACAGTTCTTATGAGTACCAACAAAATAGGATTTGATGGACTTATCTTTCAATACTGTATTAGATTTTGATTTTGATGAAGAGGCAGTTGACCAGCTGACTTGTGAAATGACAATGGTTGAACTATAAGGTTTTGTAGTTATCCTGGGGCACATATTACTGACACCAAGATAATTAACAGAAACCTATGGGTTGCAGCAAGCTTGACCAGCCATTTATGACAGTCAAGTTTTGGGCTTTTTCGATCAGACTTATTTGCTAATCATTTAGCGCAAGACACTTTATGTTTATGTGGTCATTTACTCGAGGATGCCGAACACTATTTCTTCCAATGCGAGCAATTTTCATCTCAAAGGCTTAAATTATTTTCTGAACTTCGCATGTATCATCCATTTAATACAAGTAAATTGTTGTTTGGCTCTGTAGACTTTAATTATGAAGACAACTGTAAAATCTTCCTTACAGTACATACCTTCATTAAGGAAAGCAAAAGGTTCTTGTAGTATTTCACTAAAAACAATCATTCCTTCGGTCGTAGAACCTGGGCCCCAGTAGCACACGATTCACATCACTTATTTCACTTTTTCAATTTTTTCTCTTTCCAAATCATACTTTTTTTCAATTGTTATCTCCTTATTGTCATATAGTAGAGATGTTCTTTCAAAATTACTGGAACATTGATTAATCAATAATTTAACAAATACAGTGTAAATATGAAAAAAGTCTTGATAATTACAATATGTAAATACCTGCCAAGGGAATGGCCGAATGTAAGTTGGTAGAACTTGTGGCCAAACCCTTTTGCCTTATTACTCGTTTATTTTATTGAATGTACATGTATATTTTGTAAAATGTTATGGCAATAAAATATGTTTAAAGTAAAGTAGTTTTGGGCTTTTTCTCCATTTCCGGGAGTTTAAGATCTGCAAACCCCAGAAGCTACAAAAAATGTACAAAGTCATTAATTAGTATGCTTTGACCTTGACCTAAAAGTCTTTGTTTTATTTGCCTTAATCATTTCATTAAATGGGATTTATTGCTGGTCCAATATAAAAGCAATAGTAGATGCCAATTAAAAAGTATGAAATTCTATGAGTATTCCATAATTGAAACACTGTTGATGCACTGGAAAAACTCTATAAAAATAACTAATTACCAATTAGCATACCAGCATTCTGTTGCCAATACTATGCAACATTCTTTGCAATGCCACTATCTTGCAGCCTCCCAAAAAGAGTAATTTGGAATACTGAAGTGAGATAAATGAAAAGATTAATTAAAGTTGACAACATTAATGTTTCATAGAAGCATTGGCCAAATGGCAAGTTCAACTCAGTGCAAATCTGGTTTGCCTAAATGAGGGGTTTTAACAAAGTTTTCATCATTCTTTACAATGCCACTTACTTGCAGTTTGGCAATAATGAGGAAAACAGAAGTGAGATAAATGAATAGATCAATTAAAGTTGTCAACATTAATGGTTGGAAAGAAGCATGAATGGCCAAATGGAAAGTTCAACTTAGTGTAAATCTGTTTTTCATGAATGGCATTTTCTATGTTACATGCATTTTCTTGGTAACCTATCAGTACTAACTTTCCAGTACAAGTGTAGAAAATAGTGGCTTGACAAGGGAACATGTACTGCACAGTAGAATAGTTGGTTGCTTTTGGGAGTTGGGCCCTGGGGATCTTCAAAACAGTAAGAAAAAGCAATTGATTTGGTTTAAACTTATTTATTTTTCAGCGATTACAACTTGGATTAATCGCTCTCTATTCTGCTTCCTGGGTACATAACCAGTACTTGTGCTGAATGTGTCCATAGGCTGACGCTCTACCCCTGGACCACTGCCCTCCACTATTGATAGAAATGTGTTCATGGAAATTAAGTCTGTACCTGCAACACACAACTTATAAATCAGTGTGACAAAAGGAGAAATCACTTGTAAGAAAAGGCTGCTCACAGGATTTCATTTCTCTCCAATGGGAAGGAGCCTAAACCTATAGTTTTTGGAAGAATATTGCTGAAGTTGCTAAATTTGGAAACCCAAAACCTTGTATAACTTAATATTTTTGGAAAAACGGCATGTTTTGAAGATATCTTTAACTGGGAAAGGGGCTTTTTGTAGGCCTCTGTTATAGAGCATGAAAAAGCTCTGGCTTGTCCTTTATAATTTTGGTCTTTTCATCTATAGAATATACCACCTCACCTTTGAATTATGAATTTATACAAATAGAGACAAATATCATATCATTATAAATAATGATTAAAGAAATTACTTACCATGAGCAATGTGTAGTATTTTCCAAATATTTTCCTATCACAGCTGCTGAAGACTCGTCTGAAAATCTTATTCATGGAAACAAAGGTTAACAAGTGTAGAATGCTTCAGTTGAATTGAAATTGTAAAAGTTAAATGAGCCTTAATGAGTACCTTAATTGCTTTCTTCAAATGCTGAACAATCCTTTGATTTGAAATCGAAGATTGGGAAATACTAGTGAGTCAATGAGCTTATACTAGACAGTTGCTTAACAGTGGAACCAATACAGCAAAAGGAATTGCTCAATATGAGCAAAAAGTATTTGATTTGATTGAATTAGATGTACTTGTTTTTATTGAATATTGAGCTTTATGTTAAAAGCATTATTTATTAAGAAATAAATTTATGAATTTTTTCTACAACTTAAGGGTCTTGAAATGCATAGAGTATTTGAAATCAATGTGACAAAGAGGAAATTGTTTTTTGTGAGCAAATTCCCCCTATGAGAAAATATGTTAACTCTTAAGTTACTGATCTAGACTTCTTTTACGTTTCAGTTTGATAGACTTAATACTGTCTATTGCTTAATAGGCTTATAAGGGTAAGGGTTTATACGGAATGAGAACAAATTGCTCTGCCTCATTTAAACTCTTGTAAAGGTTCAAGATAGATTCCAGACATTTCCAAGACAGATGTCATAAATACCATCAAAGTCCTAAGTTGTGGGTACTCATTGTCTATTCAAGAAGATTCCAACGAGTACCAAGAACATAATATATCATCATAGAAAACCACATACCAAGGGTTCAATGCAAGACTATAGTAAGTGCTTCATAAACATGAAGCACTTAGGGTTCAATGCAAGACTATAGTAAGTGCTTCATAAACATGAAGCACTTACTATAGTATGGCACTGAACCCTCGATATGCATACATTTCTTGTTAAAATTTAACTGACATCATCTCCTTTTGAGAATTTCCGTACTTCAATAGAGGAAGAGTTGTCTATTTCGAGGTACACCAACTGTTGTCTGTCAGTTACAATTAAGCCATCCATTCAACCTTAGAGGTAAAGCTACAGGTCACTTAGTGCCCTGATCACAGACAGTTCAAATGCCACGAGGATTAGTAATACAATTTGTCGAACTTGGGTTTGTTTTGCTATTGAAATCATTAACATACATTGCCCAGGGATTTTTTGTGTTAGATAGCTCAGGGCTCATAAGAGACACCTTCCAAATTGTAAATTTCTCTAAAATCATGCAGTTATCTCACAAAATGCAAAGTCAGTCAAGCTTTTAGTTTCCCAATTTGGCAATTTATTCAATGGAGTTTCTCAAAATCAAATGGCCTGGGCCTCTTCCAGATTCAAGGATAAAAGCTCCTGGCACCATTCAGCAGTGCATTTTAAAGTATGAGTTGCTCCTAATGAATGAATTATCCCTTTTGTCATGATAATTTCTACCAAATGCTACAAAAAAAATGTATCATTTTATGTTTCTTGTTAGTTGTCTGCTGATACTCTCAATTTGGACCAGTCCAAATATTACGTAATGGGTTAATGAGTTAATGAGGTTATTAGAATTACTCAGTTCAAGGGATAGTTATACTCAGTTCAAGGGATAGTTTCAGTTCAAACCAATTGGGAAGTATGCTCTTAACCCTAAAAACGCTCGGTTATTTTCTAAAAATAGATTTTTTTGTCATGTACTCTCCCAAACCTTTAACATCTGCCTAATTATCATGAGGAAAGGTACTCAGAGAAGCAAACAGATTAGATCACAGGCCAGCCGCCAATTTACTTGGCGGCTGGCCTGGATCTTACCTGTTTGCATAAGCCTGAATGCGGTTCCAGCACTATAAGGGTTAAAACTTAAATCAAGTACCCTGGATTTTTGTTCCTTTGATACAGGTGTTAGGTTCGTCTGTCTATTAAGAGCAGGGTGCCTCCGTGGCCTATTGGTTAGAGTGCTTAACTAGAGCCCCTCCCCATGTTGAAATCATGGTATATGTTCAAGTATAATGTTTAAGAAGGGCTTATTATAGTCTTGCACAGAACCCTGGGTATATGCATTTAGGAACATAATGCATTTAGGAACATAATGCGTTAAGGAACATAATGCATTTAGGAACAAATGCATTTAGGAACATAATGCATTTAGGAACATAATGCATGCTTGAAGAATATTTGTTGTTTGTTTGTTATGAAATATTTGGTTATCATCACATGTACAGATGTATAAGGAATTCTGTGCTATTATGTCACACTCTGTTTTCTCTGATATTATGATGAGCATTTGTTAAGGTAGTCTGTCATTCTTTTATCTCAGACTAGATCTTCTTTCATCGCTGATTTCGTCTTTAACAAACCCTCATGAATTTTAATATCGGAGTAAACAGAGTGTGATATAACTGCACAGAAATCCTTGTACAGCGGTTAGGAAAGTAATTCATATTTTCATCAGTGTTTATTTGATAAGTTTCTCTCTAAATGGTGATGATAGAACTTCATATCTCTTGGCAGACATTCAATCACTTAATAATTATGTTTAATGCTTTAGTGTAGCATATCTGATAAATATTGATTTCAATGAAGTTATCTTACCAATGCAACTTGTAAATCATTCTCTTATTACATTATGTACTTGAGCTTTGATGTCATGCTGTTCAATTTGATGATGTCACTTTTAAGTCTCAATAAAAGGATTACTTTCAACTTCATGTATATTTCACGAGACATTGTTAGAAAGCATTCACCTATTACCAAACAATAACGACATTTGACCAGTTTGTTGCAAATGACTCTGGAACACAATATGGGAAAAGGAGAAATTGCTCTTAACGAGCAATTTCTCCTTTTCCCAACATGTTTTCTGCCCCATCAGAAGATTTTTTTCAATTTCCTCACACTTTGAACTGTCATGTGAAAACTCTTTCAATTTGGAACAGTAAAAAAATTGGCATTTGGTAAAGAGTTCTTGACATCACACAACTCATCAAGGAATGACAGTTTTCTTTCTTTGATCAAATATCGTTTTGTTTCATAGAGGTCTCTATGCTTAGTTCGTTGGTACCGGCAAGGATGTAAAATTCAATAATGTCACTTTTTAGTCTCGATATAAGGCTTTATTTCATTTATATTACATGTGAAATCATTGGCATGCATTAAATGTCTTGACATCACAACTGATCAGTGAACAACAGTTTTCTTTCACTGAACAGATGTGAGATTGTTTTATTTTAATTTAATGACTCCCAAATTGGAAGAGTTTGTAGACGACATTTCAAATTGTGATGAAATTGAAAAAAATCTTAAGATAGGGCAGAAAACATTGTGGGAAAAGAAGAAATTGCTCGGTAAGAGCAATTTCTCCTTTTCCCACAATGTTTTCCAGAGTCATCTGCAACAAAGTTGTCAAATGTCATTGTTGTTTGGTAATGGATTAATAGAGGTAGAAATATCTCTCATTCTTTATGCTTGGTTCATTACAAGACGAAATTATTTACAAGAGCAAGCTTTCAACAGCCAGAATGGGTACCAGCCAAGATGGTTCCCTAGCAAATGGATCAAAGATAAACAGAATTATGATGATATGTTGCGTTTGGACATAGATTTTTTGGCAGAATATAACATGGCAAATAATTCAACCCTAGACATGCTTCGTGCTGCCAACAATTTATTATCTAAACTGTCATGACGTGAGTAATTTTTGGTATTTCCGAACAAAGAGTTTATTGCCGTCTGGTGCATTTTTCTAGATTTGATAGGAATCCGCAACCATTTTATGGTCCTGCGTGGCTCAGTGGTTTTGGTGGTGGAATAGAAGACGGGGGTCCCAGGTTCAAGCCCCTTTGACGCCTTTGGTTTCGTGGGAGTTGCCTTTGGCATATCCCTTCCGAGGCCTAGCCTGGTACTGGTGGATTCAGGAAAGATATAGGAGTCACAGGCTTTAGCCTTTATCCTGTAGCAAAAAAACGATAAACTGGATCATTAAAAAGATATCAACTATATGGTGATATTTTCTGCACCTATCAATACTTTTACACTTTTACTTAACAAAACATGGGGGACATACCTCAGCGCAAAAACTCAGTATAAGGGCACCCTAAACTGCCCAAAATTGTTCTAAACAGTCGATCTTCGACTGGGATTTCTCTGCAGAGTGTTAGACATATCACCGTTATAAAGCATGGGTTATCATATACCACCAAATCTTCAAAGTTGATGGATTAACTCATGCAGGGTACACAATATGACTATTATTGGCATTAAGTGGTTTCGAAAGCAAAAGTCACTGTTTCTGTCATAGGCACGGCCATCTTGTTTGGACATGAGATCGAAAACATTGGTCATGTGATCCACCACCTGATGATTTACTTTAGTAAACATAAAAAAAGATGTTATTGCCAGTTTTGTGGAATTAGATTTTCATTAACCCATTCCCAAACAATAAAAACATTTGTCCACTTTGTTGCAGACAACTTTAGAGAACATTGTGGGAAAGGGAGAAATTGCTCGTAACGAGCAATTTTTCCTTTTCTAACAATGTTTTCTGCTCTATCTGAAGAATATTTTTCAATTTCATCATATTTTGAAATGTCGTCTGCAAATTCTTTCAATTTTGGACAGTCGATTATTTGTTGATTGGGAAAGGGTTAAAGAATAACATGTTGTTGAATTAGGTCTGCATTATCAGAAGCAGACAGGTTATTATATTATGGCCCAGATATTTTTTTATTTATTATCCGTCTACACGTTGGGGAGTGTATCTGTTTGAATAGATATGTGCTTACCTTTCTCTGATATTGCTACTACAGTTTTAACATCCATAAAGTCTTACGTAACTTTAAAAGGGTTCAATGCAATACTATAATAAGTCCTTTACTTCACTTTGTAAAGCAAAATGCACATATTGACTTAATAACTTAATTCTGATTTTATTTGTCATCTGCTGCGGGTGTCTCACCTATTGCGTAGGAGCTGGGGGGGCCAGGGGGGCAGCCCCCCAATATCCAGACCGGGGGGAACAGAGTATACTTTGGCCCCCCCCATATTCACAATGGCAAATGAAGATAATTGAAAAGAAAAATGAAAGAATTGGAATTTAACAGCAGAATAAAAATAAATGTATATTTTTTGTGCTTTATCTAATACCAATTCGCCTTTTGTTACAAACAATTACCAAAATCTTTTTGACGTCATCATCGCAAAGGAAACAAGTATACATGTAAGGACTTATGATTTCACTATTTCGTATGAGTTACCAATAAAAAATGATTTAAAAGGATGTCCAACACTTCCATAAACATTGACCTACTTAACTTGCACGCTTAGAAAATGTGTAATACGCCGGAGGCCGATTTACCTGAAAAATTGCAACCCTACACTTATATCCAAAGTGTATTTCACAGCTCACGGAAATACCCGAATAGTTCTTATTGCAAATGGACATGCCCTTCATCAATGGCCTACTTTTAAAATGGCTCCCCATTACCTCCGAGGTTATTTAGAAATGGCTGAGGTGTTCCGAATGCCTGAACACATCGGGTTTATCCAATGAAAACTCAGCTCACAAAAATACCTGGGAAGTCTTGATTGACGAAAACAGTGGTGTAAAACGTATTCTCAAGGAGTCAGACTCAATGTTGTCTTTAATTGTTAGCTAAAGCTAAAAGAATAATTTAATTCTTTGACTGTTAAAATTAGTGGAATCCGTGGCTATGACAGCCTGGTCGCTGTCACTTCTTGTTTAGATCAATACATTTGATTTCCGCATGAGATCGAGACCTGGCATATCCTTTTTCTTTTTTTTCTTTTTTTTTTATTAAAGATACACATTTTCATACGCTTTCTTTTAATTCTTATAAATAGTCATGAAAAAGTTTAGGAACATTTATTCTTAGACCGGTCCTCATCTGAAGTTAGCCCCCCAATGTTGAAAACGCTCCTATGCCTATGCATTGGGGTGGGCAGCAGGCAGCTAGATGTTTTGATACCTAATCTCCGATTAATTCTGTTCATTGGGCCAACACTTACAAGTTAAAAAATGTTAATTGCTCTTCATTAAAAAAAAATCATGAGTGATTGGCAACACTTACGAAGTAAAAAAGGTTAATGGCTCTTCATTAAAAAAAAAACAAGAGTGATTCGCAACACTTGCGAAGTAAAAAAGGTTAATTGCTCTTCATTAAAAAACATCATGAGTGATTCGCAACACTTACGAGGTAAAAAAGGTTAATTGCTCTTCATTAAAAAAAATCATGAGTGATTCGCAACACTTACAAAGTAAAAAAGGTTAATTGCTCTTCATTAAAAAAAATCATGAGTGATTCGCAACACTTACGAAGTAAAAAAGGTTAATTGCTCTTCATTAAAAAAAATCATGAGTGATTCGCAACACTTACGAAGTAAAAAAGGTTAATTGCTCTTCATTAAAAAAAATCATGAGTGATTCGCAACACTTACGAGGTAAAAAAGGTTAATTGCTCTTCATTAAAAAAAATCATGAGTGATTCGCAACACTTACGAAGTAAAAAAGGTTAATTGCTCTTCATTAAAAAAAATCATGAGTGATTCGCAACACTTACGAGGTAAAAAAGGTTAATTGCTCTTCATTAAAAAAAATCATGAGTGATTCGCAACACTTACAAAGTAAAAAAGGTTAATTGCTCTCCATTAAAAAAAATCATGAGTGATTCGCAACACTTACAGTAAAAAAGGTTAATTGCTCTTCATTAAAAAAAATCATGAGTGATTCGCAACACTTACGAAGTAAAAAAGGTTAATTGCTCTTCATTAAAAAAAATCATGAGTGATTCGCAACACTTACGAGGTAAAAAAGGTTAATTGCTCTTCATTAAAAAAAATCATGAGTGATTCGCAACACTTACGAAGTAAAAAAGGTTAATTGCTCTTCATTAAAAAAAATCATGAGTGATTCGCAACACTTACGAAGTAAAAAAGGTTAATTGCTCTTCATTAAAAAAAATCATGAGTGATTCGCAACACTTACGAAGTAAAAAAGGTTAATTGCTCTTCATTAAAAAAAATCATGAGTGATTCGCAACACTTACGAGGTAAAAAAGGTTAATTGCTCTTCATTAAAAAAAATCATGAGTGATTCGCAGTTATGAAGTGGTTAGCTATGGTTTGAAACCAATTGTTCAGGTTTTAATCTTCCAAAGCTGTAACTTTCTTCTTCTTTAAGAAACTTATTTTAAGATGTTCATTATGAACTGTTTAATGTCATGTTTGTTATCAGAACTTACAAAAATGGCTTTGCCGATTTTATTTATCTTAATACTGTAAGCAAAAGACTATGATATGGTTTAGTGTTATTTTAATATCTGAAACAAAAATGATTTAGTGTTATTTATTTAAGTGTTGCAAGCAAAGACCATGATATGCCTTTTTATATGAATCAAAAATGATCTAATATTTTTTTGTATTGATGCAAGCAAAAGACTATGATATTTTATTTGTTTTACATGGTTGTAAAGGAGGCTTAAAACTTGTTCAAAATCACTTTCGATAACTGCTTCCTGAATATTAAACCAGTACTGACGCTGATTTGTGGGTTAGACTCGGACATTTTCACTAAGCCTGGCGAAGATTCGAACCCGGGACCCTCGGTTTAAGAATCTGACGCTCTACCTCTGCAGCACTGTATATGCCTCACTTTATTTTCAACATTGGAAAAGGATGGGTTAACCCTTTACCAAACGCCAAATTTTCGTCTGTTCCTAATTGAAAGGGTTTACAGACGACATTTCAAAATGCGATAAAATTGGAAAGAAATCTTCTGATAGAGTATAAAACATTGTGGGAAAAGGGAAAAATTGCTCTTTACGAGCAAATTCTCCTTTTCCCACAGTGTTTTCCAGAGTAGTCTGCAACAAAGGGGTTAAATGTCGTAACTGTTTGGTAATGGGTTAAGCTGGGGGAAATTAGTCTGGTCTAGTGAAGATGTTGTGTCTGGTGTGATAAGGAAATAATCATTTCCTCATTTCTGATGATAGTGCGTCTGTTAAATTTTGATAATCTGTTATAATCTAATAACTCACAGAAAAAAATTCAAGGCAAACGAAATTTATCCAATAACAATATGTATCCTGTAGGTTTTTCAAGGGTTCAGTAAAACATTGTAAAAGGGCTTCTCCTGCAAAAAGTTCAAGGACTTATTCATGAACTCTATGAATGTTTGTGAACCCTTTACCAAATGCCAAATTTTGGACTGTCCCAAATTGAAAGAGTTTGCAGGTGACTTTTCAAATTGTGATGAAATTGAAAAATAATCTTCTGAAAGGGCAGAACACATTGTGGGAAAAGAAGAAATTACTCGTCTAGAGCAATTTCCCCTTTTTCACCAATGTTTATCAGAGTTGTCTGCAACAAACTGGTCAAATGTCGTTATTGTTTGGTTATGGGTTAAATGGCGGTTCATGATGACAGAACTTTTTCAAGAATTCAAAGAACAAGTTCATGAACACCAAGTACAGCATTCATGAACCTGTTCTTGATGTTCATGAACATATTCTTTAATTTCATGAACAAATAAAGAAAATATTTGTGTTCATGAATGGTTATAATGGGAATATGTGGCTGGTCCAAATTCAAAGTAACAGACAAAAAGTGAGGTAAATACATTTTCTGTATGATATCGAGCAGAAACCATTGTGACAACAAAATAAATTGCTCATTACAAGCAATTGATACTTTTGATACAGCGTTTTCTAAAATATTCTGCTGTGACCATTTGACCGAATTTACTGAATTGTTCTGATTTATTTCATGCTGATGATTCTAATCTTGACACATTTTGTAATCATTTCCATGGGGAATGATAACTTGTGGTATTTGTTTGTTTTACAAAGATTTTCTGTATCTGATGTGTAGCAATCAAAGTGCAAAAAATACTACATCAGCCTGCAAAACCCATTTACAGGGGAAAATAGCCTTCTTTATTGAGTTACCCAACGTTGGATTTTATGGCTCCAAAATAATAACAAAGCCATAAGATATGTTAAATTTACGAGGAATGGGAAATCCTGGTTTTAAAAATGAATAGAAAGAATATAAAAGTAATAGAAATTTCCTTGGATTTTTCTTGAGAAGTCTTCTTCCTTTGCTAGTAGTAAAAGTTTATTCAAGCTAAAGCTGCTTTGAAATGTTTGTTCAAAACTGATTCTAAAAATCATGCAGAAAAAAATGAATTCCTTTTTAAGTGCTCACAGCAGAATACAAAACAAACTTTCATGACAAAAGAAGAAACTTGTCATGAAGTTTTGATTTACAGATACAGCTATTTTCTGTAAATAAAGATTGGCATCTGCTTTTCCTTTCGATTTTTTATCATTTTATTGTTGTCTGCTTTGTTTTCATTTTTTTTTTAATTTGACTTGTTGTCGTCTGCAAATGTTTTCAGTTTCAACTGAATACACATCTTTGTATGAGACAATGGTTTCAGCAGAAGAAGAAACTTCAGATTCAGTCTAACTTTACATGACATTAATGTTCATTTCATTTTTATTATGGAATACAACATCTGAAAGCAATATCATTAATTCCTAAATAATTCTAAATTTTAGAGAGAAACGTGATTTTTTCCCAATTAGTCCAGTAAAAGACGAATTTCAAAGATTTAACAAAAAATCTCTGGAAGATATTACTCATCTCAAACAATTTGTTATTTTGTCACATTGTTTTCATAACTCATTTTCCATAGAAGTAAGAAAGTATGAGCAATTATATGTTAACCAATTGGTTTCATCTGCCGTTAAACATGCTTTATGTACTTTTAGTCTGCAAAAGAGATTAGGATTATCTGTTTTGCTGATGTATGTGTAGAGGCAGATTTTCAAAGGAGATGATAAATGAGATATTCTTTTGTACTTATCCTTTCATCACTGCCTGGGTTTAAAGGTCCTTTTTCACTGATGAGCAAATGGAAAAATAAAATGCAAGTTCCTAAACCCTTTACCAAAAGCCAGAATTGAGACCATCCCAAATTTAATAAGTTTGCAGACAACATTTCAAAACGTGATGAAATTGAAAAAGTATCTTCTGATAGGACAGAAAACAATGTGGGAAAAGGAGAAATTGCTCGTTAAGAGCAATTTCTCCTTTTGCAACAATGTTTTCCAGAGTCGTCTGCAACAAACTGGTCAAATGTTGTTGTTGTTTGGTAATAGGATAAAGTAACGATTTCTGTACTGGCATTTTCTATGGAAAGAACAATCATAGTTGTCTAAATAGTGTGATTTCTGCTTTTTCCACAATGGTTACACAAATGAGTTTTACCCATTTCCCATGAGGTTGGGTCCATTTGGAAAGCACTAACCTGAAAATGATACAATTAACCCAATACCTCCCTGGGCTCTTCATTGGACCAAAATATTATGAGCCATTTTGGCTAAGCTACCCAAATTTTCTTTAGCCACTTGGATTTTTGCAAAGCCAAATTTGGCTAAGTCTTTTTAGCCATTTTAGCAGAAATATTAAATATAAATTACAGTTCATTTGTTCAATTTACAGACCAATTATTGAAATAGGTTAGAATGGTATTTATCACATAATAAAATAAATGATGTGTAAATTGAACAAATAAATAACAGTTCTTGTATCAGCCACTTCATTGTGTGGTTGTTCTTAGTAGAGTACTACATCCTATACCTCAATAAATGTTTACAGAGCTTTGGGACAGGGTTAGAAAGACGACAGAAAATAATTAAACTTGCATGCATGCACCTGGCATGATTCATTTTTTAAATAAAACAAAATAAACATTTAAAAAAAGAATATAAAATAACTTTTGATTGTAAATAAAACAAAATAAATTAAACATTTTAAAAAAGAATATCTAACCTTAAAGTTTGCAGGGTATGCTGCAGCGTTTACGTGATCTGGGAGTCATTGAACTGGCAAGTTGACAGTACTTGTACAATAATGACGTTCTTTTTACTAAATGTGGGAGTTCCAATGCATTAAGATATGCTCATAAAAGGTTATATTTCCTTGAATGTTTGTTTTAATTACCATTTTTCACCGGGAGTCCCTTTCCCTCATGTTGTTGTTGTTGTTGTTTCGTTGTCCGTAAATTCCGTACCATGGAATTTCGTTCTAATATTGCATCGATGTAATCATTTAAAACGCTTGATATATTGAATGTGTTTACACACAAATAATGTTTTTTATTCGCGTGCTTTTTATTGCAATAAGTCCCATATCACCTTTATGAGTATCTTTTTTTAACGCAGTGAGCTACAGAAATAAGTATCGAAAACGTTTTGGTGCGTTTTATTATTCTGGTACCGACTTTAGTGTGACACATAAACTGAAACCGGGAACCGGCCTGTTTAAACGTTTTCATTAGACGTTGCTATTGGAAATATACATAATGTCTGGTCTCCGGATTTTTTAAAAGAGCGCTTTCACTAGAAAATCGGCTAAGGAACCAAACACTTCTATTTATATTTAAGCTGTTCAACGTCAAACTATTCAATTTTAATTAATGATTACCACTCGTAGTGGCGAAAAGACTTTAGCCATTCTTCCCACTTTCGCCATTACAAACTCTATACAAAATGGGGTCAATTTTACTTTCGCCAAATTGACGAAAGGGTACATTTCTTTTTTCGCCAAACCAAGTTGACTTTCGCCTATGGCGAATGGCGAAGCTTTATGAATAGCCCAGCCTCCATGTGGTAATTTTCAAGAGATCCAAATTCGAAGCCATAGCAGACGTCAATATAAATAGAAAGAACAAAATCTATTTTTCTTTAACATATAGGGTAGAAACCCCTGTGATAAAAGTTTAAATTTCTCAAAATAGCGAAAACAAAATATATTTGTCTTTGACATATTGGGTAGCAACCACTGTGGCAAAAGGATAAATTGCTCATCATGAGCAATTTATCCTTTTATCACAGTGTTTTCTGGAGCCTTGTAAAGTCTTCTGCAGTAGACGCAGTAAAGCGTGGTAAAATGAGGTATTATGGGTAAGGGATAAACCAAGGTGAATATTCGGATGGTTATTGACCAACTCACAGTCTCAAACCATCACCTGGGTGAACCCCATTGGAACTTTTTGTCCACATGAAATTTGAAGCATAGGCAGACCAACAATCAACAACCCTAATAAATGTTCTCGGTAGTGTCATGTTTTGTGCCAGAAAGAGTTCCTCTTGCCTGGTGACCGGAGTGTCAGCGTATGTATATGTAAGCATAGTAAAGAGTCACCTTTTTGTTCCTGCTCTTTAGTTAACTCATTACCTGTTTGGTATGGCTCAAAGGTTAAGATCAGAGGCAATATCTCCCAGCCAATTTCTAAACCCTACATTGTCAGTACAAGTCTCAAGGCAACTATTCTAGTGAGCACCAGCAAAATGATTTTTGTCAACTTTTTTTTAAATACCCCTGAAAAATATTCAAGACCTTATTCATGAACATTGTGAACATAATGGCCTTCATGAACACAAATCTTTTTCACGAAATTCAAGAACATGTTCATAAACATCAAGAAAAGGTTCATTAATAACTTCATGAACCTTTTCTTGATGTTCATGAACATGTTCTTAAAATTCTTAAACAATATAAGAACAACTTTGATTTCTTAAATGGCCATTTAACGATCATGAATAATCATGAATAAGTTCTTTAATCTTTAACAAGGGTTAATTATTTTGCATGAAAGACTATTATACTCTCATTTATCTAGAATGTTGAGTTATTTCATTAAACAATATTAATCAATATTGATACCATATATATCAAAGTCAGGGAATATTAACATGGAAATTTGCACTTTTCAAACACTATCAGTTGTCAATTGAAAACCATAAATTGATACTTCTCCAGCGGCACTGTGATTTTTGTGCGAGTGTCCTTAGGCGAGACACTGCAGAATCCTAGCCTTAAGCTCTGGTGAAATCCACTAAAGCTGTGAATTAACTGAAATGCTGTTTACTCAGAGTGAAATCCCATTGCTACGCAAGAGTTTGAAAATTTACAGAAAAATCTTGAAAACATTGCGGGAAAAGGAGGAATTGCTTTTAACAAGCAATTATTTTCCTTTTTCCACAAGGTTTTCTGCTCTTTCTGGAGAATATTGTTCAATTTCATCACATTTTGAAATGTCTTCTGCAAACTCTTTCAATTTGGGACAGTCAAAAATTTGTTGTCTGATAAATCGTTAAGCAATTATATAGCTTTTCCCTTGAGACTTATGCTATATTGTCTGTTTGTTTTTTATGTCGTCTGTGATTCTGTGATTTGTTTTTCCCTGTCCATGTGTGTGGGAGTTCTTAGTACAATAAATCTTTGTTTTGTTTTGTTTTGTTATACCTTAAAAGGACTATATCACAGATTTCGATTTTAAATTTTTGAAATAAATTGTCTTCTACCAATTAAATAACAAGATAGATTTCTGAAGTAACATAAGATTAGATTATTGACAGCTACCATTCCCATTGATAACCGTACAGAAAAGATATAGATAATTTGTATTGCAGAGATTGCAAACCGTTTGAATGGGTTTGTGTTGTCAACAATAAGCTAAACTTAATATAAGAGGTTATGTTTTTGGACTAAAGGTGTGTCAGCACCTTAGTCCATTGAATTTACATACCACATTTTAAGGGACGGTATTTATCGATACACAAACAGCGGTCTGACCCCAATTACTCGTTAAACATCCGCCTTTGGACTACCTTCTTGGAACTAGGAATGTAGTCCGGATTTACACGCTTTGTTTTGCTTTATATTCTTATAACTGTTGCCTCATGAGAAATCATAAAATGTCCAGATGTTCGAAAAATGGATTATCGTTCAAGTCTCTGTTCACAGAAATAATAATTATGGTAATGGTGGTAAAAGGAGCTGTTTTCCTCGAGATGTTGCCCAATGACATTTTCAAATGTATCCTCAATCATCTTGCTTGAAATGCACCTTAGTCCTTCAGCGCTATCAGCGCTTTGATTAAATACTAGTGTCACATAGGTCTTTGAAACGTTTAACTGTTCTTGTCATGTGTTATTAGAAAGGTGCTTGAGAAGGAACTCCTGCATTTGTTTATAAACCAGCTTTCCCATAAAAGGACTGACAGGCATGAAGGGTCATTCCATATTACATAAGAAAATAAGAGGGGTTTGAGCAACTTAGAAGTAAAGAAATTGAAAAAACAGATGTCACCTTTAAGCTACCATACTTATATTACGAGTCTTACAAAGATCGCAAACTTGCCCACATGAACTTCTCAAGGTGTGTAAAATCAATGGCATTTAATATTCAGCAAGTCAACTCAGATACTACCCCTAACAAAAAGCAAAAGTTTTTCTGTACCGGGGATCCAACCCACAGTTTGAGAGATCTTAACAATTTAATGTTCAGTACTGTTGGTTTCATCCACTCAAATATTTCATGATAAAATACTTGTCTGCCCCCACAGCAGATGTGACAAAAAAATTGATAATGAATTGTTCAGTGTGTAATTGAAACGGGAAATGTCAGCGGTCTTTATGCCTTTAATAAGACCTCTACAGTGACAAACAGGTAGAGTTAACCTTGTATGGGAGGTTGTAGGTGTGAGACCCTAGCAGGTCATTTGATGCGCCAAAATGACATCATGGCTTCCCTCTTCGTGTTCTAATTGTGCATTCATCATATTGTAGTTTTTCAATGTTTTTTTTTTGTAGAAACTATTAAGCCAAAACGATAAATTTCTCACGAGGAACAATTTATTCCTTTGTCACATAGGTTCCTAAATGTTCCTTTCTGGCAAATTAAGGCGTAATGGAGTAAGGCTGGACAATAGATTGAGCTAGAATGCCCATAATCCACAAATTTGAAACTTATTCCTTCGTCTGATTACTTCAGCCATTCTCGATACACATCAGTTGGGGGACAGAACTTATTAGTTTAATGCAAATAGTTAAAGCCGCAATCGATGTATATCAAGAATGGCCAAAGAAATCCAATGAAAGAATTTTTTTTAAAATGGTATATTATGGGTATTCCACCTTAAGGATATTTTAAAAATCTCATCTACAGCTGAAAACTTAAGAGTGAATATTTCGTAATAATCATTGTTTGCTATTGTTACATTGTTTTGGAGTCAGTTCTTTTCAAAATCAACCTTTTTGTTTTCAAAAATCTTATGATAGATTTTGCTATTGTTTTGATTTTGAGCTGATAATTTAATTTTCCCATAATGCTTTCTGTAGCTGGCAAATTAAGGTGTTAAAAATGGAATAAAGGCTAAACAAAGGTTAAGGTAGAATACCCATAATTCACCAAGTTGAAACTCATTCCTGCATAAAACTGAATAGTTCCAGCCCAGACCAATGGTTAACTATGTGTTGGATCATGGGTATTCTTCCTTGACTACTAAAAACCTCTAAAGCTGAAGACTTGAGAGTGAATATTTCATAACAATCATTATTTACTTTTGTCACATTGTTTTGGAATCGTTTCTACAAAATTATTATTTTTGTTTTCAAAAATATTAAGATAATTCTGCTATTGTTTTGATTTTGAGCTGATAATTTAACTCATAGTGAGGTTAAAGATTACATTTTGGTTTTTACCCTTTATCTTCTAATAAAGTTGTTTTAAAACGCCTTCGCAGATTGCTTTTGAAAAATACTGTGACAAAGGAACAATTTTATTTTCTAATGGGCAAGTTTTCATTGTTTCAGAACTTATTTGGTGCTGATTTATAGGCTATGCCCAATTTTGTGGATAATTTGTGGATAACTTTAAATTTTGGTTTAAAATGTCGTCTGCTGCAATTTAATTACAATACTCCTGGCTGGGTAAGGATTAATCACAGGCCCATTGGTCACGCTTCATTTGTTATGAATAAAACTCAATGTATGTATGCGGAAGGGGTAAGCAAATCTTAATACCCAAATACTCATACCCAAAACAAACTGGCTGGGTGGGGGAAGATATGCAAACATTGTGTGGGAATTGCTGAATTTTAGCTGATGTTAAGACGGTAAGTCATTTGTCCTTTTGTGACAATTGTTTCTATCCCTAATCTTGCAGAAAATCTTTGTTCTCTTGGTCTGGTTTTGGTTTTGGTTTTGTTAAGGGTTAGAAATACAAATATTGCATAGCAGGGTATCTTAGGTTTGAAATCGGTAAAACTTAAAAAGGGAAATTGCTGATTAAGATATAGGCATGTTGATGACTTACACAAGTTTATATTCAATAGCTATTTCAATAAATATTTGCTGAATCCTATAGCACTAGAAAACAATGTGACATGTGAACAATTTCATCATGGGCAGATCATTTGTATACTATAACAATTTCAATGGTTATGTATAGCATTATTGCATTTTTTTAAATAAATTCTGTGCCCGTTTAAAATCTGGTTTTCATTTCATTTGATGCAAATCCTTTAACCCTCATAGTTGAGGATTTTGTTGAGGAAAGATACCCAGAGTTGCAAACAGGTTAGATCACAGGCCAGCCGTCAATTTACTTGGCGGCTGGCCTGGATCTAATCTGTTTGCATAAGCATGGGGTCGTTTCCAGCATCCCAAGGGTTAAACCAGAAACATACAACTGAATCTGTATAATTCGTAAACTTGTCTATTCTTGCTGATACAGAGTGTTTCATCTTTTATCCAGTGCTATTCAAAATGAATATATTGTTTATCCAACTTCATACGATTTGAGATCCTAACACATTGAATACAGATCTATTTTATTAATGGCAGACTATGCAGACTATTTTCATACCTAATTAACTCTTTCCCACATATGGGTTTTTTGTGACTGTTCCAAATTGAAAGTAAAAGCAGACAACAATCTTAAAGGTATTGAAAACTCAATTAGTTTACAAGATATAGTGTAGAATCATTGTAACAGAAATACAGATAGTACAACTCATCAAAGCAAATGATATAATTGGGAAGAAACCTTTGTGACTAAAGTATAGTTTGCTTGCTTTCAGAAATTGTTCTTTTGTCACAGTGGTTTCAGACATCCTCTGCTACAGTAGCATAAAGAGAGCCATTTTGTAGGAAGAGATGAAATCTAAGAGATAGAATTGGTAGGTTTTAACAGATATTATAATTGAAGATTAAATCCAAAACTGTATTAAGTTCTCTACAAATATGAACCACTTACTTAAGTATTACGCTAAAATCTCTGTATGTGTTGACAGGATTGAGTCTCATTTACTCAAGCAGGAGCATATTGTAAGACTTGCAATACAGGGGTCTTAAGTTTGAGACTTGGCTCAGTCAATGCTCTTTACTTCATGAAGTTGGTGTGATAGGGTTCATTTTTTTCATTTTTCTATTACCAATGATCAAATATCTTCATATGGGACAGCAGTCAGTAACTGTGCAGTTCTTGTTAGGAAATATGAGAAGCATGGAAAGGTGTACCGACTGATGTAATATAACTGATATTTGGTGTAAAACAAGGTAAAATCTGAACCCAACATACACAATATATTGTGAGCGTATGATGAGTAGACAGTTATTGTTCACGTTCATAGAGAGCAGGATATACACCATTGACCTCTTAATACAAACAGGACTTTTATGAGTGGTCTTTATTGAAAGCAACAACAGACAACAATTCTTTAGAATCAAATTAAATGTATTTGTCTTTCTTTTTGATATTGGGAAGATCCTATTTTGAAAATAACAACAAAATGTCTTCTTTTATCAGGGTGGTTTCTTAAATCCCCTGTGAAGGATTCAAGAACTTAGTTCTTGAACTTCATGAACAGACATGAATGAAAAATGGCTGCTGATAAAGACAAATTTTACTTGATTATGTCATGTATTCCAAGAACATGTTCATGAACATATTCACGAACATATCATGTCCATGAATACATGCATCAATGTGTTCTTGATGTTTATGAAGGTGTTCAAGAACAACTTTGTTTTCATGAGTGGCCCTTTCCACTCATGTTTGTTCATGAACAGATTTTCTCGAATCCTTTACATGAAATCCCCAGCTCCAAAATTTGTACAATCTTTCAGATCAACAGAGATCATCTGTCCTCGAAAACATTCATGAATGTGTTCATGAAGATGTTCAAGAACAACTCTCTTTTCATGAATAGCTATTTTTCTTTCATGTCTTTTTCATGATGTTCATGAACAGAGTGCTTGAATCCTTACAAGGTACCCCCTACTACAAGAACTTGACCACCTTTTATATAAACTGAGACCAACTCATGCATGTGTAGTAAATGATCAGGATGAGTTGACTAAATTGTCCATTTTCAAAGTGAGCAGGAAATAACCCATTAACCTATCGCGGAAACATTTCAAACCTAGAGGTCCAGATAAGATTGGTATTTCCGAAGCTACCTTCTTCAAAGCTTCTCTGAACCCTATATTGTTGGTTCTCATTAGAATTGTCTCGACAAGACGATTCTAATGAGTACCCACAATATAGGGTTTGTTGAATGGTTTTATGAAATACTGTGGGTAACGGACCTAATTACACACTCTAACTAGACCATTGAAGCAGGAAACTTATTCATGAATATTTGTGTTGTATTATATGGTATTTGTTTGTGCATTTGTGCTGTATATAGCTGTTGTATATGGTATTTCTTGTGCATTTTCAGTTGAGAAGATACAGGAATTGAAGGATAGGGGGTTTGTAAGAGGGGCCAGTTTTATGGTGTGAAAGATAATCTTCACACATTGTACAATGGAAGCATCCAACTAGAGCTGGTGAGTAGATATGCAGATAAGCCTAATTTTTACTTTCCTCCCGTTGTTGGATTTTGAAACTATCCCAAATTCAAAGCAGCAACAGCAGACGTCAGTTATCATCAAGTTTGGAAAAGTACAATGTTATTGAAGATATTGAGTAGAAACAATTGTGAATAAAAGAGAAAATGCTTGTTACAAGAAAAATGAAATCTCATTCATGCTGTTGGGTAGAAACAGTTGTAACAAAAGAAGAAACTGCTAATTAAGATTTATTTTTCCTTTGTCACTTTGTTTATAAGGGTGACTGCCACTGGTATGTTTATCTGTGCAATTGAGAAGAAAAAATTGTGACAAAAGGAGAAATTGCTTATTTCAACCTTTTTTTTTTTATTTATACTTTTGTCACTTTGTTTTCTAAGGTTAACTGCGACTGGTAGCTTTAAGAGATACATTTTGAAGGAACTGTAACAGTTTCACTCTTCTATAGGGAATTGTGTGACACATCGGAAGATAAAACATTTGAGGTGAACAACTAAGTTATGATTGGAATGTCACCTTCATGTTATTATCTCTAAACATAAATGTATGAAAGATGCATAAGGTGAAAATTTAACATGATTTGTGATAACACCTTAAGCCAGCATGTCGCCCCGTAAAAAGAATCTTTTAAAGTGTGTTAAATGATTTATATTTAAGCGATAAGTGATATTTCATAGGCCTATACAAATTGCTGGGCAAACAATTTAACAACTTTGTTTTTATTCGAGATTTATCGAAAATTACCAAAGTGGGATTTTAAAAGGAACAACCTGGAGCACCTGTTTAAAAAAGTCACATGATACCAACAAACTATGAATATACATCAACAACAACTCTGAGTGAGACCTTGGCATTAAATTTCATTGTTTCCGAGGTTTAGCGCAGTTTTCTTTTGCAATTCTCAACTAACCTCATTTTATGGCTTGTTTTAAAAGAACTTCATCAATTTAAGACTTCTATATGCATTATTTGTACTTTCTAACATTAGGCATAATCTTAAAAAGGATATCAAATGTATTCTTATGTTCGATTACAATTGTACAAGAACTCCCAAGATTGACCCTGCATGAGCACTTTTCTCAGTTTAATACATCAAGGTGACTGAAAATATGTTCCTTATGATTAATATGAATGTTCCGATGCAAGACTATAGTAAGTGCTTAACAAACGTGAAGCACTTACTATAGTCTTGCAAAAAAAACTTCATATTGATTGAGGCACTTACTTTAGTCTTGCATCAAACCCTTGTTGTTTCAAGGTTTATAACCTCTAGACTCAGAAGATGTCATGCGATATAACATCATTCCCTAAACATCAGACAGCTAGTAAACAATTACTAACAACTGTTATGGGTGATGTATGGGGAAGAGAAGGCGGTAGCCACTAAATATGCCAAGATGTACAATAAACATAGTGTCTAATTTCCTCCTGACCTCTCTGAAATGCTGGAGCTGGAATCCATCGATGCAAACCATAGATACCAGGGTACCCATTTACTAAACAACTTAAGGAAAATATCTGTGTAAGTCATAACTAATAAACATGTATTGTATCTTAAACGAAAACACAATATTGCAATGTGACATGTCACGGAGAGACGATTCCAATGGTGTGTTACTTTGCAATATTGCTTAGCCAAATATTGAAATAGGAGGAATTGTTGTTTTAGACTTATGCAAATTATAAGCGTAAACTGTTCAGTAAAACGGTACCCAGAAGCATAGCTTTACAAAAGTGGTGACGCCCTTGTTATGATGTACAATGTATATTTAGTGATATGTAACCTTTGGCTATTTAGCGGTGTCAAACCTGAGCAGCATTAATCTTGTAGTTGAAATAAAGTGGTTCCACCACATGTTGTTGAACCTTCTTCCTACTAAAATACTAGATACATGACAGCCCTTGGAAAAGGGGAGCAAATGTACATGACTGTTAAGCCTTGTTGGAAGGTTTAGAACAGGATTCTTTTCAAATTAAGATTTAGATATTTGTCTATAAATGAATGTCAAGACAGGAAGAACCATTGGCATTCTGTAAGCCAACCGTAAGACTTATCCAAATTTACCTCAACTGTAATATGATGTCTTGCAGAGAGGGGTTTTGTAATCTGAAGTTCAGGGTAGTGTTTAACTAAAGATCTTTTGCTAAGAATTTGCATAAGATCAAAGCAACAGAAATTGGACTTCCAATAGAAGAAGTCTTCCAACTGACTTGTTGAGAGCCCATGTTAATTCCTGGCTTGACCAGCCCTTATGGGAGCTGAGTATGGGGTCTTCCTTCATCATTAAGAGTCAGGCATCGCTACATAAGTGAAATTTGATGTGATTTAAAACCAATATGAATACAAGTTTTAAGTTCAAAACAACATTCCCTCTTATTTCAATCTCTAGATAAGCAATATTGCAAAGTACCGGTAACACATCATTGGAAGCTAGGGTCTCTCAGAGATGCTTCCGATGACATTTATCATTACAATATAGTTCATTGGTTTATGATGATATTCATGCATTTTTGGTTTTGACATAGGCTAATATTTTCCGTAAATCATTTCACTCCCAATTGTTCTAACCAATAGATCATGAAAAGATTTTTTCTCACAGTAAAAGACCTGTGTACCTTCCTATATAGTTTGAACTATGTGGCCCGATAGATACTTAACCCTTATAGTTCTTGAACAGAATTCATGCTTACGCAAACAGGTTAGATCCGGGCCAGCTGCCAAGAAAATTGGCTGCTGGCCTGTGATCTAACTGTTTGCTACTCTGGGTATCTTTCCTCAACTAAATTAAGCTGATGATTTAAGTTTTGGAAAGAAGACAACACAAAAACCTATTTTTAGAAAATAAGCCAGCTTTTTGGGGTTAGAATAGTGTCTATAGCTAACTTATAAATGTATCATCAGTATCCAGTGTGGCCCTGAGGTTAAGGTCTCTTAACTCAGGACCTGTACTAAAGTACGTGGCACTTGAGCTGCTGGTTTTGTTGAAGTCTCCTTTGGCATGACACCCCAGAGTTCTAGTCAAGTACTGGTAATTCCAGGAAAACCAGTAATATAACTGATTAACTGTTGACACTGCATTAAAACCCATACAAATATGTACTATTGAAGAAAGCTATTGCCAAAGCTTAAGCCATTATGAACACTTTACACACTGGATGCGATCTCAGATGATATGGGTTCATTGACCAGTGTGGTATTTATTAGCTGTATAAATATACAAGAGAATTGTTTATTAGGGATATTCGTATGTGCGTAACCAACAGAAGAAATGATGGCTGGGTGTTTTATTCCTTTCCCAAACAATAACGACTTTTTACCACTTTGTTGCAGACGATTTTAGAAAACATTGAGGGAAAAGGAGAAATTGCTCGTGACAAGCAATTTTTCCTTTTCCCACAATGTTTTCTAGCCTATCAGAAGATTATTTTCCAATTTCATCACATTTTGAAATGATGTCTGCAAACTCTTTCAATTTGGGACAGTCGAAAATTTGTTAAAGGGTTAAAGGTTCTGACCAGAAAGTGCCAGTATAAGCATAAAAGAGATGACCTCAATACATGTTATTTGGACCTTGTCCAAATTGAAAGCATAAGCAGACCACAATTATTGACTGTGAAAAAATTAAGATTTCATAAATGATAATGGGTAAAAACCAATCTGACAAAAAGAAATTGCCTTTAACTTATTTATTGTTGTCTTTTTTATCAGCTACAATCAACTGTTCGCATGTTGAGAAGCCAGTAGTTATAAGTAAGCCTAAAGACAAAGGGAGAAATTCCTATGAATGAACCAATGTTTCATTTTTACACAATGCTTTCTTGCATTCACCCTATTTTGGACTAAAGAGCAACATAAAAAAATTCCAAGTCTAATTTGAGTTAGGAAACGAGACAAGCATCAAAATTTCCCTTAAAATTTATAAATTCAATATTCACAATATTGTATGAAGCAATATGCAGTGAAAGAAGTCCATCTCTTTTCATACAGGGTTGATTAAATGACTTTACTAGGCTGATGTAGCCATTTTGAGCCGTTTCAGAGCTTTAAACCTTATAATGCTCGGTTATTTTCTAAAATGGATTTTTGTGCCATCTGCTTTCCAAAACCTTCAATATCTGCTCAATCTTGATGAGGAAAGATACTCATAGTATCAAACAGGTTAGATCACAGAGCAGCCACCAAGTAAATTGGTGGCTGGCCTGGATATAACCTGTTTGCATAAGCATGAAGTCGGTTCCAGCACTATAAGGGTTAATCTGCTATCACAGGAACCAGCTTTTACGAGTTCAAAGCCACAGCAACCTGATTGAAATGGAGTGTCAAGCCTTTTGATGGATATTGGAGTTGATAAAATGTAAAACTACAGACACCAAGGAAATCAATTGTTCAGCGAGTTAACCCTTTACCAAATGCTAAATCTTCGACTGTCCAAAATTGAAAGAGTTTGCAGACGACATTTCAAAATGAGATGAAATTGGAAAATAATCTTCTGATAGGGCAGAAAACATTGTGGGAAAAGAAGAAAAATTGCTTGTTTAGAGCAATTTCCCCTTTTCCCACAATGTTTTCCAGAGTTGTCTGCAATAAAGTGGTCAAATGTCCTTATTGTTTGGTAATGGGTTAAAAAGAATTCCTCGTTATATGATTTTTCCTTCCTCTTTGTACCCTTTGTGAAGGTCAAAGGCTTGTAGTTTAAGGTTCAAGGTCAATGCAAAGAGGGGGGTCAAGGTACTTGTCAATTTCTTAAACATTTTTCATAGGAATTTTTGTTGGACAACTTGTGTAATGAAGTAAGAAAAGAAGAATCTATTCAATACCAAGCAAATTCTCCATTTGTTCTTGAAGAACAATCTAGACTAGATTTCCTGTTTTAATTTTTTCGTTTTTTTCTTTAAAAAAGGACCTTTAATTTCATTTAAATTTCATGCTCCTCTTATATCTCTTAAATTAAGATTTGTTACAGAATAAATTGTATATGGCATGATAGACTTATGAGTAAATCAAGTAAATCTGTCTTGATTTTGGAAATGTTTTAATTAATAGTTTCCTACCTAACTGAAAGAACACAATTAACTGAGAAATGCTGCTTTTTATATTCCTTAACAGTCTTCGAACAAAGCTGTTGCATCATTAAACTTGTTAATAAATCGTAAAACGATTGCGTAGGTAAAGTAGGCAAAGAAAATCCAAGTTTATCTAAGGGCATCTTAGATACGATGAACAGACGCTGTAGTCCTATAGTTTAAATGAGTCAACAAAGTGCTTCCGATATGAAATTGGCCGCTATATGGGAAAATCATCATATAACCTTTTACTTAAAAATTCTTGGAATTAACACATTACCACCTAACATTTATGCGTCTTTCAGCAGATGGCTTTCCAAAAGCATTGTGGCTAAAGGAGAAATTGCTTGTCACGAGCTATTTCTGCTTTTGCCACAATGCTTTTTCAATCTATTCACACATCACAACAGCAGAGCAGGAAGGCTCGTCACATGATTACAAAGCTTTTCTAAAGTTGTCTACTTCAAGTGGAGAAATGTCCTCTGCAGGTGGTGAAGAGTTAACTGGTGATCTATAGACATACTTTGAAAAACTTTTTTGGAAAAGGAGTAATTCCTTATATGAGCAATTTGCATCATATAACCATTTATATAGAAATTCTTGGATTTAGCTGGCATTTCACATACATTGCAAAATGAGCATTTCTTAATGTGAGCAATGTTTCATATCTGCAATAATCTAAATCTGTTCAACTGGAAGTAATTCCAAATTTAATTTGGTCTCAGCTGGTTCTAGCAGAAAGAAATTGCTGCTTGGTTACAGAAGTATTTAGGGGTAATATTACATTCTATCTAAGTCTGTAGAGTTCAGCGCTTTCTCGATTTCAATAAATACTCAAACAGTTCTATTTGTTGCATGAAGTTAAATGCCATGTTATGCCATGTAATTTAACCCTTAGAATGCTGGGTAATTTTCTAGAAATAGATTGGTGTGTCGTCTGCTTTCATAAACCTTAAATATCTGCTTAATTTTGATGAGGAAAGATACTTAGAGAAGCAAACAGGTAAGATCACTGGCCAGCAGCCAATTTACTAAGCGGCTGGCCTGGATCTAACCTGTTTGCATAAGTATGAAGTCGGTTCCAGTACTAGAAGGGTCAAGTTACAATATTTCAGTTTCATAATTGCTTTCCTTGGATATGCCAGTATAAGGCTAGGTTTCTGAAGTGTCTTGACAAAGGTCGCTCCAACAAAGCTAGTGGTGCTGGTAAGGGATTGAACCATGGACCTGTGGGTGACATTGGTGCATTGGTAGATTGTTGACCTCTTATACCTAGGGTCCCAGGTTTGATCCCCATTGTGTGAGGTGAAAATTGCTTGGACAAAACCACATATTGGCTTGAGTACTGGTTTAGTAACCAGTCATCGAGAGTGATTTTGATAAGCTTCAAGCTTCCATCACAATTGATGTAAAATAAAAAAGTTCAGACGAACGAGGACACTGGGTCGCATAGGACTGCATTAACATGTTCAAGAAGTGTTCATAAAGGGAAATCCTTTTGCATGATCCTGATATGTAATTATTTTTCAACTTAAATGCAAAGACTTTTTAATCTAAACAAGCATGGTGATTTCTTTAAAGGCAAACAATATACAGTCAAACTTGTGTTAAGAGACCAGCCTATGGGACAGAGTAAATTGGCTGTTTAAGACAGGTTGGCTGCTTAGCACAAATTGATATACACTATAAATCTAACAATGGGGCTTTCTGTAGTGGTTGTTTAAGGCAGGTTGGCTGCTTAAAAGGGTGGCTGCTTCACACAAGTTGGACTGCACAAACAATTGCAGGCAATCTTGTTTTAAGTGACCTCCTAATAAGCTGTGGCTGTTTTGATTCACCACGATGCAAGTCATTCAGAAAACTTCTACTCACTGCCATCTGCATTTAGTCATAAGTTATCACGATTATGTCTCAATAACAATGGCCGCTTATAACAAGATTGACTGTCGATGCCAAACGAAAGGTTGGACAGTTTTACAAAATTGTCTAGAAATGTTTGTACGCAATTTCTGACAGACTAAATGCGGCCCTGTTTTCTCCGAGGGAGTTGTTAATTACCATAGTAAAATGAGGAGGTGTTTCTGATATGAGATACAAATGTTTATATCTGTAGAAGCATCTGGATTCACCAAGGGGTCGGATACACTTGTTGGAGTGTGTTTTTGCAAAGTCTATAGTTTATTTCATTGTTTATTGAAAACGCCACCTTTCGTTAAATAAACCCCACCCTTTGAGAGTGACGTAGGTATTCGGGGATCATGCTCTCTTTCAATTTGAGCTCTTTTTGAAACTGTGATAAAAAACAGATGTTACACAATGAAAGTGGATATAGTCTTCAAGATCTGTTAAAAACCCAATCAATGAAAATATAAGTCAATTAAGACCAATCAATCAATTTAGACCGATCATAAAATTCTGATCAGAAAATAAACTGATATTATTGAAAGAGCCCTCCAGTTTTACTTATGGGAATATCTTACTAATTTATATTAACTGGTATAACTTTCTTTTGGGATTTCTTTTATATATCTTTAACTGATTCTGCCTTATGGAAATTTGAAACACGCCCAAATTGTAACAAATAACAAGAAGGAAAACCGTTTGATAGTATTAAAGTTGAAACAACTGTGAAAAATGAAGAAATTGCGTGAAATGAGCAAATCATCACAGTATTTCCTGAAGTACTTTAACTACCCACTTTCCAGCTGGGTTCAAATTTGGGTGAGGGATGTGGATTTTCATGAGAGTTAGTCTCTTGACTGACCTACGGAATGCCGATGGTTCTACCCAGCTTGACCAGCCCTTATAAGAACTTAAGTATGGGGTTTTCCTCCATCATTAAGAGTCAGGCACCGTAACATGACTGAAATAATGTTGATGCGATGTTAAACCTATATAAATATATGATAAAAATAGAATTTCCTTTGTTGAACCACCAAGCAAAGGGAAAAGAAAGGGTTGGCGATGGCAAGAAGTGATTTACACTCACTTTCTTGTTCGTATGAGGAAATCCCTCTGATGTGTGTAGGAAGCTTGGGAGGGGGATTGCTTATGAGCCTCCCTGGCTTTACATTAATGATCATGCTGTGTGTAGGATGGAATTATGATAGAAGTTGAAACAATGAGAGAGATACTGGGATCTGATAGTGTAGTCAAGCCTGTGTGCTGGACTGTTGAATGAAATGTGTTTGAGGTTTTATAGAGATTGGTTTTACTAAACAGGGGTAAGTTAAAATCTTATTTTTTTATTTATTTAACTCATTGATGATATTTTTGAGGTTTTATGGAAGAAAATTATTTGTTTGCAAAACTTTTAAATCTGTTTTGTATATACAAAGACTCCAAAGTGATATGTTTGACATACTCTTTATGTATACTTGTGTGACTATTAATTTAAGTAAGTTCTTCATGTTTGAACCCTTGATATGTTCTGATAAAACAACTGTAATGAAATATAAAAATTATTAAACCTAGGTTTACATGAGCATAAGATTTGATACTTTGATTAGGAGCCTTCGTAGCCTAGTAGCTTGAGTACAGAACTGAAAATCACATGGCCCCTCTCAATGTGGGCTCGAATCCCAGTGACAGCATGTAGATTTTTGTGAGAGGTAGTGGTCCCGATTAAGTTACGGAGTGCCAATGGTTCTACATGGCTTGACAAGCCTTTATGGGTAGTTCAGTATGAGCTCTTCTTCCATCATTTAGAGTCAGGCATCGCTAAATTACTGAAACAATGTGGATGCAATTGATCACCCCATATGATTCTTTGATTGAAATAACAATGCCCCACACCACATGGGTTTGTTTTCCTGCTTTCCTGCTGGTTAGTGAAAGACGTGTTGTTCAGGTCTTCCTCCAACTAAAATTACTGTGCATCATGCCAAGTAAAAATTGCTGACCAAAGCAATATTGTGGGCAACATTGGTGCAGTGGTAGAACGCCTGCCTCATGTACCATTAGTCCTGGTTTGTCGAGGTGAACATTTCCAGGACTAACCCACATATCGGCGTGAGTACTATTTTGGTATACAGGAAGCAGTCACAGAGATTGAATTTAATAAGCTTCAAGCTTCCTTCACAATCGATGAAAAATAAATAAGTTTAAACTAGAGCATGATTGTAGTTATTAATGTATGGAGACATTGCTTTTGAGATTGACTAGAGAAGGACTTAAAGTCTTGCAATAAAACCTTGTATTGTCATGCCTGCTAATTTTCAGACATGGTCCTGATTTCAGGCTTTGAGATTTTGAATTTTCCTTCTTTGTTCATATTGAAGATGCTTAAATTCATGAGCATTCCTTAACAATAGTAGGCCTGCTTGTGTAGAAACCTCCTCTGACAAATATGGGGGTGGTGTTTTGCTGACTGGTCAATTATTGTTCGCCGATGGGCAGACGCGGTACTATTTGTCTCCGACAATAGACTGTCCTTTATTAGATTGTGTCCTTTATTAGATTGACAGTTCTACAGGAAGTTATTCTTGTCACATGAACATTGATGGTTATTATTTCACTCATTCTCTTGTATGACAGTTCTACAGGAAGTTATTCCTGGCATGGTTATCATTTCTCTCATTCTCTTGTATGACAGTTCTACAGGAAGTTATGCCTGTCACATGAATTGATGGTTATCATATCGCTCATTGCGTTGTAAGGGAATCATCATTGCGACTGGTACAATTGTAGGCAACAGCAGAATAATATTTTTAAAGAATTGAAATAAGATAAATTGACATATTTGGAGTTTTAATAAAAAATATAATAAGAATAAGAATAAATTGCTCCTTACCAACAAATGAGCCTTTTGTCACAAAAGTTTCAACAAATTATAAAGTTGTTGTTTTTCAGGACATATGTTGTCTGCTGAAATATGAGGAGAATGAGTTAAGACTTTTACTGAATACATTGTGTGGAAGGATGAATATCACAAGTGGGGAGTACAATGTTAGATAACTTATCAGATTGCTAATTAAGGATGATCTCTTCTGCATGTTCTTCTAAGAAACAGGTGTTAATTCTTCTGCAAAATGCAGGTAAAACCAATTTAATCATATGAGAGTTTTTAATTGGTCCAATTGAAAGCAACAGCAGACAAACATAAAACAGAACAAATGATTAAGTTTTCTCTTTGGTATATGAAAGAAACCATTTTGACTAAAAAGAAACTGTTGAATATTGTTATTCCGCTTTTTGTCCCAACTATATAGAAACTCTTGGTGATAGGTCTATTAAAAGAAATATTCATGGCCGAAAAGGTTTGATACATCATTCTTATGTTGGTTCTATATACAGTCTAACTTGTGTTAAGCAGCCACCCTTTTAAGCAGCCAACCTGCCTTAAACAGCCACTACAGAAAGTCCCATTGTTAGATTTATAGTGTACATCAATCTGTGTTAAGCAGCCAACCTGTCTTTAACAGCCAATTTACTCTGTCCCATAGGCTGGCCTCTTTACACAAGTTTGACTGTATTGATTTTGATGAGCAAAAAAAAATTCTTGATAGATTTATATGCAATAATGTTCAGTATGAGGGTTTAAGTGAAATACTAAAGTAAGAGCTTTATTTTTCTGAAGCTCTTACTATAGTCTTGTATCAAACTCTCCATGTTTTAGGGTTCAGTGCAAAACTATAGTAAGTGCTTCATGTTTGTGAAGCACTCACTATAGTAAGTCATTTTGAAATAGGAGTGCAGTTGAGTAAATTCTCAAAGGTTCTGTGCAAGATTATAGTAAGTGCTTCACATTTGTGAAGCACTTACTATAGTCTTGCACTGAACCCTCGAACATTTTCTCAACTGCACTCCGATATCAAAATGCTGTCCGTGTATTTCACAAGAACCCTATTTCCCAACATGAGGCACTAATCCAGCTTGCATCCTGTAGATTCCATTAACAGGTGAGATTTCTATGTTGAAGGATGCGTTTGGATAGCGCAGAACACGATGTAAGTTAACAATAAGGTTGATAATTATATATAGACATGAGCTACTCTTGATGGAAAGTGGGGTAGATTCATAACCATGCAAGGTTTCTAGATTCCCATATTGAATGGTTTTGCAGACAACAATTTGAAAGGTATTAAATAAATATGAAATGTGATATTGATAATTAGATGTGTGCTGTACTTGATGGAATATGGGGCAAATATATTAGCTGGAAAAGTATTGTTAGGTTCCAAAACTGAAACAGTTAGCAGGCAACATATTAAAGTAAGATTGGTAAGTACACATGAACTGTTCTCAATGAAAACTGGTGTTTACTCTTAAACTCTTGAGGTTTCTTGTGTTCATACTGAAGCTAGAATATGAAGGGAGAAAAAAAAATCACATCATCAATTGCTTCTTTTCCCTGAACGTTTCCTTAAAATGCCATCTGCAGAGCCATAGAATCATAGTATTGTCTGATAGTTAATAGTTTTTTATATAACATCAATTGTGAAACAAGTACCTTACAACTTCTATCAGTCATTCTTGATTCTAGTTCTAGGATACATAACTACACTCCTGCCCATTTGTGGGTTAGCCTTGGTATTTTTACCTGGCTGCTAACAGAGATTGAACCCAGTACTCATGGTACCAGAGGCAGATGCACTACCACTGAACCCCTGTGGGCCACGATGTATTGTCTGATGAAGGGTTCAAATTTTTAACCCTTAAAGTACTGGAACTGACTTCATGCTCATGCAAACAGGTGAGATCCAGGCCAGCCGTATCTCTCCTCATCAAAATTAAGCAGACAATTAAGGTTTTGGAAAGCCAACGACACGAAAATCTATTTTTAGAAAACTACCCAGCATTTTAAGTGTTAAAGAGGCTCATCTTAGAATAGCTTATCAAGTCAGAACATTCTCAGGGGCTAGTAAGTAATTGCTTGTTCAGCACTTTTTACTGCCGTGAATTTAATGGGGAAATATTACATTATGCGCTTGTTACTGAGGATTGTTCATTTTACGTTGTCTGCAATAATGTATAATTAACAAAATATGTGGAAGGGTGGATCATAATGAAAGCACATTATTACATTCCTATGAACATTAGAATTTTTATTGACTTACTCTTTTTCTTATACATGTATTTATCCCTTACCTGCTTTTAATTTCAGCAGACGATGTTTGAAAACAATGTGACACTGACAAAAGTGGTAATTTGCTCATCATGAGCATATTCTCCTTTTATCACAATGATTACATAGTGTTTGGATTTACCACACAGTCGTGTTTGCAATTTTCAAGCCACTTTTATTTTGGTTCTAAATGCGTCTGCTGCTGAAAACTGCTTGAATGGAGGGTGGGTGGGAGGGGAAAAGATATGTGGTGATCCTTGGAAGTGAAGAACAAAAAGGCCTCATATTTCCACCATATGTTACCGGCTGTATGAAAGTTATGCTTTTATATCAACCCTTTAGCAGCCTTACTCCATAGTTTCTCATTTTACTGTATCTGCTTAAGAAATTTTGATTAACGGTTATGACAAAAGGATAAATTGCTCAAATTGCTGATTTGTGTAAATGATGATTGAGAGTTTTAAGATTTTACATTATTGCTGGTGTTTACTTTGCCCCATAATTCATGTTTGAAGTTCTTCTACACCCATAGCTTAAAGGCACATAAAAGGAGAAAAGTACACATAAATTACTGAAAAAATATATGGATTTCTTTTATTATGTCCATAAAAGTCATGATAATTAGTTTAGGAATGCATTGAGACCCTATTAATGAGACTCATTTAAAGTAAGTTATTTTGTGCTTGAAATGTAGTTGTCTCCAATTTAATCATGTTTATCAACAACCTGTTTGTTTACATATTCACAATAACGAATTTTGATTGGTCGGTTAAAAAATGTGTGTGTCAACTGTCAATGTCAGAGGTGAAGAATCAGGAAATCTGAGTTATAAAACTTGCTAATCTGGGTTATTTCTGGTTGACTTTCACAGTCAAGTTGTGCTGATGAGGTTTTCTGGTGATAAGTATTTGAATCTGTCCAAAAGTTTAACAAATAATAAAGTTTGATATAGCATTAATCTCCTTTAATGGGCCTTTAAGATTAATAAAACAATCACTACTGACTGAGACAAAAAAAAAAAACTCCTTGCGGCAAGACTGATGAGGTAGAGAAAAAGTAAGATACTGCTTGATATAAAGGCAGAATTTGATCATTTACCAAAATATAATGACATTTGACCAGGTTGTTTAAGACGACCCTGGAAAACATTGTGGGAAAAGGGGAAATTGCGAGCAACGTAACGAGCAATTTCTCCTTTTCCCATAATATTTTCTGCCCTATCAGATGATTATCTTTGATTTTCATTACATTTGAAATGTCGTCTGCAAACTCTTTCATTTTCGGACATTCGAAAATTTGGCAATTGGTAAAGGGTTTAACTCATACTCTGTTATACTAACCTTTGGTGGATCTGCTGCAGAAGACAATAGAAGCCATTGTCACTTTTTGTCATACTGGTTCGTTTTAAAGGTTTCTAAAGCAGACGCGTTAAAGTGAGATAAAATGGAGTAAAGCGTTAATTTCTGTTGCATTAATTGATAATAACCGGGATATTTCTGGCACAAAATATCTAATATTTGACACTGTTAGCTAATGAAAAAAAGTTGAACTGAATTAAGAACAGAAAATCGTTTAAGTCACCATGTTTAGTCACAATATCTGTGATATTTATGGCTCTTAAGATTTTCTATGACTGAAATAGATTGAAATTGTATTTTCTTATGAAATATCAAACTATTTCTGTCACAATTCTCAGAACATAAAGCCATTCACCTGTTGGGAATTTGCCCACAAGGAGTAAACTATCCCTTTGTTACAATGGCTTTTACCCAAAATTATGACGAAATGTAATTTTGTTCTTTCTAGTTTTTGTTGCCTGTTGGTGAATTGACTTTGGACCAGTCCCATATTCCTGTATGGGGGGGTATGGGTTAAAAAAAAATTAACGCATTATCAAACAATGACAACCATTTGACCAATTCGTTGCAGACGACTTTGGAAAACAATGTTGGAAAAGGAGAAATTGCTCTTAACGAGTATTTTCTCCTTTTGCCACAATGTTTTTTGCGCTTTTAGAAGAAATGTCGTCTGCAAACTCTTTCAATTTGGGACAGTGAAAAAATTGCTGTTTGGTCAAGAATTAAGCATGGTGAACACCTGATGCTTTGTCTATTGCAAAATATGATTCCAATATGTTCAGAAACTTTAAAGGTGCTTGCTCAGAGAAGAGAAAATTTTAAACTTGTGATTGAAATGCCTTTGAAACAATACAGTTTTTGTATTGTTGTTTGGTTTTGAATTTAAAGTAGGTAATGAAAGCATGATTAAGTCAGGAAACGTCAATCAAAGTTAGTACAGTTTATGTGCAGTAGATCTCAAAAGCAATGTCATGTTTTGGATTAAAATACATATAAATTCACATTATCCACACTTTAAAGAATTAAAAATGATCTAATTTTGTTTCGAAAGACTAGTCCTCAGTGCATATCATACAGCAGTACAGCTAGTATGAAGTTTTAAGAAAGTAAATTTCTAACTTTCAAATTGTCTCATATCTGTGAACACACACCTTTAACATCATATTTGTGATGTAAATGTCAAGTTATTGAAGCTATATCCTCTATTTTGTAAGATTTCATAACTGGTATTGTGAATCAAAGGTCATTGGGGGTTTTTCCTCATGTTTTTTCTTTACCATTGACTGCTTTCTCACATGGTCTAAATTGATATGTGGTGACATGCATCAGAAATCAGTAGCCTATAAAAGTCTCCTTCCCAATTTGAAATTTCTTTAAAGTCATGCAGCTTTCCCAGAATTTCCAAGTTACATCAAGGTTATGGTCTGCCAATTTCAGCACTATATTCTCCAAAAACCTCCAGGCCTAGGCCTATTACAAATTCAAGCAAGAAAGACCTTGGGTGATAGACAAATAAATCATGTTGCATTGACTATCAAATGTGGGAAAGTTTATGGCCATGCTTGGATTCGAACTCGGCATCTCTCTATTCCATGACAGATCCGCTACCAACTGAGCTAATGAGGCTTAGCTTCATGATTTATATCAAGATCCTAAAATGTTGTCTGCTGCACATCTATTTAAGAATACCTGTACTCAGAAAAGGGTTAATTGAGTGATGTTATCAGGTAATGATTACTTCCCTTATCACTTTTCCTACTGCTATAGTCATTTATCTGTTACTCCACGTGTTGTCTTTTACAGGATCTAGATTCGAAGCAGACAGCAGTCAAAAATGACTGCAGATTGATTTATCTATTTATTTTCATATAAATCGATGGATACTAAAGCAAATATCCTTGCAACCAACTGTAAGGCAACAACTTGGTGGATGGTGGGTAAGGTAACAACACACATCTCCCCACCTTAGCTGGCGTAGACTTACATTGCCTAAGCTATGCCCCTGAAAATGATTTCTTTCCAAATAGAGAATCAATTTCAATCTGTAATCCCATTTCATTTTTCATCAATTCTCTTCTAATTCAGGAAAATCTTAAGAAACAAATTTGGGAAACAAATTCACAAGATTTAACTTCAAAACTTTAATGTAATCCTTAATTGCATATCATGTAAATGTATAAAAGAACATGATTTAGAAAGGCAATAGAAAATCAAAGTGATATAGCTTTTGAACTTAAGCCTTACCAATAGTTCCATCCATATTGGAAAAAAGAATAAATGCATCTGATAAAAGACACAAATACAATAGATGCAAATCTATTAACAATAATTATTTTAATAGTCTTAGAATAAAAAAATCTTGTAAATATTTTGATCATAGAAATGTTTCCATTGTAAGCAACAATTTTATGCTTTCCTTATTAAATTTTTTCAGCAGCAATATCTTCAAAAGGTGTGTGCATTGAGAAAAGGATTAATTAATGAAATTGACAAACTGAAAGTGTATTCTCAAAGGATTTGTAAATCTTTCACATGCAGCCAACAATTCCAATATTTTGCAGCAGACACCAATTTAAATGTGTTTTGGAGCAAAAAAAATGACTGTCTTAACAATTATTATATTCTTTTTTTCACATGATTTTAGTAATGAATGTTATTTTTTATAAATTATAAAGGACATAAGATATACATTATTGCTTAACCCTTTCCCTAACACCAAATTTTGGATTGTTCAAAATTGAAAGAGTTTGCAGATGACATTTCAAAATGTGATGAAATTTGAAAATAATCTTCTGATAGGGTTGAAAACCTTGTGGGGAAAGGAGAAATTGCTTGTTTAGAGCAATTTCTCCTTTTTCTACAATGTTTTCTAAAGTCGTCTGCAACAAAGTGGTCAAATGTCTTTATTGTTTGGGAAAGGGTTTTACGATTTTGCAACCCTTTCTTCATATTGGAATTGTGATTAGTCCAAATTAAAACAAATAGCTAATGGCAACAAAATTCATTGAGACCACCACTTGTTCATTGCTATTGTAGATGTAATTTGAATGTAAACAATGAAGTCAAATTGCAGGGTAAACAATTCGTGAAAATAGAACTTTGAAGTATTGATAATAAATAGTGCAGGCATCATATTGTCATTATCGTGTGGTGTTTCACTATATTTAAACATATTCTTTCATAAGTTATAACTCATTTTATCCAGCTTTGCAGGTTTTTTAGCACTGATATGCTTTTAATTTTTACGGAGGATATTTGTCAAATTAATGCAGACAACCTTTTAATAATAACAGCACAATGGTTTTTTTCGTTACTGATGTCCAATGAAAACTTATTTCAATGATTAGCAAATTATCCACTTGCCGCAATTATTTCATGGTACCTCAACAAATAAGGTAATTTTTTGGATGTCATTTGTCAATAAATGCAGATGACATTTTTACAGTAACAGCACAATTGTACTATTTTTGCGTGTTGCCTGCTGCAAATTTATTCCAATGATGAGCAAATGATTCCCTTCTATCAATGTTTTCTTTCATTGTACCTCAAATAATGAGTCAGTTTTTGTGGATGATATTTGTCAATTAATGCAGATGACATCTTAATTACAACAGTACAATGGGTTTTGAGGTATACCTGTTGCAAATTTATTCAAAACAAGGTAAATGTCATAAAAATATTGACATGATTTATCAAAGATGTTTCTGAGGAAGAATCAAAATATTATTTATTGAGTTTTAACAATTTTGAATATTTTGGGAGCATTAATTGAAAAGGAAAAACAAAATCCTTTCACCGACAATAATTTTTTGACCCTTATACTGCTCGAACCGACTTTATGCTTATGCAAACAGGTTAGAACCAGACCAGCCCCCTAATAAATTGGCTGCTGGCCTGTGATCTTACCTGTTTACTACTCTTGGTGTCTTTCCTCAACAAAATTAAGCAGATATTTAAGGTTTTGGAAAGCAGATGACACAAAAATCTATATTTTAAAGTTTACCCAGAATTCTAAGGGTTAAACACCATATGAAGTGACCCTTAAAATGTCATCTGCTTCAAAGAAGAAGAATAGCCAGTATTGAAATATTGATCGGGTGTTTGGCTGTACACTATTGCCAATTGCCCGTAGTCGTTACGCGTAAAGCACTGCAGAATCTGGATCTTGTGGATGCTTTGTCATTTATAGAGGACAGTGACTCGTGGTTGACTTGATAGTGCCTTCTGATAGTACAATGTTTATTTGTTTATATAATACAATTACGATTTTAAAGTTGTGAAGATTATTCACGTTTTTGGATTGATAAATTGTTGGATGATTGGAATACATTGTGTTTAATTTATTTTATTTGCTTAGACTGTGATGTTTGAAGCAGTATTAGAGCCGAGTTTTCAGCTGTGCTTGTTTATTCGAAATCTGTGGACTCCATCAATAATATGCAGACGGCATGTACTGTGTTGATCCCTTTCAAAAAAATTGAATTTATGGAACATGTGAAATTAATTCAACAGGTGAGGGTTTTGTTTAACCTTTTACCAAATGACAACTTTTAGCTTGTCCAAATTGAAAGAGTTTGCAGACGACATTTCAAATCTGATCAAATTGAAAAAAAAAATTCTGATAGGGCAGAAAACATTGTGGGAAAAGGAGAAATTGCTCATTAAGAGCAATTTCTCCTTTTCCCACAATGTTTTCCAGAGTCGTCTGCAACAAAGCGGTTAAATGTCGTTATTGTTTGGTATTGGGTTCTAAGATATAGAAATTAACATTTTTTGTTGCCTTTGATGGAAAACAATGTGACAAAAGGAGAAATTGCGATATATTTTTTTGTATGACTGTTCATTTGACTGTTTAAAAATTTAGAGCATAAGCAGACAGCAATTTTACTGGAGTTCAATGCAAGACCATAGTAAGTGCTCTACAAAGATGAAGCATTAACTAAAGTCTTGCACTGAACCCTAGGCTTGTGGTTTAGGATAAAAACTATTGTAACAAAAGCAGCAATTGCTCAATAGGAACACCGTCTGATTTTGTTACCATTGTTTCTTTTGTAGTCTGCTTCAGACGATTTTAAAGATGTATATTTGTTGGCAAAATGGCTAAAAAACCATGGTGACAAAAGAGAATATTGCTCATAACGCATATTTAATTCTTTCATTACTGAGATTTTTAAGCAAAATAAAGAGTATTATTTCCCATACATTTGGATAAGACAACTTTAAATGGTCTCAACTGTGACTTATCCATTTATTTATTGTCAGGTAAAAGTCTTAGCGCATCCCTTTTTCAAGCTGTTTTAAATGGTGATTATATGGACTAAAGAATTAAAAAGCATGAACTGCATTTATGGCATGCTAGTTTATGGTAGTTTTTATGTTTGTATATTTTTTCATAGTGTTCAGACAAACAGATTATCAAGAAATAATTGAACCTGTCAGAAAATCCCAGGTGAGAAGATTTGTCAAAAGAGATGGCTGTTTAAGGTCAAAAGGTTACAAATCCTAAGGTAAAGGTCATATAAGGTCAGAAAGTAACAAGTCCTGTTTGCATGAATTGAGGATTTGTGGTTACTGTGCCAATATTTGATTAATTTTGTCCACTTCATTAGTTGTATTTTTTATATAGTAAGTGTCTTTGTAAGGTAAAGAGTTAAGAAGGAACAATTGCAAATATGGTATAATTGTGAAAAGTCAAATTGTTTCAAATGGTGATGATATAGAGTAAAGAATAAGAAATCATAAACTGCATATATGGCATGGTAGGGTGGTTGTTACAAATGGTTTATTCATGGAATTAAAAGTTAGGAAGCAGCATTGTATGAACAAGAAATATGCTGATATTTTCAAATTGTGTCTATAAAGTGTAAAGATTTAACCCTTTACCAAACAATAAAGACATTTAACCACTTTTTTGCAGACGACTATGGAAAACATTGTGGGAAAAGGAAAAATTGCTCGTGATGAGCAGTTTTTCCTTTTCCCACAATGTTTCCTGTCCTATTAGAAGATTGTTTACCAATTTCATCACATTTTGCAATGTTGTCCAAAGTATGGCGTTTGGTAAAGGGTTAACAAGCAACAAACGGAAACAAGGAAAGGCATTGAGATATTTTTAGTTGGTTTAAATGGTGATTTATTTGGAATAAAGAAACAACAAAACGCATGTGAGGAATGGTTGAGAAAAAACCCGAGTTGCTTCAAACAGCATGCACCAGGTTTACATTGAACTGGGCAATGTGGAATGAATCCATATTGGAATATTACAGCTGTCACCGATATGACAATTAGATGACCCTTTACTGGAGCAGACGACATCTTTAATGGCTCCCTCATATGAGACTTTGTGATTGGTCGAAATTGACATTAAAGGAAAAAGGAAAGCAGACGCCACATATCAAGGAATAAGTGCAAGACAACAGTAAGTGCTTCACAAACATAGAGTTCTTACTATAGTCTTGCACTGAACCCTCGATATTGAATTTGAAAATGAAAAACGAATAATTTCTGAATGATATTGGTGAATGATATGGGCCAAACTATTATGACAAAAGAATAAGTTCCTCTCTCCAAGCCACAGTTGTATCTCAAACTTTCAGATACAGATGTGACTGAATGAATGAATGAACAGAAGTAGTTTGAGAAGGAAGTAGATTATCCCATTACCAAACAATAACGACATTTGAGCAATTTCTCCTATTCTGACAATGTTTTCTGCCCTATCAGAAGATTATTTTCCAATTTCATCACATTTTGAAATGTCGTCTGCAAAGTCTTTCAATTTGGGACAGTTGTAAATTTGATGTTTGGTAATGGGTTAAGCATTTATTGAATACCCCCATTCGGTGATATAAATGAATCAATGTAGGTAATTTTGCAGCATACAACATGATGAGGTCATTGGCATTAGTTGAATTTAATCAGCAATAACCAATTCTCCTATTTGTTCACAACAATTTTAATGGGTTTTTTTTATAAAAAAAATGCAGAGGTTGAACAAAAAAATCAAACCTGTCAGAAAATCTCAGAAGGGAGGATGGGTCAAAGGTGAGGGTCGTTTAAGGTCAAAAGAAAAAGGTCATATGAGGTCAAAAGGTAACAAATCCTGTTGGCATTATTTAAGGATTTGTAGAAATTAGTTGTTCACTTCATTAATTTCATTATTCATGTAGTAGGCTTTATAAACCATTTTGACTGCCTTTCGTCCCAAATATATAGCAAAAAGTTCATCTCAGCACCAAATATATTTAGCGCTTTCTAGAAAAAAAGTAGTACGCTGCACAGTCAAACTTGTGTTAAGAGGTCAGCCTATGGAAATGAGAAATTGGCTGTTAAAGACAGGTTGGCTGCTTAACACAAATTGATGTACACTATAAATCTAACAATGGGACCTTCTGAAGTGGTTGTCTAAGACAGGTTGGCTGCTTATAAGGGTGGTCGCTTAACGCAAGTCAGGAGTAAACCACCATATGTCGACTAAAGTCGCCTACGGCGGTCAACTGCGCTGTCGACTTAAGTCGATTACAGCAGTAAAAGGGTTAATTGTCGTCTGCCGTTGCTTTCAATTTGGACCTGTCACAAATTTCCACTTGGGAGAATTAATCGATGAGATAAGAGGTTATTTTCCCTGTCTTGAAATGTTTACAAAATATCATTTACTGCAGACAGAAATCAGATAAGCATCAGACGTAATCTGGGAAAAAACCCTGCCAATACTGCATATTCAATATTGAAATTGCATGTTGACATACAAGAAGAGTTGAAAGGTAAAATAAATTGCTGTTTAAACAGTTTGTAATAGTTTTTGTATGGAATACATTTCAAAATAGCTGTTGATAATAATCTAAAAAGCATTCAATATATCTAAGCGTGTACAGCCAATATATACAGTGTAGCCTCGTTTATCCGGACCCCGATAATCCGGATGTCTCCCAATCCGAACAAAATTGTAAGGGAACGGAATTATTTGACCAGTGTATTGCAGACAACTTTTGAAAACATTGTGGGAAAAGGAATTTCTCCTTTTCCCACAATGTTTTCTGCCATATCAGAAGATTATTTTTGAATTTCATCACATTCTGAAATGTCGTCTGCAAACTATTTCAATTTGGGAAGGTCGACAATTTGCCATTTGCTAAAGGGCTATAAGTATACACGTGCATACAGACCGTTTATGTCTTAATGTGTATAAGAACATGCTCTGCTTCATCAGTCCGGATGATTCGGTAATTCAGACATTTTGTTGGGAACCGACGTGTTCGGATTAACGAGACATCACTGTAGTAGATTTCAAAACCGTTGCATCACTTTTAGGATTTATATGAAAATCAATTCACTGTATACAAGCTCTAAATGTCATATACAAATTCCTTCCTTCCAAGGGCCATTCTCCTGATTGCCTATCTTACAACAGTACAAATCAAGGGTTCGGTGCAATACTATAGTAAGTGCTTCATGTTTGTGAAGCACTTACTATCGTCTTGCATTGAACCCTCTATATATACTATAATACTGTAGTAAGTGGTTCATGTTTGTGAAGCACTTACTATTGTCTTGCATTAAACCCTCTATATATACTTTAATACTCTAGTAAGTGCTTCATGTTTGTGAAGCACTTACTATAGTCTTGCATCGAACCCTCGAATTATTGTACACCTTTGAAAGTATTCAATTTTAATTTCCAAACTTCCTCACATCTGTGAACAAACAGCTTTAAGAAGAATCCCAGTGGAAATTAAAATTGCAATAGAAATGCAGCTTATGATGTAAAGATGTCTATTATCATTGAAATTCAAGAGTATCAAAATAACGGCATAAACTCCCTAGTTTTGATGTGGAGATAATCTGTTTGGACCGTTTCCAGACGATATAATCTTGCATCATTGTAAGACAGTCGGAAACTGGTTTAATGCATTGCCCAGAAGTAAATATCGTTTGCAGACATTTATTTACCCTTTAACCATATGATCGTGTTATTTATATATTTATCTGTTAGTGTTTAATATCTCATCAACAGTATTTTGGTTGTATATTGATGCCTGGCTCATATACAATGGAGGAACTCCCAAAGCCTTACTGCCCATATGGGCTGCTCAAGCCGGGTAGAACATGTGGCATTCCATAAATAAGCTTCAAAAAGTCTGCCTATTCTTTAAATTTCAAATCGCTGTAAGCGTTTTAGAAATAAGATCAACTAGTGTTTGAGAAAAATTATTCTAATAAATCCTGATATTTCTTCGTAAAGTCCATTGATAAGCAGGAGTTTTTAACGTTATTCAACAAAAGCCAATAAAAGGTATCGTCCCAATTGGAATTATTTTTAAAATCATGCATTTTTCCCAAAATATCAAAGTCACATGAGCTTTTTGTTTTCAAAATTCAGGAATTTTATCGAATTTGATCTAATGCTTGCTTCTCTGAGTATCTTTCCTCATCAAAGTTAAGCAGATACTTAAGGTTTTAGAAAGCAGAAGACAAGCAAATCTATTTTTAGAAAATTACTCACTATTCTAAGGGTAAATGCATACACTTGCGTGCATACATGTGCACTTTAAATGAATCATACTTTTATTCACTCACTGACTCATACTCGTAGACACTAAAAATAGCAGGCAGAAGTGCACACAGACAACCTGTAACAAATGATTGTTCTCTCTCATGCAATATGAGGGTTCAATGCAAGACTATAGTAAGTGCTTCACATTTGTGAAGCACTTACTATAGTCTTGCATTGAACCATTGATTTGGGGTTGAAGTATATGGGGGCTCAATGCAAGACTATAGTAAGTGCTTCATGTTTTGTTGAGAACTTACTATAGTCTTTTATGAACCCCTTGATTTGGGCTTGGAGTATATGGGGGCTCAATGCAAGACTATAGTAAGTGCTTCATGTTTTGTTGAGAACTTACTATAGTCTTTTATGAACCCCTTGATTTGGGCTTGGAGTATATGGGGGTTCAATGCAAGACTATAGTAAGTGCTTCATGTTTTGTTGAGAACTTACTATAGTCTTTTATGAACCCCTTGATTTGGGCTTGGAGTATATGGGGGCTCAATGCAAGACTATAGTAAGTGCTTCATGTTTTGTTGAGAACTTACTATAGTCTTTTATGAACCCCTTGATTTGGGCTTGGAGTATATGGGGGCTCAATGCAAGACTATAGTAAGTGCTTCATGTTTGTTAAGCACTTACTATAGTCTTGCATTGAACCCTTGATTTAGGCTTGAAGTATATGGGGGTTCAATGCTAGACTATAATCAGTGCTTTATGTTTTGTGAAGTTCTTACTATAGTCTTGTATTGAACACATGATTTAGGCTTGAAGTATATGGGGGTTCAATGCAAGACTATAATCAGTGCTTTATGTTTTGTGAAGCACTTACTATAGTCTTGTATTGAACACATGATTTAGGCTTGAGGTATATGGGGGTTCAATGCAAGACTATAGTAAGTGCTTCATGTTTTGTGAAGCACTTACTATAGTCTTGCATTGAACCCTTGATTTAGGCTTGAGGTATATGGGGGTTCAATGCAAGACTATAATCAGTGCTTTATGTTTTGTGAAGCACTTACTATAGTCTTGTATTGAACACATGATTTAGGCTTGAAGTATATGGGGGTTCAATGCAAGACTATAGTAAGTGCTTCATGTTTTGTGAGGCACTTACTATAGTCTTGTATTGAACACATGATTTAGGCTTGAAGTATATGGGGGTTCAATGCAAGACTATAGTAAAAGTGCTTCATGTTTTGTGAAGCACTTACTATAGTCTTGTATTGAACCCTTGATTTAGGCTTGAGGTATATGGGGGCTCAATGCAAGACTATAGTAAGTGCTTCATGTTTTGTGAGGCACTTACTATAGTCTTGTATTGAACCCTTGATTTAGGCTTGAGGTATATGGGGGCTCAATGCAAGACTATAGTAAGTGCTTTATGTTTTGTGAGGCACTTACTATAGTCTTGTATTGAACACATGATTTAGGCTTGAAGTATATGGGGGTTCAATGCAAGACTATAGTAAGTGCTTCATGTTTTGTGAAGCACTTACTATAGTCTTGCATTGAACCCTTGATTTAGGCTTGAGGTATATGGGGGCTCAATGCAAGACTATAATCAGTGCTTTATGTTTTGTGAAGCACTTACTATAGTCTTGCATTGAACACATGATTTAGGCTTGAAGTATATGGGGGTTCAATGCAAGACTATAGTAAGTGCTTCATGTTTTGTGAGGCACTTACTATAGTCTTGCATTGAACACATGATTTAGGCTTGAAGTATATGGGGGCTCAATGCAAGACTATAATCAGTGCTTTATGTTTTGTGAAGCACTTACTATAGTCTTGTATTGAACACATGATTTAGGCTTGAAGTATATGGGGGTTCAATGCAAGACTGTAGTAAGTGCTTCATGTTTTGTGAAGCACTTACTATAGTCTTGTATTGAACCCTTGATTTAGGCTTGAAGTATATGGGGGCTCAATGCAAGACTATAATTAGTGCTTCATTTTTTGTGAAGCACTTACTATAGTCTTGTATTGAACCCTTGATTTAGGCTTGAAGTATATGGGGGCTCAATGCAAGACTATAATTAGTGCTTCATTTTTTGTGAAGCATTTACTATTGTATTGAACCCTTGATTTAGGCTTGAAGTCTTGTTTCGTCCTGATCATTCATTCACTCTATATGCAAAGCTTTGCACAAAGTTGTATTTATTGTTCTCTCTTGTGCATTTTGGCTTGGTGTCTCATCTTATTTTAAATGCACATTTACTCTGTATGCAGACCTTGATAAAAAAAGAAGCATCTTATGTGATGTCATTTCATGCATTTGGACTAATATTTGGTAATATCTTGTCTTCAAAACCCATTTACAGTGTATGGAAAGTTTCACATCAGGGATGTATTTTTTGTCCTTTTTTGTGCATTTTGACTCCAATCTCATCCTAGATGCCCATTTACTCTAGATATGCAGAGCCCCTCATTAACCCTTTACGGTATATAGCGCCGTTCGCCGCCTTATCGATTACCGTATAAAACCCTTTTCGCCGTTATACCTATTACCGTATAAAACCTATTTTGACGTTCTATCGATTACCGCATAGAACGCTTTTTGACAGCTGAAAAATTGATTCAACTTTAGCTCTTAATAACACATCTTTGCACACACGTCATTTTCTCCAAAGTTTATTTTCCCCTTAAATAAATATCTCTTCTTTCATTTCCGATGATAAAATTATAGGGTCAAAGTTTAAACTTTTTCTCTAGAGAGAATCTTTTGATAATGGTCTCCCGACACGCTTATGGAAATAACGCTATCAAATTGAGATGAAGGGAATCCAAATTACCAATCCAATTAATGAGAAGTCTTCCGGTCATAAAAGATCAAAACACTGCCGATTTGTAAAGACTCGATAAGGATTTCATGCAATTCTTTAGTAACTTAACACATTTCTAAAAATACTATCCAATTAAAACGAGAGCATACGGCACGCGACCTGTAAAGGATGTTTATGACACGGAGCTATTGTTCAAAGTTTAAAGGCGATTGAAAATCGAGCCGTCAAATAATTGACGTTATAAAGACGGCCTTTTTAAAATATTTAGCCAATTTGGTGTTTCCGATCGCAAGCCAGACATCAATGTAGATTCAGAGCAGTAATTTGATCGGTTTTTTTTAAGCCTGAAGATGATGAAATGTTGATAAATATTACCAATTCACGGACAAGCAAATTAGATCATTCCTCCGACTTTGACTACAACTACGAGCTTTTGGTAAATTCATCACCCATGGACACGTTTTTCACGGAAATATTAGCATGTTTCGTTGCCAAAATGAGATGATTTTTACTGTTTTAAATTTATTAGAAGGACCAGGTTTAACTTCTTTACAAAGCAATATTGCGTTGAAAAACATTCTTTTCTTCATTTTGGAAACGGTTTGAATGGGAATTGAAGTAAAACGATTCAGCTTTGTTGAGAAATATACAAAGACAAAGTATGTATCTCGAGTCATGAATGGTATTTTTCGGCAACAAAATTCCCTGCAATTGATGACAAAAAGAAAAACAAATTAGGGATCTCTCAGGGAGAACACATAAGTCATATTATTACTTTTGATTTTGTATAATTCACGCCGTAATATACATTTTGATTGTTTGCTTAATTTTCTACAACATAATCCTGATATGAATGTATCACTAAATAAAGAAAAAAACATCAACTTAAAGGAAATTTTGTTCTCGTCGTCTTTTATTCTTTGAGAAAATCTATTAGATGAATGTAAAATGCATTAATTTGGATTTGATTAACAGTACCCCAATCAATAACAATTATCGGAGATAATCCTGTGCAAATAGGTACCCAGGGTGACTAATTATGTATGTGTTAATGGTCTTCGATAATCGGATAGTTTATACCTATAGTGTCACTGATAAGCCTTATCTCTATACCTTAAAGGGTTAAAGAAGTAATTTATGTGCTCTTTCAAGCATTTCACGCATTTTGACTTGGAGTTACATCTTGTCTTCAAAACCCATTTACACTATTCAAAACTTCACTCACCAATAGGGTCCTTGGTTGCCCAGTGGTTAAGGTGGCAGACTTAAAACTCTTGGGTCTTGGGTTCTGCCCCACAGACACCTCGGGTTTTGTAGGAGTGTCCTTTTGCAAGTTACTTCAGAGCCCTACCCTAGTACCGGTGGATCTAGGAAAGCTGCAACATTACTAAAAAATTAATGATACGGCGTAAAACACCATACAAACAAACAAATCAGGCTCCAACAGACATTAAGTATTGAGTATTTAAAGCATAACTTTGTGATATATGGTTAAAAGCATTAAAAACATAAATGAAATGGAAACCAGAAGAGCATTAAATTCTTGATTGTTTTCTTTGCTACATGATTTATACAACATTTTAATCAGATTATAGAATTGTCCTACAAATTTATTGGTTTTGCAATTAAGAAGAATTTCCCTAAGCGTTAAATATGCAGTGCACCGTTACAGTTGATCATTAACCCTTTCCCAGACAACACATTTTCGACTGTCCCAAATTGAAAGAGATTGCAGAAAACATTTCAAAATGTGATAAAATTGAACAATATTCTATAGAAAGAGCAGAAAACCTTGTGGGAAAAGGAAACATTGCTCCTTATGAGCAATTTCTCCTTTTCCTACAATGTTTTCTAAAGTCGTCTGCAACAAAGTGGTCAAATGTCGTTATTGTTTGGGAAAGGGTTAAGAGGAATTTCCCTGAGCATTAAATATGCAGTGCACTGTTAGAGTTAATCATTAATTCATGAGAGTAATTATGTGCAGATTTTACCGAGCCTTTGAAACTTGGCTATCATCCATTCAAGTTAAGACTTATTTCGCCTGCAACTGCAAAAGATTAAAGATCTTATTCATGAACTTCGTGGACATTTAATGGCCATTCATGAACACAAAACTGTTCTTAACTTGTTCATGAATTTAATATATGTGTTCATGAACACCAAGAACAGGTTCATGAATGTATTCATGAACCTGTACTTGAATCTCATGAAAAGATTATGTGCTCATGAACCACCATTTAATGTTCATGAATATTCATGAAGTTAATTAATAAGTACTTGAATCTTTCACATGTGGGTGGTTCCATCAATACCCTTTTTTGTTTCTGCTCCAAATTATATGGCACTCCAAATGCTTGGAGGCAAAGTTGTAAGTTTTATATTATATATGAGTTTAACATCGCATCATTACTATTTCATTTATGTTTCGATGTCTGACTCTTAATGATGGAGGAAGACCTATAATCAACTGCCAATGAAGGCGTGTCATGTTATGTGTTTAGAAGTTGAAATTTAAAAATTTAGAAATAGGTATTCCTGCCTTTGACTCCAGGAGCAAAAAACATCAAAGCTATCCTTGTGTTATTTTAGAAAAATTGTTGAAAAGAAACATAAAACTTCAAATTAACATTCGCTTATAGACCTGTTTGGACAGCCTTTGTGGCCCAGTGGTTAAGTTACATGTAGCAGACTTAGAACTAAGTGGTCCAGGGTTTGAGCCCATCAACACACACCTCTGGCTTTGTGGTAGTGACCTTTGTCAAGTCACTTTAGAGCCCTAACCTGGTAATGGTGGATCCAGGAAAGCAATTACATAACTGAAGAATTGTTGAAATGGCGTTAAACATTATGAAAAACAAAAAAAAACAGAAAAAGACTTATCTAGGATGAGGTTTACGGTATTGTTTATCGGGCAAGTTTCTCTCGAATAGCAGCACAAAATGACATTGGATGATTTGATTGCATGTGCTAGATATATTTACCCAGGGGATCCTATGAGTGTAGCACAATGTTTCCCTCGTGGCCGGATTGATCTGGAAATGTGATTTTCCTCTCGATGTTTAGACATGTCCAGTCGAATTAGATCTATGCAGTAGAGACTTGCATCATGCATTATCCAAACGGCTGTGTGCTATATGTGAGTTCTATGATATTAACATTTAGAATACTGGAATATTTTCTAAAAATAGATTTTTGTGTCATCTGCTTTCCAAAACATTAAATGTTGGCTTAAATCTGATGAGGAAATATACCCAGAGTCACAAACAGGCTAAATCACAGGCCTGCTGCAAATTAACTTGGCGGCTGGCCTGGATGCAACCTGTTTGCAAAAGTAAGAAGTCGGTTCCAGCACTATAAGGGTTAAAGGTGCTCGTTCATACACGCAAGATAATTTGCAAGTTAAAGTAAAAATCGTGTTGAATCAATGCAGTTTTTGTGTTGCGGTGTAGTATTAAAGGGAAAATAGCAACTGTACACAAAATTGATTCAAAATAAGTCGATATATTCAAGTGTTCACAGACGATATCTGACGGTAATCAAAACCATTGCAACATGTTTGGATTTGAATTTATATCTATTCATTGTTTACAGGCACTTAATCCTTAATTACAAACTTAATTTACCTCCAATGGCTAATCTTCTGTACGCATCAAACAACAGTACAGCAGCTGCTGCTGTACAGTTTCAAACTAATTAAGTTTTGATTTCCAAATTTCCTCACATCTGTGAGCAAGCAGCTTTAAACGCATGGAATGGCTTTCTATAGCCTTGATCCAGATGCATTCGAATGAAAAATGATTTATTGGAGATGACATGGTATAGCATGGCTAAAAGTTCATAGGATGGAACGTCCTTCTTCATTGTAAATTTCTCTATCAAGCTTCTTCATACTGCCTCTTTGCAGTGGAGGTCATAAGGGACCCACTTGGTAAAAGGAGAAAGTTTGTTTGTTTGATTTGATTTACATCAATTGTGAAGGAAGCTTGATTTAACCTACTCAAAGTCACTCTAGATGACTGCTCCCTGGATACTTCACAAGTACTTGCGCCGGGGTTTGTGGGTTAGTTCTCGCAAATTTCACCTTGTATAAAGGTGACTCGAACCCGGGACCCTTGGTACAAAAGGCCAATGCTCTAACAATTAATCTTATCAAGATTTCTTTTGAGTACCCACAACATATATTTTATAGAAATTGTTGTTTCAATTGAAAAAAAAAAGAATTCTTCATTTTGACGTGAGCTTGTAAAAACTGTACGTCCACTCATGCACCATATGAAACATATTAAAGTCAGCTGCTAATGATGCACTTGCATCCAATGGTGCGCCTGGTTTAAAAGATATTGTTAATTGGTTTGTACCTTTGGCATTTCCACTGGCTAAAGCTGTGTATTGATTTTGGATTTAAGTTTCCCCCCTCCGAGAGTTGCTGGTGATAGCTTGGAAGGGCCATTAGTTTAGGTAACTGACAGGCCCCAGGTTTTATCGCAATGACCTTGACCTTTTCTGTCTCCATGGTGATGTAAGTGTTGAAAACATCTGATCTGTTCACACCTTAACTGATTACCAAACAATAACAGCAGTTTACCGCTTTGTTGCAGACGGCTTTGGAAAACAATTTGGGAAAAGGAGTAATTGCTTGAGACGAGCAATTTTTCCTGTTCCCACAATGTTTTGTACCCTACCAGAAGATTATTTACGAATTCCATCAAATTTTGAAATGTGTCTGCAAACTCTTTGAATTTCGGACATTCAAATATTTGGCGTTTGGTAAAGGGTTAAGACATAGGAAATATCTGTGATATGCGATTGCTTCTTTTGCCACAATTGGTCATGTACACTAATTTTAATGCTCATATAGTAAAAAAAATATTAGAAGCTTCCAAAAATAGAAAAATACTTGTTTTCAGCAACTTTTCCTTTTTTCACAGCAGTTTTTGCATGTTTTATCAAAAAATTCATTTAGTGCTTCAACCCATTTTCATAGTATTTGGTGTGATTTTTGATGGGTTTATAGAATCATATATTGTTAAATGCAATTTATATGCACGCATTATCAAAATATTGCCAACTATAGATGATATTACGTATTCAATTTAGATTTTTGTGCTTAGGTGATGTTTAAACTTTAAGTGTAGAAAATTTGAAAGAAACATATGGAATAGATCAAACATTAAGAATTTTTTTTATTTATTTGGTGCCATTTTAGGAAAATTGTATTCAAGTTTATTAGGCACTAAGAGTCCTGTTTGTCAAGAAATTTGGCACCAAAAGTGTTAAAAGAAACTTTTGGATTTTTTTGGGACAATAGTCCCTTCAAAATCTAATTAACACAATCAATTTATTTGAATTGATCTTGAAAATACCATATGCATGTGGAATATGTTTAGGCACCAATTGTAAATGGTAATTCTAAAAGACTTCCCATCTTTAACATGCAATTAGGTAATTAAATGATGCAGTTGTTTTGTTTCTGTTTTGTTTGTGGGATTTAAAAAACATGACTTGCTCAAGATAGTTCATCACAACAGTCTTGTATTAACTAATAGCATTTTGAAAGTTTTTTTTATACTGATAAATTTTCTTACTGTCCCTTCCATTTGATAAAATTAAAGGTTTAATAATGGATTAACCCACTACCCCATGTGGCAATTTATGACTGTCCAAAATTCAAAGTAGGTAATAGCAGACCACAAATAAAAACTCAAATATTTTGAGATGATGTATAGAAACCATTGCTGCATATTTATAAAAAAAAATCATTAGAGGCAGTTTGTCCTTTTGTCACGGTACTATTTAAAGAAAGATGCTACAGATGCTTTGAAAAACAGGAATTATAGACTAAGAAGAAAACCCCACAGACACCTGTTCTCGGGGGAGTGTCCTTTGGCAAGTCACTTCAGAGTCCTAGCCTAGTGAATCCAGGAAGTCCAGGAAAGCCATTACATAACTAAAATATTGTTGATATGGCGCTAAACACATTCAAACAGACAAACTAAGCAGAAAACCACAACGGGAAAAGTTGAGTTATTTCCGTAGAGTATTCATAGAACTATGTGAATATGATTCTGGCTTGAGTATGATTCTACTGAGTAGTGATGGGGCCTCAGTGGTCTAGTGGTTAGAGTACAGAACTTGAAATAATATGGACCCTCTCCCGTGTGGGTTCAAATCCTGAGAGGAATATGGATTTTCATGAGAGGCAGTCTCCCGACTGACTTACGGAATGCTGATGGTTCTACCCGCCTTAACCAGCCCTTATGGGCAGTTGAGTGTGGGGTCTTCCTCCATCATTAAGAGTCGGGCATGGCTACATAACTGAAAAAATGTTGATGTGATGTAACACTCATATAAAAAAAAAATGAATAGTGACAATAAGAGGTTTAGAAAATGAATAACAAGGAAAAAACAAGAAAGACTCTTCACAATATAATCTCCGAGCCTGTGGATTTATTGCTCCTGATTCGCCTTTATGAGTATTAAATCATAAGAAAGAGACTATCAGGAATTCGAAAATGAAATATCAATGGGATGATATTATTATCCTTATAGATCCTAGTTTTGGAGCCGAGATATGATGCCACCATAACCCATTACCAAACAATAACACCATTTTACCACTTTGTTGCAGACGACTCTGGAAAACATTGTGGGAAAAGGAGAAATTGCTCATTATGAGTAATTTCTCCTTTTACCACAATGTTTTCTGCCCTATCAGAAGTTTATTTTTCAAGTTCATCACATTTTGAAATGATTCCTTCAAACTCTTTCAATTTGGGACAGTAGAAAATTTGGCGTTTGGTAAAGGGTTAATGTGAGGATGGTTGGTTTGGGTTTATTCTGGCTCAGTATGTTGTATGTCCAACATGGTATGCATGTGACCAGAGTTTAAAACATCTGAATGTAACATAATTCTCTGCAAGGTCAAATTTAGCCAATCCCAAAGTTATGATTCAAGGTCAAATAAAGCAATCCTAACTTCTCTTTTATTTGCCGGCTGGCCTAGATCTAACTTGTTTGCAAAAGCATGGTTCAGTTCCAGCACTATAAGGGATAACTTCAATCAAACTACAAAAATTATATGCTTGTATCGGCAAAGACGTAGACTTGAGGCAGTTGCCGAGTAGAACAACAAAAGCTGCATGATGGACGTTTAATTTTCTTTTTGCCCCCTGCACCCTAAGGGTGGTGCGTTAAATGTGTTTAATTTCGCTGGGCGGTTTGACAACAGACATTCATCAGCTGCCTATAAACAATGCACTAATTATAATTAGTCTGTGGGGCAAGCCTGCAGAAAACAGATTGAAAATAGATGCTGATGTGATGGATTTCGTTCCGCAAATGCTCTTGGAGCCCTCAGAATAAGCTCCAGGAAGTGCTTTATTAGATTTGGTAAACGGATTAGTTCATTATTCAATTATTTGAATATGTCTGAACCAGACGGGGTGCACCATACAATAGTGATAAAAGGATATATTACTTGAGATGATTAAACTCTCTTTTTGTTACAATGTTTTAATTTAATTTCTTGAAGCAGATTGATGATTAAACTCTTCTTTTGTCACAGTGTTTCTAAAGATGTCTTGAAGCAGATATTTTTCTTTTGGAAGGGGGGGGGTCCAAATTTTAATAATTTTTGTCTTCTGCTACTTTTAGTTTTGACCATTCTCAAAATTCAACATGATGGAATGACTTGAACCATTTTGCTTTCATGTAAAGTCTGTATACTTTAATGAAAGCAATTCCTCTTTTTCTTTCTCTTTTTGTCACAATGGTTTCTAACATTTTGCTGATCCAAGCGTGTTGAAATGCATACATATATACCACATGAGAGGTTGGGGATATGTATCTCCAGAAGCAAATTTTCCTTTGCATATAAATTATCACCTTGGGACTTGTTTCTGTGGATTTCTTCCATTACCCATTTACTTTGGGTAATGGATTCATCAAGAAATCATCTGCAGATGAAAAAACCCTAATCATGAAAAATTATGCTTTTAGCATGAAATCGAGATATCAGTGTTAATATCATGGGTTCAGTGCAATACTATAGTAAGTGCTTCATGTTTATGAAGCACCAGTGCAATACTATAGTAAGTGCTTCATGTTTATGAAGCACTTACTATAGTCTTGCACTGAACACTCGTTATGTTATACAAGAGAATTGTCAGTATGCTTTCCATACTTATTTATAGATGGATGGATTTATTTGGTAAAATGATATAACATTACATGTCGGCAACATAGCAATATAAATATTAAAGTGTGTATAAAGAATGCAATGAAGTCAATAAACCGCAAAAGCATGTAAAATACCAAAACACACAAAAAGGGAAAAGGGATTTTCCCCTCCCTTCCATTGTGGCCTTTCTTAATGATGGCAGTTTTCAGAGGATAAAGTCATTTTACATTCTAAAACTTATATATTAAATGAATTGGTACTGGTTAAGTTCATGAGAGGAAGTCTCCCGACTGACTTACGGTATGCCGATGGTTCTACCCGCCTTGATGTAATGTAAAACCCATACAAAAATAACTGTTATAGTATCCAGAAAGCAGACATTGGGAATGAATTTGATAAGCTTCAAGCTTTTGTCACAATAAATGTAAGATAAATAAGTTTAAACTTATACCCTCTGAACCCTATATTGGACATCGAGAATGGGTTTGTAAAGCTTCAAGCTTTTGTCTCAATCAATGGAAAATAAATAATTTTTAACTTAAACCATCTGAATCCTATATTGTTGGTACTCGTTAGAACCGTCTCAAAGAGACATTTCTATTGAGTACCCACTAACGATGCTTTTTACGATGGTTTTTGAAATACCACATTTAAGCGATCTAATACGCCCCCTTATCTAGACAACAGATTACCATATTTACACTCAGATCAATCGATACTGTTTCTTCCGTAATGCCTTTATAAGTGCTTAACCCTTTCCCAAACAATGACGACATTTAACCTCTTTGTTGCAGACAACTTTTGAAAACATTGTGGGAGAAGGAGAAATTGCTCGTCACAAGCAATTTCTCCTTTGCCCACAAGGTTTTCTGCTCTATCTAAAGAATGTTTTTCAATTTCATCACATTTTGAAATGTCGTCTGCAAACTCTTTCAATTTGGGACAGTCGAAAATTTGTTGTTTGGGAAAGGGTTAAACCAGATAACAGTAAAAAGGAATTAATAGAATGTGAAAATCAATTGAGGCTAGCAAGGGCTAGCAATTTTCTGCTCTTTCCACAATTCTTTTTTAAATCCTTAATTCTTTATGACTAGCAAGGCCATGAAAGCTCAGGTGTTTATATGTCTCCAAGGTTTACGAAATTTACTTCAGCAATTCTTGGCTGACCTTGATTAATTGTTTACAACAAATAAAAACATATTGTTTGTGCTCTTTTAAACACATTATATGAACATGTTACTGTAACAGCTACTCTCTAAAGGAGAATTAAGCGTATTTCTATGATTTACGTCAACTATTCTAGAACTTTCACTGTTTTACTGTAACTGAGTGCAAGACTTTTTAGTATTACTTTAAATGTCAACTGGGTGTATTTTATGATGGATCCTATTTTGTGAGATTGAAATAGACATTTCTTTTTACAAATGTGTTTCTAAGGAAATTTTATTGATTTTAACATATTTAATCCCATTGTTGAAACATAACTTCAGACTTTGTGAATAAAAGAACTTTCTTGTTTAGGCAATACTGTCTATGGAAGTAGTTCAACTATATTGGTTGTTTTAAATTAAGTAAAAAAAAAGATCTTACAAGTAGAGAAAAAATTCTTATAAAAGCAAGTAAAGGAGAATTTGCGCATTATGAATTCATATAACTTTTTGTCGCAATTGTTTAAGTGACCTTTGCAAGTGGGTGTGTCAGAAAGCATATTTAGTCTCTTGTTAATATTTGAGCTTAGTGTTTCAAATAAGTCGCCCATACTGAAGAAAGTTAAACAGATTTCGTTTTTGTAAAGTCATTTCTATTACCCTTTTTTCTTCTTTCCAACAGGTATTGATCAAATCAGCTTGAAAGAAAGAATCAGTTGACCTTAGCAACTGTTACCGTGGTAACAACTGTAACCGTGGAGCCCTCTCAGACTGTAGACTGTAAGAAAACTGGGATTCCTCAGGGCTTGGCATTGATCTGCAGATTGATTCAGATGGTTGTTATGGAAACAGGATATGTATACCCATCTACTGGTTCCCAGAATGGCATCGCGAGTGGGACACCAGATTTACTGGAAAGCGGCCATCCGAAATTTAACATTGAACCTGAACGAAGGTCGCAAGAGTCGTTTGCAGAGTTTGTTGCAAAAAGTAATCCGGGTAAAACTGCGCCTGTTTCACGAAGAGCGGGCAGACATTACTCGAAGCGTATGAGAAGACGTTTAGTGTATAAAAATGGAGAGGTGAACATTACGCAGGCAAATATAAGAAAGAGGAGGAGACGGTATCTAGCAGACATCTTTACGACTCTAGTTGATATCCAATGGCGCTATAATTTGTTGGTCTTTGCACTCGCATTCACATTTAGTTGGTTAATTTTTGCTTTGTTTTGGTGGCTGATTAGTTTCTCACATGGAGATTTCGATGAGGAGAATATTGCAAACCCAAAATGGATCCCATGTGTAAAGGAAGTGAAAACATTCACGTCGGCCATTTTGTTTTCCATAGAAACCCAGCATACTATAGGATATGGTGTCCGTTTTACGACGGAACAGTGTACAGAAGCAATTGTTTTAATGATGGTACAGTCATGTTTCGGGGTCATATGTCAAGCCATGATGACAGGTATAGTGTTCGCTAAACTATCGCGGCCAAAAAAGCGCGCGGAAACCCTCATGTTTACGAAGAATGCGTGTATATGTAAGCAGGACGGTGAAATGTGTCTGTTATTCAGGGTGGGGGATATGCGCAAGTCTCACATAGTGGAGGCCCATATACGCGGGGTCGTGATTAAGAAGAAGATTACGAAGGAAGGCGAAGTTCTGCCTCTTTATCAGTTTGATGTTGATCTCGGCTACGGGGACGGCCTGGATCGTCTGTTCCTTGTATGGCCTGTGATTATCGTGCACAAAATAAACGAAGATTCCCCGTTCTGGGACATGTCACCAGAGGACCTCCATAAAGAACAATTCGAATTCATCGTCATTCTCGAAGGAATCGTCGAGTCAACTGGCATGACCACTCAAGCAAGGAGCTCTTACCTCCCGGGAGAGATTCTGTGGGGTCACAGGTTCGAGCGACTGGTAACATTTCAAAAGGAGAACGGGCAGTATCAGATCGATTACTCTCGATTTAACAACACCATTCCAGTGGACACGCCTCCGTGTAGTGCGAAGGAGCTCATGGAAATGGGCGGGAATATTCCGGACATAGACTCGGATAATGAGGACGATTTACCCGGAGGTGGGGAAAAGGGATATGTTAATCCGTACATGTGTAAACGGAACAATGTCGCGCAGACCGAGTTTGAGTATGACAATGATTTCGACTCGACGGATAATAGTTCTCTCCCTAACAATGAAGATTCAGAGACACTGCTGTGACAGTTATCGAGTAAGTATGATTTCAAATTTTTTAGAATTTTCAAAAGGTTGCGCTTTCAACCAGACAAGCAATACTCTAACTTGCTAAAGGACTATAAACTAATGATCTGTCATGTCCAAAATCGACTATGATGATGATAGCAATGATGATGATGATGGTGATGAAGATGATGCAGATGATGGTGAAGATGATGATGTTTAAATAATCTAGATAAAAGGGCTTACTTATAATGTTTTTTTGTGCATTGCTTTTAAAAAAGATTATACTAATAAAATGTACTTTATATTTGATACTTGTTAAGATTGTCTTTTCCAGCTAATTCTACCAAGTATCCACAATGTAGAGTAATAAAGAAAAACGCATGGCACATACGCTTCTTAAGGGAACTTATGTCTGACAACATTCTGAGGGCTTGAACTTCTTAAATCTAATAGGGGCCTATAAAACGCATCCTCTCAGTCAAAATATATTTAAAGTCATGAAGTTTTCCAGAAGCTTTAAGTTTACACTTACTTTTATTTCCAAAATTAACAATTGTGGCCATCGTTCTTCTCAGAAACCAACATGCATTAGAAGTATTAAATATAAAGAGAAAAAGCACAGCTTTCCCCTCACATTTATACATTTCATATATTTTAATGTATCTGTAAAAGATTACAATCATTTGAATATCAATAAAACCATAAACTATAAGATACCTTTAAATTAAACAACCTATATAGTTATAAAAATCCTGAAGTATAAGAAGATTAAAGAGGAAATAGAACATTTTTTAAAGTTACTATTGTAACAAAAGAAATAATTGCTAAATGTCTCCTACTGAAGATGCATTAGAAGAAAACCTGGTGTTGATGCATTAAAACAAATACGTAAATACAAAACAAGACTGTTAAAGGATTTCATAAACAAAATTTCAAAGGTTGAATGCAAGACTACAGTAAGCATTTCACATATCAAGGGTTCGACGCAAGACTATTGTAAGTGCTTCATAAACATGATGCACTTACTATAGTCTTGCATTGAACCCTCGATATGTGAGGGGCTCACTATATATATAATTTTGCATAGAACGATTGATGTATTGTTCATTCCAAGTAATGGCAAATTCTCCCATAAAGTCAAACAACGTCTGCAGATCAAGAAGTGGGAAGATTCTATAGAGACGTTCTGCCAGTTCCTGGTTCCCCCACCCACATAGCAATATCCGTCTGCAACCCTTTCATTCATTTTCTGTCAGGAACTATTTGTTGCAGACGACATTAAAATCATTCATTAAAATATTTTATCAAAGTTGCATTAGATGTCAAGAAATTACTGTATTATTCTACAGTTAAATTTGAATTCTATACAAAAGTAGAATTTGCAGATAATGATTTGATTCACATTTTGTGCCATCATTTTTAAATGTCTTCTGCAGCCAATGGCTTTATTGGCTTATATGGCTTTTGCATAAGGGTTAGAGTTAACAGCTTCCAAGAAATTTTCTGAAAATCAATTGACATATTGACATGAATCCCTTTAAGAAACAGCTATTAATGTGCAATTTCAATGTTACAACACTGAATCAAATGTGAAGGACATTGGGTGACAGTGGTGAAGAGTTAGAGCGTCGGTCTCAAGTACCAAGGGTCCCAAGTTCAATCCCCGTTAGGCGAGGTGAAAATTGCCGGGACTAGCCCTCAAATGGGTGCAAGTACTGGTTTAGTATCCAGAAAGAATCATCGAGAGTGAGTTTGATAAGCTTCAAGCTTCTGTCATAATCAATAAGTTTAAACTAAAGCATAATTTAGTTGAAACTTAATATGAAGGATTTGCTTGTGATTGTTTGCATTGATTTAAACAGTTTTCTGAATACAGCCACAAAACTTGTTGGCTACCAATGATTTAGATTATCAGCTGGGATATCAGTGTTTTATCATGCTTAAATCTGAAAATTTGTCTGTAAAATTTTTTTGTTGGCACTTATTAACAAGAATGGTTTGGTTGTGATTATTCTGATGAGTTCCAACAATATAGGGTTTGGAGATGGAACTAAGAATTTTGCAAAGGAAGAAGGTATTTTTTCTAAGCCCATTTGGCTTCAAAAGGAAGTAAAATGCCATTTCTGTTTATGACAGATTAAAGTGGTTTATGAAATAAAAAAAAAAATTCAAGAAAAGATTTTAACACTTTACCACCTAATGCCACAATTTTGCATCTTGCAGCAGACGACCTTCAAAAAAGCATTGTGGCAAAAGGAGAAATTGCAAGTCAAAAGCAGTTTCTCCTTTTGCCACAATGCACTTTCAATCTATTCACATATCGCAACACCAGAACTGAAAGGTTTTTCACATATTTACTACGCTTCTCTGAAGACGTCTGAATGAACACTTTTGTAAAACTCCTGAATAAAAGTAAGACGTTCATGAATACCCACAGTCTAGAATGGTGAGGAATATAAAAAATATTCAGGAAGGTAAAATCTAGACATTTGGGTCTTTAAAGGCACAAAAGCCTCTTAACCCTTATAGTGCTGGAACAAACCCCATGCTAATGCAAACATGTTAAATTCAGGCCAGCCACCAAGTAAATTGGCAGCTGGCCTGTGATCTAACCTGTTTGCCACTCTATGTATCTTTCCTCAACAAAATTAAGCAGATATTTAAGATTTTGGAAAGCAGACGACACAAAAATCTACCTTAAGAAAACTACCCAGCATTCTAAGAGATAAGTCTGGAAAAGGTTTTAGAGCCATGGACGAACAGTTTTGTAAAACATCTCTAGGAAAGCAATTACAGACTATTCATGATAGCGTCTGATGGTTTGTCTTCAGTTATTTCTATCGCACACGCTATCCTGGTTTCTCCCATTTCTGACTGAGCATTCACGTTTCATTAGACGACTTATAGAACGATGGATATCTATTGCTAAATAAGGATAGTATCCCTCACATACAAATTGATGGATAGATTCATGGGGAAAATTGTGCTGCTTTTAACCCTTTCCCAAACAACAAATTTTCGACTGTCCCAAATTGAAAGAGTTTGCAGACAACATTTCAAAATGTGATGAAGTGGGAAAATAATCTTCTGATAGAGCAGAAAACCTTGTGGGAAAAGCAGAAATTGCTTGTGACAAGCAAATTTCTCCTTTTCCCTCAATGTTTTCTAAAGTGGTCATCAACAAAGTGGTCAAATGTCGTTATTGTTTGGGATAGGGTTAACTCCTATAGGGCTTGAATCGAATTCATGCTTATGCAAACAGGTTTGATCCAGGCCAGCCTCCAAGTAAATTGGTGGCTGGCCTGTGATCAAACCTGTTTGCTACTCTGGGTATCTTTCCTCAACAAAATTAAGCAGATATTTAAGGTTTTGGAAAGCAGACGACACAAATCTATTATAGAAAACTACCCAGCATTCTAAGGGTTAAGGTTAACATGGAAAACGTTAGTGTGATATCACCTAAAAATACTGGCAGAGTGGCCAGGATTATGTTGTACCTTGAATATATTTGACTAATTCAGTTTGAGGTTAAACTCCATGCCAACAGCTTTCTTGAAATCAACCTGTATTTTGTTACAGCTCTGAAGTTGAGTTTTTGAACCTTGACCAATCAGAATATTGATTCATTGACTAAAGGAAACATTGACCAATCACAATGTAGATTCCTAGGCTAAAGCAAACATTGACCAATTAGAATGCTGGTTTATAGACCAAAGCAAACATTGACCAATCACAATGCAGATTCATAGACCAAAGCAAACATTGACCAATCACAATGCAGGTTTATAGCCCAAAGCAAACATTGACTTATCACAATGCAGATTAGTAGACCGAAGTAAACATTGACTTATCAAAATGCAGATTAGTAGACCGAAGTAAACAAACGATTACAAAATGTTTTGGCTCTATGTTAAACTCATCTTTATATATTTTCCAAGCTAATAGCTCAAATTAGCCTAGAATTTAACCCTGAACCAAACACCAAATTTTCGACTGTCCCAAATTGAAAGAATTTGCAGACAACATTACAAAATGTCATGAAATTGAAAAAAGAATCGTCTGATAGGACAGAAAACATTGTGGGAAAAGGAGAAATTGCTTGATAAGAGCAATTTCTCATTTTCCCACAATGTTTTCCAGAGTTGTCTGCAACAGACTAGTCAAATATCGTTATTGTTTGGTAATGGGTTAATAGTTTGATTTGTGAAAATGATATTTGAAATGAGTTGATAAAGATGCACATTTTTACATTTCTGTTTGTCTAATGAAGCTCCTAAATTTTGCTGCAGCGGTGATTTTCTTATCATTCTCCAGTTATAACATATGTTTAAATACTGAACAAATAAACAATGCATTTAATTGATTTATCTCATGTGGGAATTTATGACAGGGCCAAAATGGGACCAATAGCAGACAACAACTAGATTGCTAGAAAGAAATGCAGTTTCATTAATTATATTGGGTAGTACATGAAGTGTGTTAAATTGCTTTACAATTTAATAATTTGTTTAACCCTTTACCAAACGCCAAAATTTCGACTGTCCCAAATTGAAAGAGTTTGCAGACAACATTTCAAAATGTGATAAAATTAGAAAATAATCTTCTGATAGGGTGGAACTCATTGAGGGAAATGGAAAAATTGCTTGTTTCAATAAAACATACATATTAATTTACCGGTACTGTGTGCGGTCTCTAAAAACTTAAGTGCCAATTAATTTAGTTTCCTATGACTTTTTTCCGGAGCATATCATACAAAATTACAGCTGTTGTACAGTTCAAAAAAATGATATATAACTTCAAAATTTCCTAACATCTGTGAACAAGCACCTTTAAAGTATTTCATCCCATGTTTATAATTTTGTGTGACTGGTTCAAAATGGAAGCAATAGCATATGACCATAAAGGAATAAAAAATAAAGTTTCTTTAGCACATACAGTAGAGACCATTGTGAGATAATAATACATCGATCATTATGAGCAATTTATCCTTTTGTCATAGTGGTTTCCTATCTTCTTCCTAGAAATATTATCCAAAAACCACACAAAAGGTTTTCATCGTTTGCTGCTTCAATGGCAAGTTTCCCTTATAATTGCGATAATAGGTTTTTAAATAATAGAAATAAACATTGCGTTCAATTAGGCTTGATTTGTTATCCACAATCAAATTGCAGTAAAAACTGAGTGAAAACTGTGTTTTGCAGCTGTAGGTTCTATACAAACAATGCTGGAGGTGCATCCAGGAAACTTTTGTCCATTAATGTATAAAATTGCCAGACTTTCTTTGTAATTAACCAAATCACAGAATGCAGATGGCTTTCTAAGTACTTTCTCGGAAATTTTCGTATTGAAGAAATCTGCAATAGACAGCTTTTTAAAGCATCAATAACTATGTAAATTGCAAAACTGAATTGCGAAAATGCAAAAATTAAAAATTGATTTTAAAGTTGATGCAACTTCAAGTGAAAAGACATTGGTTTATAATGAGCAATTCTTTGTTACCATGGTTTCCATAGTGATATATTCTAAATCTGTAAAATATTGTCAGGTTCATAGACAGGGGGGACCAAACCAAACTTTGAGTTCAGCAAACGATAATTGGTTGCTTTATAAATGTACCTCAATGTGCAAAAGTATGAGAATTTAATTGAACTATTCTGTTTTGAAACTGTGATGAAATTTAGACATAATCTTCTGATAGAGCAGAAAACATTGTGGGAAAAGGAGAAATTGCTCTTTAAGAGCAATTTCTCCTTTTCCCACAATGTTTTCCAGATTCGTCTGCAACAAACTGGACAAATGTCGTTATTATTTGGTAATGGGTTAAACAGTTAAGATTCTCAATCTGTAACATAGTCCCTTTAAAGAACAAAAATATTTCTGGCATGCAATTGCAGTACACCTCAGGTTGAGTCGTACCAGATATCATTAGAAAAAAATCCTCACATCTTTTATAATTGCCATGATTCTGATAGAACTTGACAGCATTACAACAAAATATCAGAGACTAATTAAACTTCATGGCGTGATAATGGATGCCACAGATGCTTAGTCTCGCTTTTAACCCTTTACCAAGCAATAACGATATTTGAAAAATTTGTTGCAGACGACTCTGGAACTGGAAAACTTTGTGGGAAAAGGAGAAATTGCTCTTAACGTTCTCTGCCCTATCAGAAGATTATTTTTCAATTTCATCGCATTTTGAAATGTCGTTTGCAAGCTTTTCTAATTTGGGACAGTCGAAAATTTGGCGTTTGGTAAAGGGTTAATTATTTTTCCACAATAAGCAGACGTGTGGTAGAGTTCAAATTGGAAGCAGCAGCAGTTTACATTGCAAAAAAAGGTGTGGATAATTGAATTTTCTTTATGGTATTGGACAGAAACCATGGTGACAAAAGGAGAGAGTGCTGGTGGCAAAAAAATTGTTTCCTTTTGTCCCAATTATTGCATGAGCTTTCAGCTCTGAGTTCATTAAAGGGAGACCGTTTGAACGATTTGTTTTTGGAATTGTATCACTTTGACAATGTATCACTTTGACAATATTTGAACGGAACCATAGTGATAGAAGGAGGCATTTCTCATGATGAGCAACTTCTCCTTTTGTCACAATGAGATAATTGCAAGCCATATGCTAATAAAGGGGTTAATCAAATTACATGTAAATTATCTGCTTTTCTTTGCATTTGGCTTAATGTCCTAAGGGTACACTCTGCAGCAGACAATTTGAGATCGTCACTTTTGACAAGTAGGTCTAAATGGGGATGTTGTACATCTAGTTAGCAGAGGTCCAGAGAACATCAACATGGCTTCTCTCTGCATTGGCTCAAATCCCGGGTGACGGCATTTTGGATTTCCATGAGAGAATCTCTTGACTGTATTACAGAATGCCGATGGTTCTTCCGACTTGACCAGCCCTTATGAGCAGTTGTGTTTTGAGGTTTTCCTCCAACATCGTAAGCCATGCATCACAACATAACTGAAATAATGTTGATGCGATATAAAACCCATGGGAATAACAAATAAGATAACTAAGCTGTGAATTTTTAGAAGGTAAACTCATTATTGTTCTCGCAAGGTAGAATACCCAGGAATTATCCAACAAACTGTCATTGCAATATAACTGATAAATTATTGAAAAAAGTGTTAAACCCAAAAATAATGTAAAATACCAAAAAATATTTCATGATCTTATTCTTGTTTGTTCCAACATTTCTTGTCTTCAAAATAAAAATGAGATTAAGGGCTAGCTGTTACGTTCCTCAATCACAGCTTGTTGATTAAGATGTGACAGTTCAATCAATAATAACGAGGTTAAAGCTGCTTGTTCACAGATGTGAGAAACCTTGGACATTAGAATAGAATTTCTTTAAAACAGCAGTCTGCTGTACTCTTGTATTAGATGCACTGCAGGGCAGTCATTGGAAAAAAAATTAATTGTAATAAAATAATGAGTCTTTATTCAATGGAGAAATATGTATGCAGATCCAAAAGCATTACATTGAGGGCAACAGTGGTGCAGAGGTAGAGCATCAGCCACTTGTACCGAGGGTTCCGGGTTCAATCCCAGTTAAGTGAGGTGGAATTTGCCTGGACTCCTCAAGTCAGCGGGAATACTGGTTAAGCATCCAGGAGCAAGGCATCAAGAATCTTGATTCAAGATTGAATTTGATTAGGTTCAAGCTTCCAGCACAATCAATATATAATAGATAAGTTTAAACTGAGAGCACTGCAATGGTTTTGAAATGTTTTGTCTAACATCTGTACCTATTGAGTTATATTGACACATTCTTAATCAATTTTGCATTTGGTAGCTATTTTTCATTAAATATTATACTGCATAACAAAAGATGTATTGTTTCAATTACATTTGATATTGACTTGCGAGTTGTATCATGTGTGAATAACCACCTTTAAGTATGAAGAAAGATTAAATAGAACAACTAAGAGTGTGTGCTATGACTTCCATGGTTTGACCTACTGTATTAAAAGTAGTTGTAAGAAGCCATTAACAAACCATACGAAGGCATTGATAACATTGAAAGGTTAAAGAAATGTCTTTACAAGAGAATCTTTGAAAGAACTTACTTGGAAATATCAGCTGGCACAAAAAGCAGCTAATCGTGAAGTTTTTAGAAACAGATTCGTTGTAACAAATGAATTTCTTGGTTATTTTCTCTGAAAGGATATTTTTCTTTTCCTTTTAAGAAGTCTTTGTCAGATGTTGATGTTCATGAAGTACAATATGGAGAGAAAAAGTTAGCTAAATATTTTTGTTACTAACGAGTGTAATGGCATTATATTGATTTTCCCCAGTCTTTGCAAAGATGACAGGATTTGCAATTATTGTGGACATTTAATACCCCCCCTGGTACAGAAGTTACTTTACCCCTTTTTTACCTTTAGCAGACGGCTTTATATTCTACTGCAGCAGACGTCATTCTGAAACATTATGACATCAGGAAAATTTGCTCATGATGAGCAAATTTTCCTGATGTCATAATGTTTAATTATGATTTGTTTTCGATTTTTTTGAGATGATTTTTATCATACTGATCAAGTTTTAATCTCGTCTTTAGAAATTTACTTTGAACAGAAGAAAGGCACCTGTATGTAATAAAGCCTTGTTTGTTGGTAGGTAAAATGGTTGTCTCTGAATAACTGCTGTTAATTATGTTTCTACTCCTGTTACAAATAAGAGCCATATTTACCTGGATTACATCTTAATTGCATTTCTTAAAGGTGCTTGTTCACAGCTGTTACAAAGTGGGAAATCAAAAATCAATTTCTTTACAACTGCACAACAGCTGTACTGTTATATGATGCAAACTAGAGAATAGTCGTTGGAAGCCCCCAAAAAATATCTTTTGATTCTTTAAGATGTATGTACAGCAAATTAGCATGTTTTTTAATTCAAAAGCGTAACATCACTTTTGAGATCTACAGCATATGAACTGTACATATACAGTGTATAGATAAATTGACGCTTCCTGATATAATTATGCATTCAATAGATACCTTTAATTGTATATATCAAACAACAATACCAAAACTGCATTGTTTCAACATTTTATTTTTGACTTTCATATATTCTCTTCACATGCACCTTTAACCTTTAAATGCCTGTCAATGTAAGTAGAACCATCAGCACTTTTCTCATGAGAATTCCAATAAATACATATTTACTATGCAATGAGGGACTTTGTGATTTGAAGCTCATTAATTACTTTAACACTTTCCCAAACAACAAATTTTCAACTGTCCCAAATTGAAAAGTTTGCAGACGACATTTTAAAAGTTGATGAAATTTAAAATAACTCTCTGATAAGGCAGAAAATATTGTGGGAAAAAGAGAAATTGCTCATTAAGAGCAATTTCTCCTTTTCCCACAATGTTTTCCAGATTCATCTTCAACAAAGTGGTAAACTGTCTTTGTTGTTTTGTAAAGGGTTAACCACTGAGACCTGAAGACCCTATTTTTGGAGAGGGATCAAATCGTCTAAATGAGGAATTGGAGACAGATGGTGTTCGACATGCCGTAGCAAACTCATTTGTTTTACTGGCTACCACATTCTCCATCTTATTGATCCATGGCCCCCTATATGCAAAGTTACGTCGTTACCAATCCAAATGGAAAGTATAATTATAATTAGATGAAAATGTTCGATTACATGTATTAAAGTTTAAAACTATTTATTTTACATAGATTGTGATGGAAGCTTGAAGCTTATTAAATTCACTTTTGATAACTGCTTCCTCGATACTTTACCACTGCTAGTGCTGATATGGGGGATAGTCCTGTCAATTTTCAACTCGCCTAACGGGGGATACAAACCCAAGACCCTTTGTACAAGAGCTGATGCTCTACCACTGCACCACTGTCGCCCACAATGTATTACAGTTAAATATCATATTCTCCTACTCAAATTTTGTGGGAAGCTTAGAACAATTAGTTTATCCAATTGATACAATATTTGCTGTTGTTGTTTCTGTAACTATTTTTGCATTTGCTGATTGGCTAATGCATTATCCTTATTATTTTTTTTTACTTAAACACATTCCAAAGGTTAAATGATAGACTATTGATGACCCTTTATCTTTATCAATAATTAAGGGCTTCATTCATGAAAATTAATGAAAATTAAATGGCCATTCATGAACAAAAAGCTGTTCTGAACTTGAACTTGTAATTCAGGTATGTGTTCATGAACATCAAGAACGGGTTCATGCATGTATTCATGTTCTTTATGTTCATGTACCTGTTCTTGAATGTCATGAAAAAAGTTCTGTGTTCATGGATGGCCATAAAATGTTCATGAACATTCATAAAGTTTATAGATAAGTTCTTGAATCTTTTGCAGGGGTACTACATCCTTTTTTTTAAAACCCTATATAGTTGTCTGATGTTGATTATGAATAAGATACAGTACTTTTTCTTAAGATTAAAGTTATTTTACGTTGATTGTGATGGAAGCTTGAAGCTTATTTAGTTCAATCTTGATGACAGCTTCCTGGATACTAAACAGGTGCTCGCACTGATTTGTGAGCTAGTCCCAGCATTTTCACCTTGTCACTAATGGGGATTAACAGAAGACCTTCGGTACAAGAGGCAGACGCTCTATCACTGCACACAATTAGATTCAATAAAAATGCTCAAAACTTTCTTAGCCATTTTCCTCACATGAGATTTTGTTCAAATTGAAAGCATCAGTAGATATCAAGATTTAAGTATGAATATAAGATTTCCTATTTTATGTTGAGTAAAAGCCATTGTAATAATGAGCAATTTTTCCTTTTGTCACAGTGCTGAGTGCTTTAAAGTGTATTTTTTATGCTTGTGTCTAAGAAATTCATTATAACGTGAGAAGTGGATGATGATTTTTTTTTTCATTTCAGATACAGAAGATTTCAGATGTGGATAATAATGCAGAGGTTCACCAAATTCCATTTTCAAGGGAGATTACTCCTTGAAACAAGTCTTAGACGTTGATGGAATATCATCTGCAAGGGAGATAAATATGTAGTGCCTAGTGTGTGATTGGATATAGAGTTATCACCCATTGACCTTCCAATAATGTGACAGACAATAGGCGTGTGTGAAAGTAACCAGGCATTTGGGTCTAGATTACAACATGCTTAAACATTACAATTATGTCAGGGGAAGATAATTCTGACGACTGAGCAGGAATGATGAGACAAAGATGCTTGTGCTGGCTGTGTGTGAGTGGTTTTTGGAGGGCAACAGTGAGAAGTTTACATGGGATATGTTTTGAAATGTCTTTTACAAAATCATGTAAAGATGCTTGTTCCCAGCAAAATGGATGTCTATTTTTAGATTTAGTTGAGATTCAAAAGTGATGCCTTAGATTTGAAATTGACATCATTTGAATTGCAATTACCAAGAAATGATGGCTCTCTTCAAAGCAATTAAGCTTTCAATAGCAATTTTTCTTTCCGTAGAATATGCCAGTACAGAAATTGTTATGTCTTAAGGCTTTTTCTCCCATTGAAACCTTGAATTTGTATAGAACAATATGAGGGTAAGGGTTACTTGAGACAGTCATGAGGGAAGTTAGAGAAAAGTAAGTTGGCCCTGCTAGTTTTATTTTGTAATTTTGCAATATGGTGATCAAATGTTTCTTACAAATGGAACTGTCAAATCAACTTAGGGTCTATTTGCAACCAATGTATGTCATTGATGTAATTTATATGCTGTGAAATGAAATCTTTCATTTCTTCTCTTAAGGTAGAATACTCATAAACGCCATTTTGAAGCTCATTCTTTTGTCAGAATACTTTGTTTATTCTTGGTAAACATTGGTCTGAATGGAAACTATTTGGTGTAAAATGATTGGTTCCGGCCATGACTAATGTATACGGAGAACACCTTAAGTAATACAACTGAGGAACGAAATTCAAAATTGCAGATTATGGGTATTCTACCTTAATACAGTTGCTTTGATTTCTTGTGCAGCAAACTTAAGTTGAAATGATTGTTACAAAAGAAGGAATTTTATTGTCATGAGCAAATTATCATTGAACTGCAATATATTTGATGATTGAAAATCTATAACATAACTTTGTTCAATCTTTTTTCATAATTAAATTTTGATATCAAAGTTTGTCTGATATAGATTATTAAAATTAGGCAATGGGGCAATTTCATTTTTAATCATATAGGTGAATGAGATCCTTTTAAATGAGTTTCTGATTGTTTGTAAAATAAATGGTTTGGATTATTTGACATGATACGATTGAGAAGAATATTGGGTTAGACTACGTTTTGGCATTTGATCCAAGGGAGATAATGTCATCCGACCCAGTATTGAATATGGACAGAGTTATCTACTAGTGTGCTTATTTTTTGTGCAGTTTGGTAGAGATGTAGGGACAGTTTTTATCCAAACCCATCTCATACATTTTCCGCTTTTCAATTGTCAAAGCAGTTATTTATCAGATCTGGAATTTTGAGTTTGATGTAGAAGATGTAGACAACACAGTCAGAAAAAGAAATTTATTGTTTTGTCACAATGGTTTCTACCCATTTTGATGAAATAGCTTGGGTTTTTTTTTGTGCTTCTTTTTTATATCTGTGCTTGTTTTTAATTTGGACCGGTCACAATTAAGGGAAATAAGTGTTTTTCCACTGGTGTTCTTTTTATACAGTATATCATAAGTTACATTGTGTTATGTTTTTGTGTGGACTTTTTTTTTTATAGATGACCTTTATAATGATCGATGTCTTTATTTTCCAAGGAAATTGTCTCTTGGTCACAATAATATTCCAAGGAAAATGTCAACAAATTGATTGTTTGTCACTGTGAGTCTTTTTGTGTACAACAGAAAATGTTTGGAAAGGACATCATTACCTATTCATATTTACATCTACAGATGCGATTTTGGATTAAATTATAAAGGAAGTGGCCGTTTTTGTCAAATTGCTAGACTACTGAACATGAAACTATTAGGCATGTCAATGTCATGAATTGAGTTTCTTCATGAATTCAACTGTGATTGAATTATGATTTTTTAGGATTTTCATGAAAGGTAGTCAACCTGTTGATGACTTAAAGGTGTTTATCACAGAAAATTTTAAAAGTCAAAATAAAAGTTGAAACATTACAGTTTTTGCATCGTTTGATATACAATTGAAAGTAGCTATTGAAGGCATAATTGATTTAGGAAGTGTCAATTTATCTATGTATGTACAGTGTGCATATGGTAGATTTCAAAAGCAATGTCACACTTTTGGATTAAATTGCTTGTTAATTCACTGTATAAACACTTTGAAGAATTAAAGAGTATCTAATTCAGCCTCAAATGACTATTCTTCAATGCATATCATATAACAAATAGTCAGTTGTTGTAAAGTTTTGCAGAAAATAGTATCTTACTTTCTAATTTCCTCACATCTGTGAACAAGCACTTTAAAAAGTAAGTCTAAATGACTTACTGATGATCAATCTGAACACATCGGGTTTATCCAATAGAAAACACTCACGGAAATACCCGAGTAGTTCCGATTGACTGATGATTTGTTATGCTTAGCACTGCCCGTATGCATTGTTAACCCATCTTACCAGATTGTTGCAAGATGACGCTTGAAAATATTGTGGGAAAAGGGAAATTGCTCTCAGCAAGCAATTTCTCATTTTCCCACAATGTTTCCTGCCTACCAGCAAATTACTTTTCAATTCCATCACATTTTGAAATGTCGTCTGCAAACTCTTTCAATTTTGTACGGTCAAGAATTTGGCGTTTGGTAAAGAGTTAAGATATATGTATTTGCACACAATGAGATGAGTCCCCTTTTTGTCACAATGTTTTCAGTTTTAGTATTTTCATTCAATAAAAGAAACCATATCAAGTTGTGTGTATGTGTGATCGAGTTTGTACATGTTAAAGGGGTCAGGGTAGTTTAAGCGGCTTGATTTGTGTGGACATGTCCATTGATATTGTATTATACATGACGATCGTATTTTTTCATCCAAACACACATTTTGTTACTTCATTCAACTATGGTGCATAAATTATATCATTAAATATAAATGTTTTATACTTTGTGTATATTCTTTTGTATTTGCCCAGTCTCTTTGTCGGCTTCTTATAGCTTAGCGAAAGCCCCCTTTTTCACAATGCTTTTAACACATTACCAAGTAGTAACGACATTGATCAATTAGTGGCAGACGACTCTGGAAAACATTGTGGGAAAAGGAGAAATTGCTCTAAACGAGCAATTTCTCCTTTTTCGATAATGTTTCCTGTCCTATTAGAAGATATTTGTTTCAATTTCAACACATTTTTCGCCTGCACATTTCAAATTGGTACAGTCGAAAATTTGGCATTTGGTAAAGGGTTAAGTCAACCATTTCCTTTCCACCTATATGCGTTTGCAGATCAGAAAAAAAGCTAAACATCATAAATTTTCAAGACAAGTATGGTAAATGTATTAGGTTGTCTGTGATATTATTTTAAAGGCTTACTCATTGATATCATTTCTTACCGTGTATGCTGGAAAAGCCTTAACCCTTTACAAAACGCCAAATTTACGTCTGTCCCAATTGAAAGAGTTTGCAGACGACATTTCAAAATGTGATTTATTTGGAAAATACTCTTCTAATAGGGTCGAAAACATTGTCGGAAAAGAAAAAATTGCTCGTCACGAGCAATTTTTCCTTTTCCCACTATGTTTCCCAGAGTCATCTGCAACAAACTGGTTAAATGTTGTTATTGTTTGGTAATGGTTAAACAAATTGTATGACAACTGATTAAAATGGGCAAAAGAGCACTACATCCTTTTGTCACAAAAATTATAAAGAAAATACAATTTTCCATGCAACCTCTGCCATATGCTTTTGAATTTTGTTTGGATCAGTCCAACTTAGGGGAAAGAGATGAAGAACTTTCTGGGTGCAAAAAGGTTTTCTGAAATCGAGTTGTTGACAAGAAAGAAGATACTGTTGAAAGAAGGATAATTGGTGGTATCTAAGCAATTTAAAACAAATTAAGTATCAGATTTTGAATCGTTTTTCATAAGGGTCAAAGTCACTATATCATTTCTTTTAAGAAAATTTTAAAACGCTTCAACATTTTCTCGGTTATATTGCGAGTCCTGCAGCAGGTTTTATGAAAAGAAGACCCTTATTAGCATAACCGAACTGTTGTTGACATGATCGTTAAACACTGAAATGTAAGTCACAGCTGAAGGCAAGTCAACATCACAAATTAAAGGCAAGTCAACATCACAGCTGAAGGCAAGTCAACATCACAGCTGAAGACAAGTCAACATCACAGCTGAAGGCAAGTCAACATCACAACTGAAGGTAAGTCAACATCACAGCTAAAGGCAAGTCAACATCACAGCTAAAGGCAAGTCAACATCACAGCTCTAGGTAAGTCAACATCACAACTGAAGGTAAGTCAACATCACAGCTGAAGGCAAGTCAACATCACAGCTAAAGGCAAGTCAACATCACAGCTAAAGGCAAGTCAACATCACAGCTGAAGGCAAGTCAACATCACAGCTGAAGACAAGTCAACATCACAGCCGAAGGCAAGTCAACATCAAAGTTGAAGGCAAGGCAACATCACAGCTCTAGGTAAGTCAACATCACAACTGAAGGTAAGTCAACATCACAGCTGAAGGCAAGTCAACATCACAGCTAAAGGCAAGTCAACATCACAGCTAAAGGCAAGTCAACATCACAGCTGAAGGCAAGTCAACATCACAGCTGAAGACAAGTCAACATCACAGCCGAAGGCAAGTCAACATCACAGTTAAAGGCAAGTCAACATCACAGCTGAAGGCAAGTCAACATCACATCTGAAGGCAAGTCAACATCACAGCTGAAGATTAGTCAACATCACAGCTGAAGGCAAGTCAACATCACTGCTGAAGATTGGTCAACATCACAGCTGAAGACAAGTCAACATCACAGCTAAAGGTATGTCAACATTACAGCTGAAGGCAAGTCAACATCACAGCTGAAGATTGGTCAACATCACAGCTGAAGACAAGTCAACATCACAGCTGAAGACAAGTCAACATCACAGCTCTAGGTAAGTCAACATCACATCTGAAGGCAAGTCAACATCACAGCTGAAGGCACGTCAACATCACAGCTGAAGGCAAGTCAACATCACAGCTGAAGACAAGTCAACATCACAGCTCTAGGTAAGTCAACATCACATCTGAAGGCAAGTCAACATCACAGCTGAAGGCAAGTCAACATCACAGCTGAAGGCAAGTCAACATCACAGCTGAAGACAAGTCAACATCACAGCTCTAGGTAAGTCAACATCACATCTGAAGGCAAGTCAACATCACAGCTGAAGACAAGTCAACATCACAGCTGAAGGCAAGTCAACATCACAGCTGAAGACAAGTCAACATCACAGCTCTAGGTAAGTCATCATCACAGCTGAAGGCAAGTCAACATCACAGCTGAAGGCAAGTCAACATCACAGCTGAAGGCAAGTCAACATCACAGCTGAAGGCAAGTCAACATCACAGCTGAAGGCAAGTCAACATCACAGCTCTAGGTAAGTCAACATCACAACTGAAGGTAAGTCAACATCACAGCTGAAGGTAAGTCAACATCACAGCTGAAGGCAAGTCAACATCACAGCTAAAGGCAAGTCAACATCACAGCTGAAGACAAGTCAACATCACAGCCGAAGGCAAGTCAACATCAAAGTTGAAGGTAAGTCAACATCACAGCTGAAGGCAAGTTAACATCACAGCTGAAGACAAGTCAACATCACAGCTGAAGGCAAGTCAACATCACAGCTGAAGACAAGTCAACATCACAGCTCTAGGTAAGTCAACATCACAACTGAAGGTAAGTCAACATCACAGCTGAAGGCAAGTCAACATCACAGCTAAAGGCAAGTCAACATCACAGCTGAAGACAAGTCAACATCACAGCTGAAGGCAAGTCAACATCACAGCTAAAGGCAAGTCAACATCACAGCTGAAGACAAGTCAACATCACAGCTGAAGGCAAGTCAACATCACAGCTGAAGACAAGTCAACATCACAGCTCTAGGTAAGTCAACATCACAACTGAAGGTAAGTCAACATCACAGCTGAAGGCAAGTCAACATCACAGCTAAAGGCAAGTCAACATCACAGCTGAAGACAAGTCAACATCACAGCCGAAGGCAAGTCAACATCAAAGTTGAAGGTAAGTCAACATCACAGCTCTAGGTAAGTCAACATCACAGCTGAAGGCAAGTCAACATCACAGCTGAAGGCAAGTCAACATCACAGCTGAAGGCAAGTCAACATCACAGCTAAAGGCAAGTCAACATCACAGCTGAAGGCAAGTCAACATCACAGCTGAAGACAAGTCAACATCACAGCCGAAGGCAAGTCAACATCAAAGTTGAAGGCAAGGCAACATCACAGCTGAAGGCAAGTCAACATCACAGCCGAAGATAAGTCAACATCACAGCTGAAGGCAAGTCAACATCATAGCTGAAGTTAAGTCAACATCACAGCTGAAGGCAAGTCAACATCACAGCTGAAGGTAAGTCAACATCACAGTTGAAGGTATGTCAACATCACAGCTGAAGGCAAGTCAACATCACAGCTGAAGGTATGTCAACATCACAGCTGAAGGCAAGTCAACATCACAGCTAAAGGTAAGTCAACATCACAGCTGAAGGTATGTCAACATCACAGCTGAAGGCAAGTCAACATCACAGCTGAAGGCAAGTCAACATCACAGCTAAAGGTAAGTCAACATCACAGCTGAAGGCAAATCAACATCACAGCTGAAGGTATGTCAACATCACAGCTGAAGGCAAGTCAACATCACAGCTGAAGGCAAGTCAACATCACAGCTGAAGACAAGTCAACATCACAGCTCTAGGTAAGTCAACATCACATCTGAAGGTAAGTCAACATCACAGCTGAAGGCAAGTCAACATCACAGCTGAAGATTATTCAACATCACAGCTGAAGGTAAGTCAACATCACAGCTGAAGACAAGTCAACATCACAGCTCTAGGTAAGTCAACATCACATCTGAAGGCAAGTCAACATCACAGCTGAAGATTAGTCAACATCACAGCTGAAGGCAAGTCAACATCACAGCTGAAGATTGGTCAACATCACAGCTGAAGACAAGTCAACATCACAGCTGAAGACAAGTCAACATCACAGCTCTAGGTAAGTCAACATCACAGCTGAAGACAAGTCAACATCACAGCTCTAGGTAAGTCAACATCACATCTGAAGGCAAGTCAACATCACAGCTGAAGGCAAGTCAACATCACAGCTGAAGGCAAGTCAACATCACAGCTGAAGACAAGTCAACATCACAGCTCTAGGTAAGTCAACATCACATCTGAAGGCAAGTCAACATCACAGCTGAAGGCAAGTCAACATCACAGCTGAAGGCAAGTCAACATCACAGCTGAAGACAAGTCAACATCACAGCTCTAGGTAAGTCAACATCACATCTGAAGGCAAGTCAACATCACAGCTGAAGACAAGTCAACATCACAGCTGAAGGCAAGTCAACATCACAGCTGAAGACAAGTCAACATCACAGCTCTAGGTAAGTCAACATCACATCTGAAGGCAAGTCAACATCACAGCTGAAGGCAAGTCAACATCACAGCTGAAGGCAAGTCAACATCACAGCTGAAGACAAGTCAACATCACAGCTCTAGGTAAGTCAACATCACATCTGAAGGTAAGTCAACATCACAGTTAAAGGCAAGTCAACATCACAGAAGTCAACATCACAGCTGAAGGCAAGTCAACATCATAGCTGAAGGTATGTCAACATCACAGCTGAAGGTATGTCAACATCACAGCTGAAGGCAAGTCAACATCACAGCTGAAGGCAAGTCAACATCACAGCTAAAGGCAAGTCAACTTCACAGCTGAAGACAAGTCACATCACAGCTGAAGGCAAGTCAACATCACAGCTGAAAGTAAGTCAACATCACAGCTGAAGACAAGTCAACATCACAGCTGAAGGCAAGTCAACATCACAGCTGAAGGCAAGTCAACATCACAGCTGAAGGCATGTCAACATCACAGCTGAAGGCAAGTAAACATCACAGCCGAAGGGATGTCAACATCACAGCTGAAGGTAAGTCAACATCACAGCTGAAGGCATGTCAACATCACAGCTGAAGGTAAGTCAACATCACAGCTGAAGGTAAGCTGTTCATCATCGCCCGCCGCAGCCGCTAGGACCAATGTCCCAGAAATTCCTATTAGTAGGCCTTATCCAAACACTTTATTAACATTATTAATTTGGTACTTGTCTAACCGTAAAACCATGATGGTTGTTAATTTAACGTTGGTGTTCTTTGCAATTAGGCAAGCAATACAATTTAAGAACTCGTTCCAAGTAAAACTGGTTTTACTTTTTCAGTTCCTTGGAATACATCGGGAGTACTTATTGCACTTAACTTGTTAAAAACGGTGTTAAAGCTTTATTCAAAATCCGTGTTCACTCTTTTTTATAGCAACTAGGCTGACATTGGTATTAATGTTCACACGATATCCGTTCGTGACAGAAATTCTTGACTTCGATGTTGACATAATGTAAAAGTTTATTGTACCACTTCATCGGGCATTTTTGGACCCTTTAACAAACAAATAGCCCGCATCAAAGGCGTCTTTAGCTGAAGATGTTTGTTTTTTGGTGATTATAAATCGAGAATTGTTATGTGAGTGAAATACTGTTGAAATGGCTTATAAACCAAAATTTAATCGAACTGTCATCATTTATGACTCATATCTCACCATATTTGAAATACATGTACAGTTGTTATCATGTAAGAAAACCCCCCAATAAAACAAACACTCTTTGACTTGACATATCAATGAATTTCAAGTCTTTAATTTCGGAAAAGTAATAATTCATGGCCAAGTGCCTTAACGTTTAATCAAAGTACAAATGTACCTTTAAACTAAACAAAATCCGTTTCACAAAATGGCCGTTTCAACAAATCAAAAGTTGTTTGGTTACGAGGATTTGAACTAGATGTGTAATACAGTGGAGCCTCGTTTATCCGGATCCCGATTATCCGGATGTCTCGCAATCCGAACGAAATTGTAAGGGAACGGAATTATTGGACCAGTTTCTTGCAGACGACTTTTGAAACCATTGTGGGTAAAGGAAAAATTGCTTGTGACGAGCAATTTCTCCTTTTCCCACAATGTTTTCTGCCATATCAGAAGATTATCTTTGAATTTCATCACGTTTTGATATGTCTTCTGCAAACTCTTTCAATTTGGGACGGTCGACAATTTGGCGTTTGCTTAAGAGTTATAAGTATACACCGCTCATACAGACCGTTTATGTCTTAATGTGAATAAGAACATGCTCTGCTTCATTAGTCCGGATTATTCGGTAAACCGGACATTTTGTTGGGAACGGACGTGTTCGGATAAACGAGGGTTCACTGTACATACATGATATTTAGTAACCTATATAGCATAATGATGTGGAATCAGTTTCCACATCAAATACTGGTTTGCATCCAAGGAATGTTTGTTTGTTTCTTTGTTATGGTCTTACATCGCGTCAACAATAATTCAGTAATAGCTGTAGTAGTTGTAGTAAGTTTCTGACACATGTCCAACATGGTTCCTCTACGCCAGTGCCGTACCAACATTTTTCAGTTTTGTAAAGGCTTTCATGGATGCACCGGTACTAGGTTAGGGCTCTGAAGTGGCTTGCCAAAGGCCACTCCCACGAAACCAGAGATCTCGATGAGGCTCGAGTCCGGGACCCCCGAGTTCTGAGTCGATCACCTTAACCACTGACCAACGCAGGACCCGATGTGCCTAATGCGACACCTGGCTCAGAATGGACAAAGACTCATGCAAGCTTAACTGCTTATTTACTGCCGAGGGGTTGTCAAGCCGGGTAAGATAATCGCAATTCCGTGATTCAATAGGGAGACTTCTTGTCACGAAAACATCAAATCTGCTGCTACCATGAGGATGCCATGAGATTTGAAGTTGTGTACCCTTTTCGGAAAACCATGTGGTCCATTTGATCTTAGGGGCATGGATTTGTTAACTTCCCCCGCGATCTAATCATTTAAGGATTGTCGGAAACGAATTTAACCTCGCCTCTACCAGAAAAATCAGAATTCAAATGTGCATGGCCGCAGGACCTGCTTTGTGGTTTGAGCTACATGCATGGGAATGTACGCCCGTTACATGCAAGATGAATCATCTTGATGACTAGAATGATAATACGGTGTACATGTTAATTCAATCGATCATTCCGAACCATTTACACCAGCCCTGAATTTTAAAGGTTTTTGCATGATGACAACTTGCATTCTATATCGGGTTGACATAGCATTCACAATATACGGTTTATCATGTATTCCATTATGTTTAGGAATCAATGATAATTACAAATGTCTTACTTAACTTAAATGACGTGATCAATAGAATTAAAAACAACATGCATATATATATGGGGTTGAAGATACATTCCAAAATATGTGTTTTATCACGTATCTCAGTTTGTTTAGGAATCAATGATAATAACAAATATCTTGCAGTGACATGGTAAACATATGCTAAAACGAGGCCATTGTATAAATAGTTTACAGCTGGGAACAGCTTAACTCGAAATACAAAAAAGGAACAAATAGTACAATACACAACGGGCTCGTTAAGGATTTATTTCCAAATGATTTATTGGTTAATTGCCATATCATTTTCACACCTTCTGTTATTTTCTTGATCGACTGTTATTCTTTCGACGATTTTCGTAACAATTATAATTCAATTATTGTATTTCCTCACTATAAAATCTGGTTAACTGACCGTATGAACCGATAAGTATCTAGACATTCGTATTGTATCACAGAAAGAAGTGACCAACTATGTAATAAGGAAATATATGAGCAATAATCAACAATCTTAACTACGTTACTCGATGTTCTGAAGACAATGTGCTCATACATGAAAAAATGAGCAAAGTAAACCAATTATTAGTTGTCATCAACTTTCTTTTTATCAGTATTGTTCCCATTTCCCTCCGATGGGTGGCCTTGGTCAAGACACTTTTGATCTAATATTTACTGTGAAGATTAAGCGTCGGCCTCGGGACACGAGAGCTGTTGGTTCGAATTCCTTGAGTAGCGGGATCCACCTTGCGGCCTTCAATTTATCCACATTCGGCGGGTGTCCTGGTAATGCATCCAGGAGGCAGAATCGAAAGTAATTTATCTAAGGTGTAAGAACTATTGAAATTAATAAGTTTATGGTAGAAGCCCCATAATCCATAATTTGCTTTACACCGAATAGTTCTGGCTCCGACCGATGTATACCGCTAATGAACAATGTAATCTGACGAAGGAACGCGTCTCACAATCAATGTAATGTAAAAATTTTATCGATATACCATTCTGTAAGTCATGTATAACTCGAATATTGTTGAAACGGCGCTAAAGTCAAATCGAAATATAGTTCTTGTTCACACCGCTTTATCCTCTTGTTCCATTAGCAATCCTATGTGGATAACTGAAACAAATTATTGAAACGGCGTGAAATGCAAGTCAAAGTATAGTTTTTCATTCACACTGCTTTGTCCTCTTCTTCCACAATAAATCCGCCATTAATGTATCCTATCTCCTCAAGGTCAGCCTCGTCTTCGAGCTGAGATACGAACCCGGGCGAAGTGGGCGGCTCGGCATCGTACGACAACGACGAACTCGGTACGGAAATGTCCGACATCCTTCGGAATGTTTCGGAAGCACTATCCTCGGACATATCCAGCTTCAGCTTGGTCCGCGTAAAATCGGTGTAATTAAATTTGAACTTGCTGCCCTTTCGTTTAGCGTTCATCTCTTTAAAGTGTCTGCCCCATTTCACCTCGGACGGGAGGTAAGAGGTTCGAACCTGCACGACCGAGTCCGTGAACTCGTCCACGCCATTGAGCACAACGACCATTTCGTAGCTTCCATGCTCGAACTCGTACTTGCTGAAATCCCAGAACGGACTACCGTAGTCTACAAGATGTCTGTACACTCTAGGCCGGAAGAAGAGGCGGGAGTTATCAACCGCGGTAAATTTCAAATCGTGCCTGACCTTTCTATCACTTCCGGGGTCAGAGTCCATGAGACACTGACCCCGTACGCTCGGATCGATGACCTGTGACCTTTGCATATTTAAGACCTGAATCTCGATGTAATGCTTGTTATCTTCTTCATACACACAGGCTGTTTTACTGAACAAAACGGTATGGGCGCGTTTGCTCGGCTCCTGGAACTTAAACAGTATGACACCGGTTAACATGGACAGCATCAAGGCACCTAGGATAGATTGAAAGACCACCAGGATGATCGACACGGGGCATTCTTCAGTCACGAACCGAGTCCCGTAACCAATCGTCGTCTGCGTTTCCATGGAGAACTGAAACATCTCCAGGAAGTCACGAACGCCTTCTACACACACTTCTCGGTCAATGAGGTCACTGCGGTCTTCTGGGAAGTCCCCGTACGCCTCCGAAACAACATAATAAAGAAGCGAGAAAACGAACCAGCTCAGCAGAAAACATGTGAGGAACAGGATTGAGATCCATGCAGAGGTCAGTTTAACGACCGAGATGAATAAGTTTGGATGAAAACACGACTTTGAGGCGGGCTGGTTTAACAGTTTCAGAGAGGTGACGCCATGTTTGTGGACCAATCGATGATCGTCCCGACCGGAAGTGATTGGACCGGAAACGGAAGCGTCGAAGAAGCTGAACACGTCCCGCACTGAAATCTTTCTGGTTCTTGGCATTTTTGAAATGTTGTTATCAAGAATAAAGTTGGATAATAACAGTTAATTAATAATGATAAGGTCAGCACATGTCGTCTGACTAGCTGTAACTATTTAACAATGTTCGTTTGGTTTATGGCGCTCTTTCGCTTCAAAAAGTCTGTATCCTTCTTCTAAACCACAGAATAGCACCGGTAATATTAAAACCATATGATGCTATGTCGAAGAATGATACTTTGATAATACGTCAGCACAATGCGGTCTGAATAGTTGGCTGCAACTACATAGCAACGTTCTTTCGGCTTCTTGAACTCTTACGCTTAATACGTTTGTATAGTCCTTCTTAACAACCGAATAGCACCGATAACATTAATACCACATTTTGTTCTATATATTTGGTTATTGTTTATGTATGATCTTCAAATGGACATCATTTTTGTCAAAGCTTCTTAATGTGTCTCGAATGACGTTTACAAGAATAGCACAAAGCATAACAAACACAATTTCACTCGAAGTTTACCTCATCGTCACACTAACTCTGATAAAAAGAGTTCTCATAAGTCCATTTAATTTATCGCGCAAGGATTTACGCGACATTTTACAAAGATGTCCTCGTTCATTGTCATAAACGCTCCAGCGGTAACTTAAGATCCAAGAAACTGTTTTTTACGATCCTTAACCGAACTTCCTAACTTCATACGTTTGTCCTTTTTCAAGCGTCTCACATGTTGCGTGTATTATCAGCAAATAACGTTGGACAATTCTTAACCCAACTCAAGTCATTCATACTCATGAAGTCCCAAACTGCATGTATGGTCGCCAAATAACGTTTACCAACCTTTAATCAAACTTCGTAAAATCGTCTACCACTTTTCTCACAAGCAGATTGTTTAATTGCCGTTTTACGTTAGCAATCCTTAACCGAACTCCAAAACGTCCGTCGCGTCACGTAATACACGTTGCATGTATAATTTCCAAGTTACGTCAAGACACGTAATTTATACATGGCATGATTGTACACAGGTTACCGCGAACGTTTCGGTCGTCAGATACCAAAACGTTTAACAAGCATAACGTCATAACACACGTTACTCTAGTAGCTCATCAATGTGTCGTTTTAACGTCTTTTTTACGTTGGGTTTACGTTGTTCCGTTGACGTGCGGACCGCCAATAGAGAGTTTCGCTACGCCCATTACCTGTAAATATAGAAGAAAAACAAAACAACGTTACTTGGTGGTTAAGCGCTCTCTACCAAAGAATGCATTACATTTATTTAGGGTGGGGGGTGGGGGTTGTATCATATTTGAATATGACTTCATCCCGTTTCAATGTTATCAACCATTTAATCAAGATCAAGAATTATTTATTGATTTAAACTCGAGTTTCTCGTCAAACAAACACCTGTATGTAATTAACAACAACAAGAAGGAAAGAATAACCAAATAAAACGCTATAAACAAAGGTTCATGTGATGGTTCATATATCATAGATATCATAACAGTCCCTTAACAGAGTAGCGTTTTCTAATGTTTTAATCCAAATGACGCTCTTTCTTTACTAAGTCATTTAATCCATTTTAGAAAATTCGTCTGGCCTAAATTGAAAGCAAAGGCAGTCGACAAAAAAGTAACGTGAAAACAATCAGTTCTCAACGGTACGTTTCGTTATAAAAACTCCAAAAATATTTTTGTTACGGATGCGGTTTCACATACAACATCAAGCGAGACTTGATTCTGTTTGACAAAAAGTTTCACCTAAACATACTCGTTCTCTGAATTTTAATTTGTTTGTTTACGTAATATATACTCTTTAGAATCTTCATAATCCTACACCTGTCCCTTAGAATGCCGGGTAATTTTCTAAATATAGATTTTTGTGTCGTCTGCTTTTCAAAACCTTAAATATCTGCTAAATTTTGATGAGGAAAGATACTCAGAGTAGCAAACAGGTTAGATCGCCAATTTACTTGGCGGCTGGCCTGGATCTTACCTGTTTGCATAAGCATGTAGTTGGTTCCAGCACTATAAGGGTTATTGTACCTCGAAGTTGTATGTTTTGGATTGAATTGATGAAAGAAACGACAAAATCGATACAGGTGTATCAGCCGAATTATTCAGCCGTCCTTTATTACATAACGATACAAAAAAAGAATCAATAAAAACAATCCTTTGATGTGTGCCCTTAATGCATACAGGTTTTTTTTCAAAATCGTCTAATGCAAATCTATTTAAAGCATTAGTGACTTAAGAAATAATATTTCAAAAGAGAATTGTTTACTTATATAGTTTACTTCGCGTGGGAAAATACAACATATCGCCACCAAGAGATAATTCACAGATGAATCATTCATACTTTTCTCTCTGAAAAAAATGTAGTTTAACCAATTCCATTAAAAGACATATTTGCTCCAGACGACATTAGGTTCTATTATCAAGAAAACTTATGCAAACATTCTGAATTCATTAATGATGATACAACTCATTGAGTAAAATAAGAAGAAAAACGTATAATTAAAAAGTTCTCATTTACTCAAAAATTGTTATTATGGTTTCCATATGTCCTGTCGAGCGGAGCTTAATTCTTTATTCCATCACAAAAAAATCGTCTTTCTTAAATTTCAAGTTATCATTTTATATTATTTTCAATTTTGAACGATCTCAATCTTTTTTTGTATGGAAATAAATCATTTCCGACTTAAATCGGAACTCTTCGGCAATTTCCGGCAGGAAGGTCGAAGTAGTATACAAACATCGCCGAAGAGCTCCGATTGTTGCGACACGTGCGTCTATTTCCCAATTAACTTTGCATTAAGAAGGTATGCACTGTTTTATGTGTCATTTACATGCATCGTCTAACACTAAACTGCATTGTATATTTAAACAACTTTTACCGATTTCCTCATAACCCTTTACCAAACGCCAACTTTCGAGTGTCCCAAATAAAAAGAGTTTGCAGACGACATTTCAAAATGTGATGAAATTGAAAAA